>CM022479.1:17262361-17506392 GCA_011952105.1 Coreoperca whiteheadi | reverse complement strand
AGGAGAAGTTAAAATGTTTTTTTTTTAAAAAATTTGGGGTGTGTAAGGGGGGGGGGGGTGGGTTTGGGGTGGGTGGGGGGGGGTGGGGGGGGGTGGGGGGGGTGGGGGGGGGGGGGGGGGGTGGTGGGGGGGGGGGTTGGGGGGGGGGGGGGGGGGCGAAGAGAGATACAAAGCAAAGTAAAACAGAGGAAGAAAGAAAGGGGTGATATGCTAGAATAGCGGGTATTGGTTTGCAATGAGAGGGATGGAGAGGAGAGGAAAAAGATAGGATGAAGGGTGCATCTGGAAAGATGATACACATCAGCCCTGGAACATAAATACCAGATGCTCTTCCCTTTCCTCACGCGGAACCAATCACAGGAGTTTTGCTAACTTCTTATCAGACACTATCAGCACACGGGGTGTGCTTGGGTGTGTCTTTCTGTCTGTTTTACTTTCACTGGACTGTTGTGTACGTGGGCTCCTAGCACCCAGGCCAGAGCTGTGGTGGGGTGATTAAATGCAAAGAAGCAGTGCAGATTCCTTACTAATCCCAATTATCATGTCTGACAATGTGATATCTATTTCTGTTCTCCGCTTCGATGTCAATAAGCTTGGGTCTATCACACTAACAATACTATGTCAGACATATGGCCTGCCAGCTGTCTAATGGGACTGTTCTGTGCTCAGCTCATGCTGATGGGGGGGCAGAGCACTCCTCTGTTCCACCATCATCATTGTTATGATTATAGAGCTGCTTATCTCAACCCACATATGATTCATAAAACACTGAAAATAAAACACTGAAAACGATAAAAAGGCATCAGTACAGATCATCCCGCCAGTCATTATAGGCTATTGGATTTTCACCCAGAAGACAACAAAACAGCTTATTCTGGAGAATTCTACCAAAACAAATAACACAGGCAATCTTGTTGTCACACCAAAATCACACAGGCAAAAGAGCAAAACGTAGCCTCACATTTACACACATAGTTACACTGCCAGCCCCGGAGACACTGGCAAAGCACGGCCAACACAGCATCACCAATGATCAATGAGTGTGAGCGTGTGCACAGACGTGTGCGTGTGCTTGATCAGACGTGCAGAAGAGAGCGATCCACTGAACCGATGACAACCATGATGCATGTTTAGAATCAGGAGATTGAGGAGCGGCGTACGACACTGACACACAAGAAAATGCCATGGGTCAGTATGGTAGTTAGGTCACCCAAAATTATGCCGTCATCTGACAGAGATCAGAGACCAAAACGCACATGCACATGAAATGCACATGAACACACACCAGGCCTCAACACAGCACAATACAGTGATGACCTCACATCAGAACTTTTACCTTTTGTGCTTGGGGGAGCTAAAGAGAACAGATTAAGGAGGAGGGGAGGAGAGAAAGGGTCAATACGTTTGTGGATAAGTGTAAGAAAGCCTTTCAGTGTGGTTTCCACTGAATGGAGTGCCTGCACCAGTTGGCGCATAAAATCCACTGACATTGACTTTGACTGCAACTTTAAAAACAGTGACTGTGTCACTGTTTTATGGCTGGGATGGTCACAGCAGAGGAAGCAACACTTAAGCTGTTATTGTTGAGTCAGTGCTGGGTAAATGTACTTTGACTGTGATAAATGGATGGGGATAATGAGGGCAAAGAGAAAGAAATAAGCAGAGGAAGACAGAAAAAGTCAAAACATGAGGGATATGAAGAGGATCGCAAAGAGAAAGAGTCCATTTCCATGCAGTGTTGGTAGCCTGTGCGTATTTCTGCCAGAGGGCATTTAGGAGGACAAATAGCTGCTATTCACTCTTTATGGCCAAACACAAGAACTTTAACAAAACAGATGCATTGTGCATGCGTGAATACTACAGTATATTGTGGGCATCTTATGGATAGCAGAGGATCCTATACTGTAGGTCAGGCTATGATAATGTCTGTGCCAGAGAAGTATAAAGCTATGTACAAGGGATTTAGCTATGCATGTAATTATCTGAGTGTGTTGAGCAATACTGTCGTGTGTGCTGTTATTCACTGCCATTTCATAACACGTGTATCTGTGCGTGGTTGGCCAGGGTATGAGGTTGAGAGATCGGAGGCTAACTCACCAATGTGCCCCAGTATGTTCTACTCACGCTACACAACTCCCAACCACACACAGGAGGCTCATTCAGTTAATGGTTCCATCTGCTGCACCCACACACACACACTCTTTCACACATTTAGGCTGAGACATACAAAGGCAAAACACGTTGTCAGGCCTCTGCTTGCATTTTATCATTACTCTTCTCCTTTGGATTATATAATTGATCAGATCCTGAAGATCCAATTGTACGTTTTTGAACTCAAGATTAAACAAAGCGCATTAGGAATTAAGTTTTCTTAGTAGAATAAGTTGAAATCTATAAATGGATCTGGGCCCATTCTGTATACAACCCAGTGGGTGTGCGTTGTTAGTGAGTACTGTGGGAACTGGAGTCCAGTGCCATGTGAGAGATGGCGTAGTCAACTTACAGTGCTATCAATGTAGGCCTCAGTCCACACTGTGTCGTGCTCTTGGTCGATCACCTTGGGACGACTCAGCACGTGGAGATACTCCATCACGTTCTCTTGCACATCTGCAAGTGTGGAAATCTGAGTGAAGTAGCCTGTTGGGCAGAGAGAGGAAGAGAGAAACAATGCTAAATCATTTAACTTAGATTCTTGCAAACATTAGAGAGTGAACAGGTTCAGTCTCACTATGCTGCCGCAAAACAGAGTTCAGGTACAGTTTCTGCGTCTCCAAAATTGTTTCACATAGCAGAAAGTGTTGCATCCTATATCAGCTTGGCTTTATAATCTTTTCCAAGCCATTGCTCCCATTTTATTAACTTTCTTACCAAAGCGGAAAAATTATATATGGAATACAGTACGGTAGGCAGCGGATATTTGCTTGATGAAGCAGACGGAAACCTGGATACATGTATGAGTAATAGCTGAAGAATTCCCTGCAGTGATAAACAAGTGAGAGCAAACCAGCATGGGTTTGAGAATGGGTAAGTGGTATGTAAATGCATTGAAAAAAACGATCTCAGTTAAACCAAATGTGATGCCATTTCCCATGATGGTAATGCCGCCATTATGATGCTAATGTGCATGTGCAGGAGGGAATATATCTCAGCAGGGGGGGCAGAAAGGGGGTGAGAAAGAGCGGGAATCAGGACAGCAGTAAGACAGAGGGAGATAGAGGACAAGAAGTGACACAGAATAAGGGAAAAGAGAGAGACCACCAAATTTCTACCCATCCGTAAAAAAAACAAACCTCCTCCATCACCGTGAGGCAGTCATGGAGAAAATCATGGCTGGAGGAAACAGATTTTGGGGTTATTGTTCCCGGCAACGACCTTTACTCCACAGGAGGAAGAGAGCCAGAGTCTAGACACAATACACAGATCTATGAGGGTTGTCATGGATCCCCCCACATAACTGAGGACAGTATCTATCATTGATGTTCTAATTTCAAATCTGCGAACACAGTAAAAAACAAAAAATAAAAAAGGCTAAAATCTCATATTATACAACGAGACTGGAAGCGTTAAAACCACGTGATTACTGCAACTACTATAGCAACAAGAATTCACTTGCCCCCGAACTTGACCTGGAAGTGAACCTTGACAGATTCCTCCTTTTCATCCTCAGAGACATTCGGATCCAGCTATTTTTCCAGCGGACAGTACAATGACAACACACACATACAGATACGCATCGCACACAAAGCAAGATGCCTCAGTCTAACTGCATCGTTCATCACAGTGGTGAGTGAAGAATGACTACTCCCTCTGGAAGACTGAGGGCGTCCTTCGGGCTGAGCCACCGGAGCCAGTGAGATGAGCTGGAGAGAAAAAATGAGTGCTCCCTGCTTTCGGTGACATGGTACACCTGTCGTACATACAGGACAGGACAGCCAAAGCATGGTCTGGTCAGGGTGAGGGCATTAATATATTTTTAAAAGGACCTTGGCTTGGTTGATATGCAAGCAAAAAGACACAACAAGGTGTCCTGATACATGAAAATAATGGATGAGGTGGAAGCAAAAAATGTCATGATGTGAGGCAGAGCTACATTACAAGTATGTGGATACTCTTACATACACCCATATGTGATTACTGATGAGGAACTCCACACTGAATTTTTGTGCAGCACACATAATTACGATAGATTCTTGTTGTTATGATGTCTTAATATGGATGATTTTTCCAAAACAAAAAAAGTGCTTTTTCCAAAACTGGCTTGTATGTGTCTCCTTTGATTAGACAGTTTAGTTGTGCTGAAGTCTGAGGTCGATCTTTAAGTGTGACCTAATGGGCAAAAGGATGAGGTATATTTTGTACGTTGACTCCCAAACCATGGTAGCATTAAGCATAAAAAGCAGAACACTGGCTGAACGTAGTCCCAGTTAGGCCCAGATGGCCATTTGCAAGCCATCACCAGGGCTTAATATTTCTCTTCTGTAGCATTAAAGACAACACACTGACCTGCTGATAAATATGCTACATTCAGAGCTTAACGATATATATAGAGGATACAAACAGTACATTAACTTAACCATGATAAACCCCTCGGCTATGACTATGTACTGACACTTTCCTATGACAGACACACACACAGGATGGCTGTGGCTAAGGAGGTAGAGCAGGTTGTCCCCTAATCTCTGGATTAGCGGCTCCATCCCCAGGTCCTACTTTCCACATGTCAACACTGAACCCTAAGTTGCTTCCAATTGACAGGCCAGCGCCTTGTATGTCAGCTCGATTGCCATCGGAGCATGACCATAATTACACAAACTTACTGTATGTAAACTGGGGTGCCCACATACTTTTGGCCATATTGTGAACGTTTCAAATGTTTGATAATTGATAGTCATAGAAAATCAATTAATTGATTACACTGCGTTCCAGAGAAAAGCAGAAGAAGAGTGGAATTCGGCTGAAGGCGCAAGTCTTTTTGTTAAAACTGTGATGGACAATGATTGATAACCCTCATCCCTGAAGTATTATGGTTTAGTTTCTGTCTGTGTCTATCTCTTAACCTAAATGAAATGAAACCAACCAAGCTCAGTGCACATTGTTAAAAACAAAAAGAGGACTGGAGTGGACCTGACCGAGTTGGCCTGGCCATGAAGTCAAGTGAGCAACACTGCAGGGAACAAGTGGAATGACAAGGGTAAGTTAGTTGAGCTCATCAAGGCTTCGAGCAAGTCCTGCGTCCATTTCTTGTTGATTGGCAACCAAAGGCATTTTTCATAAGTGTGGCCTGTTACAGCCATAAGGCTTAGCAGTAATTAATTCCCGCAGACAAAATTATTTTAGCAGTACTACCTGTGCTGCGATACTTTCCAGAATCTAAATAACATTCTTTGCTCCACTCAAAGGCAATAGGGAGATATGTTCACATAACAGCCTTCAGTGACAGCAAACAGGGTAACACTTTTTCACCTGTCAATGTCACAAGCCTGAATCGTCATGCAGCATACAAATACACAAACATTTATGTAACATAACACCCACACACACACAAAGGTCTCATCATTACCACTAACACCCTCAAATTGACTGGATAGGTTCTCTGATATCACTTCCAAGCAAAACGGTTGATGCCCTTGTCCTCTTATCTACACACATACTGTATACGCACACAGCTAAAAAACACACGCACACCCTTCGTGTGACCTATGGCTTGCCTGTCTTATCTACGGCAGCCTGAAGAAATGGAGCCAGACTGTCTCTGTCACCCACCTCCCAGCTAAATATAGAACCTGAAGGAAAGTGCTCTACGCACTGAGACAACCATGACCACACACAAAGCAGCAGGAAAGTGGTGTATCGCAAAGATAGCATGGACTTTAGGTTTAGAAGAAGATGTAATGTGACATATCTGTTCTGTGCAACTGGCACTAGCTGTCTGCTGTCACATACACATGCTAATACTGATGAGCACTGACAAACACATGTCTATACAACTACATGCACGCACGTAGACACTTAAGCCAAACACCCCAAACAAATCCTGAGCTCCATAATGTATTCATTTCCGCCCGGCTGACAGCAGCATGCAGCAACTTTCTTCTGCAAAAACAGATTATAAGAAGAAAAAAGTACAGCAGTCTATGCATGTGTTGTAAGATCCCACCTTTGTTAGCACATGCCATCCATTTCAGATTATCTGCGAAGGCTGACTCTCGACCAATCAGGTAAGGGAATATGCGGACCTGCGGAGAAAAAGCAGATAGCTTCCGTCAGTCAATTTAATCGCATTTTGATAGGCCCCACCACACCACCATATAGAAGATAACACCGTCAAAGCCAGGCAGAAGGCTCATTCTTTATCTGTCAATGATTAGCTGGCCCTTTCTCCTTGTTTAATAGAGTCAACTATGGACTCATGAAAGCCTTAAATTTGTCTTTTAGATTTTATTTAAAGTTTAAATAATTCAAATCATTTTTTATCAGCTGAAGAAATGAAACAATTAAGGATTAACAGATACGGGTTTCAAAATAAGTTGAGTGTGTGCGCCAAGAATCTGAAATTAGAATGAATACAAATGATGAACTGTGAAGTAAATATTTTGAGCTGAAAAATACAACTCCAAGCTTTATGCACTCAGTCCAGAGAATCTTCTAAACTCTCTGCTGCCAAACCCATTTTTGCCCGACAGTGCTCAGTTGGCTCTAGCAGCAGGTGTAGTTGGCAGGTGTGTGTGTGTGTGTGTGTGTTAAGAGCAGGTTGCCAGATTGGACCAGATGCAAGCCTCTGGGGGCACAGCTGCCATAGCTCCCATGCCTGCATTTTTCACTGCCTCCCCTCACCCTGACAGCATGTGTCTGGTTGTGTGTATGCGTATGCATGTATGTAAATGCACACACGTTTAGATGTGGGTATATGTGTCTCTTTATCTGATTTTGGATGACTGCTCTCAACAGACAGGTCTGAGAAATTGTATATGTATAAATGCCATTTCCTTTTTGAGGAATACTTCCGTATTAAAATATATGTATTTCATTCTTACAGCACAGTGTCATGGATGAACTCCTTATAAATTCAATTGTGATTATAACAGCTGTAGGTGACCAATATATAAACAGCTAATTCTAGGCTCTATGGATATTTTTGGTCTATTGTCAACTGTAACGAGTTTCACTGTGAATAAGTACAGTTGTCAAACTGTCATTTTTAAGCAGGCCTCATTATCCAGACCATAATCATCCTCTATTCATACAAACCTGAATGACACTGCCAGAGTGACAGGAAAACACAACACAACACAGCCTATATGATCAAAACCACTCCATGTAGGGCTATGGGTAAGAGGTGTCACAATGGGATTTTCTGTTTGTGGTTATGTGTTTTCCTTCACTGGTAGCCAAGACAGAGGTCAGACTACAGCAAGATAGTTATTAAATATGGAAGAGGTTTACAGCTGAGTTAAGTACTGTGGAGATAAAAAACTAGAAGAGGCTCGAGCCACAGCATGCAATCTTCAACCTACTTCACTGCACAAATTTTACATAGGCAGGAATAAAAATACACATGCATGCAAGAATACAAATGAACAGACATACAAGTATACACATCTGTATATATCCCTGCACGCACAGATGCACAGAAACTCTTGTATAAGAGTAACATTACGTACTCAGGCAAGTTTCAGGCTGATGTACACACTGTATTGTCATTTTAAACACAAGTATACATGCATGTAAAAAATATATTTGTTCACACTCCTACATTATACAGTATATTGAGCACTCAATATTTTATTAATTTTTTCTCTAGTGTAAACATTCACACAAACGTTTCAAGACTGTAAGTACTTCTGTTTTAATGTCCAGAACAGACAGTAACTACTCACACTGTCGCAAAGTAACAGTAGGCTAATTGTTCTGATATTGATGGTCTTGTGCATTATATTACATCACATTTAATTAGCAGATGCGTTTATTCAAAATGATTTACAATAAGTGCATTTTAACTATCCAAAAATTGCAGGAATCATGCAAGTACATCAACTTCATCAAATATGCTGAAGTGTTTCAAGTGCTACATTTAGAAACAATAAGAGATAGAGAAAGTATTTTGTTTTTTGATAAATGTTTATGGGCCAAGGTGCAGTCTGTACAGTTGAGTTTTCAGTCTGCAATGGAATATGTAGCATAATCTAGGACCAGACAGGCCACCTGTTGGTTATAAAACCCCAGCTGTTTTCAAATCTAGTTCAGCTTGAGGTTTCCACCTGTAACCAAAACCATATCCATTAATGTGCGTAGTGATGTGCCACACTTGCTAAAGTTGGTAGCTGATTTTATTTCTCCTTCACTAGCACATCTTTATAATCTATCTTTTGCCTTTAATGAAATTCCTTATCCGGAAGTCTGTTTATGTCCTACTATTACAAAAGGCAGATGACCCAACACTTCTAAAGGATTACAGGCCCAACTCTAATCAGTCTTGGCAAAGATTCAGGAAAAGATTACTCATTTCTAATCACTTTCTAATTTTTTACTCTAATAATATTTTATCTGAAAATCAATCTGTTGTTTTTGAGATTGATTTTAGGAGAGCAGGTTCAGGTGTATCTAAAAAAAATTCAGTATGTTTGTGTGAGTGTACAGACTTTGATGTTCTCCAAGTATAAGAGAACTTTGGAGTTGTCTGTTCTTGGGGTGGTTGATTCTCTATTGGTGATTTTTCTAGATGGGGCTAGACCCTTCTCAGAGGGCTTGGTTTCTGGGCCTAGTGGTGCACATGGAAGAGGCAGCCACTACCCAGGTAGTACCTCTCACAATTTCAGGATGGGCTCCAAGGCCATATGAAGACTGTGTCTCTGTCTCCTAGGGCTCATGGTATTGCCAGTCTAGGCCATTCTGCTGGCCCTACTACACATGCGCTAGGTACAACTGTGCCTCTCATTTGTGGGACTGAGCCCAATGAGTCCCCCTTACACGCTGTAGTACTGTAGTGTAGTCTCCAGGCAGTTATGGTGACCCCTTTGCTATTAAAACAACAGAAACAATGTTGGCAAAGAATGGGCACTGGGGCCTCATGATGCACTGCCAAATGGTAGTGACATATTAGGTATGGGCAGTGCACAAAGGACAGGGCACAAGCAGGCATGAGCAATTTTGTGTGAAGCCCAGCATATCAATCTCCTGAAGCTGGGGGAAGTACGTATAGCCCACTTCCAATTTTTTCTACACCTTCAAGGTCAGCACATGATGGTAAGGACAAAGAGCTTGCAGCATCTTCCATCAATTGGCAGGATTGTCTAGCTTCACCTTGTCTCACAGTTGTAGCTATGGGCACACCACAAGCCACCACAATCAGTGCTGGTCTGTGCACCCCCAAAAATACGTTTTTCCATATTAAAGAGAAGATGGCTTTAAAAACAATAAAGAAAACAATTATTTAGCACCACACACATTCAATAATTAATCTTCACATGATTAACATTCGAACCATTACAATATACTGTATATTGGCCTAGACCAATATGAACAAATTATTTGTATGGCTTTTGTTGTGCGGGGAGTCCGCTGACTCAGCCAGAGAAAGATTCTGATGTGCTACGGCCCGAAAATAACTTTTTCAGTGTATGTGCCCAGTAATCAACTTTTAATAGGTATGAATCTGTGCCATCTTGCAACACCATATCCACTTTTCATAATACAGTGATGGCACAACCCAGGTTTTTGTCCCAGAGGACTGTCCACGTGCCAAACACAGACAATCTGTCAGAAGATCAGGTGTCTGGAGACAAACCCCGAAGGCTACACACTCAGGTGGTTGAAGGAATTTGGCGCCACCACAGACAGGAAACGATCAACCTTTTTGAGTCAACCGAGACCACAACTGCTGTTCTAATCAATACCATATTTTGCCAGCTTTTCCTATTGTATTATTAGGCACTTTAAAATTTAGTGAGATTCTCAGCTCACTACCATCAATTATTGCCTTTTTTAGGGTGTGCATGAGGGAGCTGCTCTGCCAAAATTCAATTAGATTTTTCTTGTGTTGTGTTCCTGATCTTCACTGCAAGCTGTTTGACATGACTGAATTGTAAGAATCCCCCTTGCTGCATTAAGGATTTATTGCATTTTTAGGAGTTTAGGAAACATACATTTAATTTGCAAGGGACTCTTGCTGGGTTGGATTATATCTGGTTCCTGTTCTAGAATGTGAACAAACTTCCTCTTTAGCCAAAGATAGATGCAAATTACAACGCATAATATTAAAATAGCTTTTGGTCACACACATGTACTGAAATCAGTTCTCTTTGATTGAAAATTTGAAGTTTTTAATGTTTTTTTTCTGTATTGCCCTGTGTCAAATTCTCAGCTGTGTATATAATAGAATTTGCATGACAGAGGACAGTGATGGATCATGAATAAGACAAAATGCTAACACTACATGGCAGCATTATAGCAGTATGACAATATGCTGGGAAGAGTATCATTAGCCATCATTCAAGCGCAGCTGAATCCACGTGTTTGGATGCATGTGTATGTGTGGGTGAGCAATATGTCCATGTTTTTGTGTGTTGTGTTTGTAGATGCGTACACATGTGTGGACAAGGGTATGCACATGTGAGCTTTTATTATGTTAGCTTGTGCATGTCCGATACTTTCATCTCTTGTTTTAACTCAATTATAGGGATCAGTAATACACACCAGTCTTAAGTTACATTAAAAGTCACGGAGACCAATGCTCTTAAATAAATCACCACAATGGTCTTTCAGAGTAAAACATTTCAGTTCTTTGAGTTGTATTATGTACATTATGCTTTGTAAGGTCATGCTACAAAAGTAAAGACAAATGTGAAACAGTTTCTAAAACATTCTTTATCTTCAAAAGGCAGTTATCTGAAAACTGTGACAGTATCTCTCTGAAAATAATCACTGGTGTAACATGAAAGAAAAAGTCATTGTGAAATGTATTTGAAGTTTTTCAGTATTTTTCATCAGTAGATACCGTTTTTCATGGCAATTCTTTTTTTATGATCTTGTGATTTTTTCTGTATAGCTTTTTGGAATAAATGCCATCTGCATGCAAATATTCACTTATTCGCATTCAGTTTTTCCAAATCATGCCTATATTCTCAGTGTGATGCTATACAGTGGTGAAGCTGTAAGGCTAGCTGGAAGGAGGCCATTAAAAACCAGCAGTGGAGAGAGAAGGAGGGAGGGAGAGAGAGAGAGAATAGAGAGAGTGACAGAGACCGAAGACTTCTATTATCAGCGGGGCTTCTTCTAAATGGAACTATCTAGCAGCCTTGTCCCCTCTAAGATCTCTGCTGTTCAGCCTTGAGGCAGGAGTGGGGAGGGGGGGGCTTCAACATGGACCACCAGACACACACACGGCAACTCAAGTGTGGCATTTATGGTAACAAAAAGGCATCATATAAATGCATAGAAACATATGCTCAAACAGATACAAGATTAAAATTAGCTAATAATATGTATTAAAAGACTCACCTGTGGCAATGGAAGTTTGCACTCTATGTATACCCTTACAGTCACATTCTAATAAATGTAGATACAGTATGTGTTTAGGGTATATGCATCTACTATTGCCTTTAGTACAGTACTTCTATCCTCAACCTTTTGAGGGTGAAGACCTTGTGGGCCTTCTTTTACAGAAGAAAATGACCTAAGAATAACCCTTTTTCTTCTCCTCTATCTCCTCTCGCCCTCTCTCCTCCCATTTCATTTCATGGCCTGTCAGAAGAGCACCACAATTACCTTGCAGGACAGCGAGAGAGCTCAGAAGACAGCTCAGTCCTCAGAGACAGGGCCATACTTAACTCTGTTTTAAATCCCTCTGAAAGTACACCATACTGGGCCCGCTCAATACCGTCTTCTTGTCAAGAAAACGTTCTCTAAGCCAAATACTAATACTTGGCAAGAACATGCTCTGAAATGTGACAGCAAAAAACAGAGTATCCATATGGGAAACTGTTTTTTTTTCCTTCTCATTCTTTCTGTTGATTGATGAATTTGAGAGAGACTGTAATAGATTCCTTGGCATCCCTTTAAAATTGTGTCAAATGGATTTGCTTACTAACTCTACATATTTGGACAGCACATTCTCAACGAGTTTAAAAAAGTCATCCATAGCCACAGGAGGGCATTAGTCCACATCTCGCTAGTGCTCATCCTCCATTGGAATACCAGGTTGCAGGTTCATGAAGTTGTGAACAAGGCATCATAGGAAATTAAGCTGAGCTGCCCTCACTTTACAACTGTCGTGGAACTACAATTGTAAAATAATGTGATGTGGTTTTGTGTGTTTAATACACTACCTTCCTCTCTGGCCAGTTATACTTGGCAAAGATGGCATCATATGTGTCCACTGCCCCATCTGTCACCAACATAATGGCCTGGCTACACTCACTACCCCTCCCAGTCTCGTTGAACTGGAGAGAGAGAGAGAGAGAGAGAAAGGGAAGTTAGCGCAGGTGAACAAAAACAAACTAAAGCTCCTTTCTAATGTGAATAAAACCAGTTTAAAATTAACTCTTTTCAAACGCTTACCAAACAGTAATTCTATTAGAGAATGTAATGACTTACCTTCACGCCATGAAATCTAACTGTGTTGTAAAAGCTAATGGAACAACAATAACATGCCTTCTCCTATACACACACACGCACACAAACTATAAGCTACCTTAAGATTACAGAAAGGATTCATTAAGCAGAACGGAGACATAGATGCATGTTGCTGAATTATGATAATTTTGAAAGGGAAGGTAAACGCGTGTGTGTGCATGTGTGTTTGATGAATTGCTTGTTCATAATGAGGAGATGTCAAACTAGTAACCTGAGTCATCAAGTGCCTTGTTTACTTGGTTTTTGCATCATTCTGTTGATTTAGCTATTAATTACAGCACGCTAATTAATTTTGTGCATGAAACTGTTTCCTTTCTGTGTGTGTGTGTGCGTGCGTGTGTCTGTCTGTGAGTGATCATGCATGAGTGTATTACTTACGTCACTGAGAAGACTGAAGGCCTCAGTCAGAGCTATGTCTAACATACCAATGCCTTGAGCAAACAGCTTATCGAGGTGCTCCCGGAAATGCTAGGAAAATAAAGTTTGGGGAGGAAACATTACGATCATGGTGACAAGAAGACAAAAGACAGAGGGACACAGAATTAGAGGTCATTATTGAATTTTATGGAGAAAAAATATAGACAAAGTCAGCTGAAAAATGCAACAATATAGATTTTATTTGATCATAACACAGACAAACAATATTTCACTGAACTTGATTTACCATCATTTGTGTGTGAACAGAGATTGCACCAATGGTCTAATGGGCTCTTAAACTCCAGCCCTGAGACAGTTTTTGCAGCAAACTGCCACATTATTGTGGAGTGAAATGTCACACACTGACTGTGAAAGACCACCTCCTTTTAGCTGACAACCATTCAGCCTTGTGTGTATGCAAGTGTGTCTGTTCATAGATGTAATCATGCCACAAAGGGTACATTATCTCTGCGGCAATTAATGATGAGTTTAATGTTGTCAGCAACCTAACAGGTCTCATGTGCATGTCCCATTATTTGCAACAGCCTGGAGGCAAAACCCACTCACACACACACAGATGGACACAGCCCATTATCCAATTCAATCTATTTATAGCTAATTAGATCCATTTATTGGCATTTCAAACACTTCCTGTTGACTGGGTCTATCCAGCTACCTGCAAAAAGCATTTGCACCTATGGAGGTGAACAACCCTCTTGCACACTCCTGTATTACCAGTGGCAACAGACGCATTATATACAACACGTCTCTCACTTTTTAGGGTATGGAAATATCCCAGTGCTACACCCCACCTACATCACCATCTCCCAAGCCTATTATCTATCTACCCCTTTCCTTTCGCTCACATCGCCTCCAATATTCCTACTGCTTACTGATGGGAGAAGAAAAGTACACACAGCAGGGGGCCCAAGCAGCGTAAGGCCATATCAGAGCTCGCTCACTTGGGAGCAAACACACACACACACACAGAGGTTTGTGGCACTCTCTTCGTGGGGACCTGTCAGTGGAATAATTCCCCCCCACACACACACTCACACTCACATGCAACGGGTGAAGTTTTCTGTGCCCCAGGGTACAGCCTGTTGTTGGAACCAATTAACCTTTTTATCCATATCAAAGGAAAGGTTGTGTCTTTTTGCAATATGGGGGTGTTGTCAGGGACGCTGGAGGTTGTTTTCGTGCACATATTTATTTGTGTGTTGCTGTTACTTATGCCTGTGTGTGTGTGTGTGTGTGTGTGTGAGTTAAGATCGAAGTGATTTGTCTCAGAACAGCTGGATATGTTCCCTGGTGCAGCAGTGTGTAAGAGGCAGATTCAGAAAGTGTGTGTGTGTGTGTGTGTGTGTGTGTGCAAGCAATGCCGAATGTGTGCAACATTTTGTGCTGCACCACAAGGCTCTGAAATGTACATTGGACATCAAACCTTTGAAGGCTGCAGACACCTTTTATATTAAAACATTATCACAGCAGTCAGCTTAATGAAGCCTGGCTACAGGGACATAGTAACAAATGAACAAAAATATCTTAAATTGCAGCTTGCTGAAGCCTACGGTTTAGATTTTTATGCAAAGGTATTTATCTTAACATGGCAGTGGTTCAATTCTGATAAATGCACAGAAAAGAGAGGTTTAAAAAGAGTCGTTTTTTGCTGAGCAAAAACAGTGAGTACTGTCTGGTGTTGTGACAATGTTGCCTGTTTCAACATTAAATCAACAGGTATTGTAGTGATTCCAAACGTTCAACATCATATCAGTACACATTTTGGGGCGTATATATAACCACCCATGGTTCTGTTGGCATTGGTTTATCTTGAAATCAGATTTCAGCCTCCTTTGTTGCATCCATTCAAAAACATTCAGTAAGAATGGATTTGGAATTTGCAGGTAAAAAGACATCTAGGTTAAGACACCGCTAATTTGGTTGAAAAGTAAGTTAAGTTAGGATCTGCTACCTTGAAATATTGTCAGTGGAATGCTGTTTAAACAATGGTTATACATTTATACGCAGATGTCTAAAAATGTTTTAACCAGATTCAGCCAGTTCTAACCTAGACAATGTTGATGCTGTCTGAGCTGCAAATTAACCATTCATTCTTTTTGGGTGTGCTCCCCTAAAACACATCCAACAAAAATAGTCCACAGTTAAACCCATTGCACTAAAACTCACTTGGTTCAGTTCGTTAGTTACTACATCTGTCATCTGTTAGATCACTGACCATCTGTGACATAACAGGAGGAAACTGAGATAATGTTGAAAATCGAGTGTTTCCCTTTAAGGTTTTAAATATTAGCCTGGAACTGTTGCATATGTGAGTAATAGTCAGACAGGATGAATTTCACTTCTTCAGATGCCTGTGAAAAGCATAATTAGACAAATAACTACTCTTGGAAATATTGCCAGATGAATGTGTGTCCCCTGGAAGCTTGACAACAGGTATTTATGACCCAGTTGAAGTTTGGGTATGATCGGTAAGTTTAAGTCTCCAGTGTGACAGTCACTTCTTGCCCCCAGCTGAAGTAAAAGACATTAGCCTTATCTACTAGCACAGACTGCCTTCCCCTCTTAGCTGGCTGACTCACACTACATTAAACTACCATCTGGAATTAAACACATAATGCTAATCCATATGCATAAGTGTACACTCACTTTGAAATAAACATAAATTAACTTAAACACCAACAGGCACACACACACACAGATGTGAACACATGCACATGGTGCATGGAAAGTAGTCCATGCATTTGCCAGTAAACAGCTGCGTCCCAAAGGTTTGGCCTGGACTGGAGGTAATAGAGGTTTTTGAATTTAATTCCATTTATAAATTGAATTTCTAAATGGAATTTTCAAGAATTTGGAAAAGATGGAATTTTTAGTGGGCACCTGGAGATGGAGCCTATACTGTAGGCAACAGAGAGGAGAATAGACTCAGAGATCAAGAAGGGAATCATGCCACAGTAATAGCTACGATTCTCACATGTGCCATCTTAATGAAGACGTCTTATTTGAACAGTCCAATCAGTATACGTGCTCATGAACACAGTCAAACAAAATAAACATGCCCACATCACATTACATGGCAACATTTATGCCACTCGTTCCTCTCGCCTCAGGGAAAATCCAAACCATATTTTAAAGAAGTACTCCACCGATTTAGGATTGCACTCCTATAACACTGTTGGACTCACAATGGACAGTTTAAAGAAAGAAGTATAAAAAGGACCAGAGATTATTTTTTTATTATTATTATTCTTGTCAAAACCTGGCACCTACGTTACCTACAATGCAACTTGACCGCCAACAGTTCAGTCGGAGATTCAGACGTGTGTTACGCTAATTGTGGCTAATGTAGCCTCAAGCTGCTATTTTCAAACAGAGATGAAGAGCAGGCTACAGAGGTCTGGTAAGCTCACTTCTTCATAGCTCCACACCTTCAGATTTTCCTCATTTTCAAACGTATAGTCTTCATACACAACTGACATCTGATAATGAAATGTATCAGATTTTGCACAGCTCCTTCAGGAGTCACTAAAGGCTTTGTCATTTTTCCCACCTTAACATGGCTGTTTTGGGGGGAGCTTTTACTTTTCTGAACCGAGGGTCTAAGGACAGACGGTGTGGTATGCTATACAGATTGTAAAGCCCCTTGAGGCAAATTTGTGATATTGGGTTATATAAATAAAATTTACTTGAATTGGCTTTATTTTACACAACGTTTTTCAGGCAGTAATACTCCCCAAAACCTGTTAGCAGACTTTGAAACTCAGTGGCGTTCCCCTTCAAGGACACTAGTCAGCCCACTCAGTCCCTACTCTCTCTCCTGCCATCTGGAAATTGCTATTGGGGCATCACCATTTCGCACCACCTGGCTCAGAGACAGTTTCTTTCCACAAGCAGGCTGATTAACAGGTAGTCCACACACCCTCACTCACACACGTTCAATATACAGTAGATTCATGCAACACTGTGATTAAATACCATACGCAAGGTGCAATACTCATACTGTAATTCAACCCATACCGATGTCAGTGACATCTTTTCATGTAAATGTATTCTGCATATAGAATATATGCATATAGAATTTATATATATATATATATATGTTCCACACTATACATGAGTGACATCTTTTATATACAATATATTTTATATTTTTAACCGTATACTGTAACATATAGCTTAATTTAGATTTTTGGATTTTTATATTGACATGCATTGGTACAAGAATTTCATTGTCCTGTCCTGTGGTTCCTATACAGATGACAATAAACTTGAACTTCTGTCACTGTGAACCTAAAATTGCTTTTTTACTGTTGCAAATCAACAGTAAATGGATTATTTTTATATTTTCGTCTACTAACCTTGAACCTGGCAAGAGCCCCGGTCACAACAAATCATTAATTATTTCTAATTGACTGTAACAGGAGAAAACAACAGGAGACAACGAAAGACTTACATCTTTGTTGGTGACATCTGCTTGGACCAGAGTTCCGTTTAGGCATGGCTCCACATAATGCAATTCCTCATTGTACTGAAAGAATACCAAAGAAAAAATTTACATAATAATTTGTAATCACTTTAAAGGGGCAATATGTACGATTTGGCAAGAATTTTATTTTAAAACATTCAAAAAAATGAATTAACCTATCAACAGAATGTCAGGAAGTAACAGTTCTGACGATATGTCAGTGACGTCAGTGTATTGTGTTGCAGAAATGTAATAGTTTGGTCCGTGTATCATCGGATAATAATGTTTTTCATTTGATAAAAAAACGGGGAAAAAAACAACTCAATTCTGTTTCGTTAATTCTATTACACGATTGGGCGTTGTTAGTTTTTGGTTAAAGTCATGATGTTACACACTCTGATACAGTAGGTGGCAGCATGCACCTTTAACGCTGGTTTGTAGCCCACCAGTAGACTCAAAGGAGAAGAAGAAGACGGCTTGGTCACTGACAAGTATCAGGTTTTTCATGACTTCAGTAAATTCCCTATTACATAATAGTAAACTATTAAATTTCTAATGATTAAAAACCATTTAATTTATCTTGATTTGAAAGATTTAGTTTTAGTATTGTGAACAGGCACATTTGCGGTAACCTTCTTTGACTTACAGGACCTATTTTCTGTAAATTAGTATTCTAACCTGCTAGCCCCGGGCTTGTTCCAGCATGTGTTGTAATACCACTTGTGCCTCGAGGGGGCGATAACTAGTCTGATAGCATAGCTCAGGTAGTTTCAGCTGGCAGATGTGTGCCAGCAGCAAGTTCGTTACATTACACAAGCTCTCTTAGCTTTTTTAGTCAAATAAATAATAAAGAAAACCCCCACAAAATGTCAAAGGAAATATTGTTAAGCCTAGTTTCCTAAGCAAACTGAAAAATATAACCGTACACCTTCTGAATTCAGGTTTCTCTTTCACTGAACTATTATATAAAACAGAAACAAAATAAAACTCACTAAAACCGTCTTGGTTAGTCTTTAAACTGTTTCAACAATCATTAACTCTGGCTTGGTGGAAATAAATCCATAATCCCTCGCGTTAGAGATGAAATATATTCTGGTTCCACACGCTGTCGCTGCCTCTGATGCCCGATCTCCCTCTTGCTGCTCTCCCAGTTGATGCCTCTCCTGTCCCCGCCTGAAGCTGCTGTGTCTCCGTCGGCCCCTGGAGTTACAGTCCCGGTCGGAGCAGCTGTAAATCACCTCGGGTTTTGTATTCACTATTGTCAGACTGGCCTCCGTTGGACTTGGCGGCTGCGGTTGGTCCCGTTCTAGCCGTGTTCACTGGGAGGCTGGTGATCCTGGTTCCGTTGCCTGCTCACCGAGCTCTAGTTCTGGTGCCCATTCAGGACTCAGTCAGCTAATAGAACCGCTAAGTTAACTACACGGCTAACTGGGCTAACTACCTAATGGCAGTAAGCAGCAGTTATGACCTGATATGTGATGGGCTGCCCCCTATTATTTTTTAGTATGGAATCGACAGGTCTCAATCCTTACGTATTGCCCCTTTAAATGTGCTGTATATATAGAAGTGTTTAATCTTTTGTTTAAACATGATAAATGTGAAGATGTTAGAAACTTCACTCATCTTGATGATAAGCACACATATGCACACATTGCACACGTTGTACAGTTCACAATGTTCCCAGTGCCTGCCATTCTGTGATAATAGTTTAATGCATCAGAATGAATTAGACTTCAAAGTCCAGGAAAGAGAATGGAAGTGTGTTCCTCCAAAGCCAGCAATTTTGCCCAAATGTGTGTATGTGCATACATACACACAAAGACAGACACACACACAGATGCATATGCACAAATTCTCAGTGTATGAGATTTTTTTCTCTGACTGCAGTTACTTTTGACAAAATCCATAACAACTTTTACACAACTGCGTGTCTTCTTTGGGAGAAATTCCTTCATGTCTATAGAAGGTAACAGTAAAAGTAGCACAAATACAAAGAAGAAAGACGAAACTGATTCAGAATAAAACATCCTTTTCAGGAGTGTTTGGGGAAAACAATATGTTTCTGCCTGATTATCTAAATCCTCTTTTTCTTTATTTTTCAAAAGAATAATATTCAACATGATTAGGATATCAAATGATAATGAAGACTTTGTTCTGTAGAGAAAGAGAATGGAGGCTGGCAAAGTGACTAGCTACGTTTTGATGTGAAATAGCATCAGACACACATGTGTAAATGCACAGTACACACACACGCGCACACACACATACACACTCATGGAGTTTCATCAGACTGAGATGTGATAACAATGGTTTGGGAGCCTGAGGCGGGATCCAATCACAACTGTCTCTTTCGCAATTCAAATCTTCATTCAGCTGACTGCTAATTGGTTGTGAGCGTGACAGGAGAAAAAGCTGATTCGTTCCAGCATTTCGTCTGAACTGAGGAGGAGAGGATGTGAGCCTGTGTGTTTATGTGTGTGTATCTAAAAAACATAGAAGGTTAAGTAGTTTATGTGCCCCCCTCACGGCTGTGTGCACATCTGCATGGACTTACAGCGATGATGTTAAAAAAGTCATCATCTCCAAGAGTGTCCAATATGGAGGAGACAGTCTGCCTGGCGATGGTCAGCCTGAGGCCTTTCATGCTGCCACTGACATCCACCAGGATGACCACGTCCTTTGGAGAGGTGGCAGCCTGGATATACCACTTCCGGTTACGACAGTCAAAAGCTATGACCCCGTGTTCATCTGGTTTCCACTTGATCCCTTGAAAAGACAGAGTCAGCCTCACAAGTCAAAGCTAAACGAGGAACTGCAATAGTGCTAGAGTTATATAATTTGTGAGTAATTTGGAGCCAGGACAGTGATTTTAACATTTGGCATTGAAAACAAAACAGGGGTGGGAGAAGTATTCAGATCCTTTACTTCAGTAAATCCACTAATACCAAACTGTAAAAACAATCTTGTTACAAGTAAAAGCCCTGCATTGAAAATGTTACTTAGTAAAAGTATATGTATTATCATTAAAATGTACTTTTAAGTATTAAAAGTAAAACTAGGCCTACTCAATGCAGAAAAATTACCGCTTTATTATGGATTAATCTGCTGATTGTTTTCTCAATTAATCAATTAATTGTTTGGTTTGTTTTTTAAAAACAAATTAAAATTATTTAAAGGAAATGGAGCAAATCCTCACATTTGGAAGCTAGAACCATAAAAATGTTTTTGCATGAAAAATATAAATCATTATCAAAATAGTTGCAGATTCATTTTCTGTCTGTTGTGCAGTTCAATTTATATCTTCAATCTTAGATTTTTGTGCAAAAATCTTAATTTGTAAAGTAACTAGTAACTAAAGCTGTCAGAAAATGTGTGAAGTAAACAGTACAATATTTCCCCCTGAGATGTAGTGGAGTAGACGTAGAAGATAGCATGAAAACAAAATACTCAAGTAAAGTACAAGTACCTCAGATTTTTACTTAAGTACAGTACTTGAGCAAATGTACTTAGTAACATTCCACCACTACATTTCCATCACTTCATGCTATTGTCAACACTGTTAATCTAAGTGTTATTGTCCTATTTCAGTCTCTGTGGGTGTATATGTGTTAATGTCTCAGCCAAACGCAATTTTGTAATATCAGGGGATTAAAAGAATCCCTTCATTTCCAAACAAGGCTATTATTGTGAAACATTTGCAGGACCGTTTTGTGGAAAATTAAGTGATTTGCACGGTTCCCATACTGTTTCAAATGTAGCTACTCCCACCTTGTGGAACTTGTATGTTTTTGTATTTGTACGACAAAGTACCGGTTGGTTGAGACATTACACACTTTAATTATATTGTTTAATTTAATAAATAAAAGTGATAGAAATGTACATTAGGCTTAGTTGGCATGCTAAAACAGGCACCAGGAGTTTACCTACACTTTTTTTGTATTTTTAGTTTTTTGTATTTGCCTATATTTGTTTGTGGCAACCACACCCCCGGCAATTTTTATTAGTGACTACTCATATGAGAAAATATGGTATAAAATGTGAGAAATGATTGCTGCAATAAGAGTTTCAGCCACTCCAAGCGCTGGTACTGTAACTGCATGAATAGATGCATGAAAAATCCAAAAGGTGGCTGGTTTGACCGCAGTAATCCTCTGTTGGACCGCACACCTACGGCGATGGCTTTCACGAGTTCACCTGGAACCCCCAAACCGCAAGTTAGTCTGTTTCTCTCTGCTGTTGTTTGTTTACATAGAGTCTAAAATTAGCTAATTAACGGTTAGCTGTTAGCTAACGTTAGTGCTTTTTCCAGTGGACAAATGTCACTTAAAATTTAACTTTAACCAGCCCGGTTCTATGTGAGATAACTGTTTGAGAGTTCCCGGTGAACCTTTGCCTTGTGGTGATGCCAGAGGCTTCAGAGCAGACCAGAGGACAGCCGGTTCAGGAAGATTGACTTCTCTCCGTAGTATGCAGATTATATGTAAATCACACTCCCTGTCCCCTCCCCTCAGACCCCTCCTCTAAACACCAAAATGGTGACAAAAAGTTGAAACTGAAAACCCGTGACACTGAAAAAAAAACTGACAGCATGAAATAGAACAATCACTCAAAAAAGAGTGACATGAAAAAAAATCTGAACATTGTCATTGAAAAGTAAAATGACATAAATTTTAATGTCTGTTATATTTTTAATTGAAACTTGAAAAGTGCTAATACTTGTTTCATTGCCAATAGAACTTTTTCCAATACAAACGTTTCAATGCCAATGTTCTCTTTTTCAGTTTCAGTTTTGTTTTCCACGGCACTGTCCTGGCCCCATATTCTTTGAGCCCTAAAGGCTTTCTGCTAAAGCACACTGCTTTTTCGGTCACAACAGATTTTTTTCCAAAACATCCATCATCTGCTTTTTAAAACTACATCTGCCCCTACAATATGTTAGTTTTAGAGATTCAGTACACCTGAATTTCAAAAATACATATTTTCTCACTTAATTATAGTGGTATCTGACCATTCAGATAGATTTGAGATTTCTGGTGCTACCTCAGTACAATGGAGGTGAATGTAGTGCTCAGTGTATTGAAACATTACACTGAAAAATTATACAGCAACATCCCTTGCAAGAAACTCATGTCTAGAGTTCACAGAATAATCCACAGAACACACTACTTTCACAGGGTCCATTTCTTGGTAATTTTGGTTAACTTTAAAGAAAAGAATAAAATACATTTTGGGGTTTAGAGTCTTTATGCTGCAATGACTTTGGGGGCCTCCAGGTCACAACACTTTTGATAACTAGAGCTGCACAGAATATGTATGTCAGATGTAGACTGAGGCGTGTGACATTAAAAAGTATAATTAAAAACACCTATATGCAGGTTCAAGAGGTCAAAAGATAAAAAATAAGAAATGAAGAAGCCTTTCCATTGATTTTCTCATATTATGTGTTCACCAATTCCATTCAATAGGCTACTTTTCTTATGCTACTTCTTTTCTCATTCCACTTCACCTGAAAATTTAATTGTATCCATCTTCTTCACCCTACAAACTCCCTCACCTGTCTCTCTTTACTCCTCTCTCCCTTCCTCTATCTACTCCCCCCCCCCCCCACATCTCCTCTCATTCATCCTGCTAGCCTCCAGTCTCTAACTGTCAGTCACTGAAGATTCCCACACACCCCTTGTCCTGGTTTAGGGAGACAGCAACTTCATTACAAAAAAAAAAAACACACATACACACACACAGCTATTACCTAACACACATCCACCTTCACAAACAAACATAAACTTACCTGGGTACTGCCTAAAAAAGCCTTTGGCACTGCCAAAGTACTGCCATATGAGCGATGGGTCTCTCTCAAAGTTATCCACAAACACTTTATTCAAGGCCTCAGACCAGTAAACTCCGTTGACAATTGCAGAGTCTTCAAAGGAAAAAGGAGGAGAGACAAATACAAGCATGGAGAAGAAAGAAAAAGAACTGTTTGAGTAAAAAGGATAACATTGTTTTATAGTCCAGGAGGTTAGAGCTGGCGTTCTCTATTGCCTGCTCAACCACTCATATCGTATCATACACTGCACCTTGGCAGATCACTATCAAGACCTCTTCATTACACAGAGATACAGTGAAAGTATTAGCAGAAAAACCGAGTAAAAAGATGAGAGTAGAGAAAAAGAATTAGAGAGATTAAAAAAGAATAGGAATATGAGATACAGAAGACCATTCTGCCCCATAAAGGCAAAATGCAGTAATTATATTTAAATGGTGAAAATTTAGGCAACATGGCTAAACATAACTAAAACTAAATTTTCTCATTGATTTTTCCTTGGCTGTTGCCTGCAAATGAAAACTATCCATTTTGACAAACCGACATCTTGGTAATTCAGTTCGTAATTCCACACAACTTAACGAGGCAGCAGCTAAATCCAATCATGATGGAGAACACAAAAACACAGATAACCCCTGCTAAAGCTAACTAGCCTAGCAGAGCTCAGAAGCTGCCATCTCATTCATGCAATTTGGTGTGGTTAAGTTAAGCAACCTTTAAATCACATATTTTAATTAATTAATTAATTAATTGTTTATTAATTCATTATACTGCTTCCGATATAAATATTAATATCAGACAGACAGACAGACACCTAGCAAAACAGAAATACTACATTAGACTACACAAGCTACTTAATCAAAATAAAGTTAATTTTCTTAAATAAACTAGTTAAAATGAACAAGAAAGTTGAAATAATTGCTGGTAGACACTGCAATTTGCCCTTGCATTTAGTAAAGATTAACCACAATATTATGTAAGTTATATGGTAATTATTTTGGGGCAAAATAATCCGCCTAAAAGGTATAAAATTAAACATTACAACCTTTGTATATGTTAAACAGTTTGCCAGCCAATCAGTATCTTCAACTTAACTGATACTGTAGTTACTGCTTTGTTCCTTTGTACAGCAGCATAAATGTGTGTGCATGTGTAACAAACAATATGTGTCTCTGGAAGCGTGCCCATGTGCATCTATACATTGCTTATAATTCTATCCAAACGGACTGTGATATATGGCGGGGCTTATAGAGCCACTGAAGCTTCTTTTCAATTTACAGGCCAAGAGAGTCATGAATGTAACTGGTTAGGGACCAGACAGCCAAGCTTATTACAGCTGCTTTCTACCACAATTTTGATTTGTTCAGAAGCAGGGCGGGGAGGATGGAAGCAGAAACGGATGAACAGACAGACAGAAACACAATCATACAGTAAGACACATACACAAAAGCCTTTAGAGAGAGATAAAACAAGAAAGCCAGGAAGGCAGACAGAAAGGCAAGCAGAAAATTACTGGGAGAGAGTCAGACAGACAAGTACCTAATGGACAGAGAGAAAGAAAAGCAGATAACAGATTCCCCATCATCTCCTATGCTGGCAACATTGTTCTGCTGTCAACAGTCATGCCAATAAGCTATGATTGAATTAGTCTTCGGGAAGCTAGAACACTAAAGCTCTCTCTTGATAGTAAACACCCATCCACGTCTATGGAGTGGAGTGGAGAGGAGGCTGGATTTGATCCAGGCTCCATTTACACAACAATACAGTCACTTCTGGTGCAGTTTGAGTGTCTATTACAATCTGAGCTCGTCATGATGAGGGAGAGAGTATGGCTCTACTTTCTCCCTAAGCTGTCATTTAAATTCATCTCAACTAATGCACTCCTTAATTCAATCTGATCTAAGGAGCTCCGTTGATTCTATATACTCACACGTGCACGTGTACTCAGATTAAAAAGTAAAACTGTGTAAGTTTCCCACCACACCAGTCAGAGCGATCTGAGCTGAAATCAACTTCACTTCATTAGGTTACTTATGATGATGAGGGATGATGGCTTTTAATGAGAGGAGCGAGGAAGTGTGAGTAGAAAGAGGAGAGAAGTGAGAAGCGACAGCAGTGTGTATGTGTGCATGCTCTATCTCAGACAGTATAACGGTAAGAGTAGGGACATTAGAGTGTATCGACATGCTGTAAATGTGTCCATGGCTTCGCTGCTTCCATTGTACATGTTCCTATCATGTAGCCTCATAAAGTATGAGGGTGTGGGTGGTGTTTTGGTTCCGATGTGAGTTCGGAAGATGGATGTTTGATGTGGTGTTTTCCTCCTGCGATTAATCTCCGGAGGCATGCAGCTCTCCGCTATCATGGACTTAACCTATAATTCATCACCAGTGCCACCAAACCATTTATGACGTGCTCCGGCTACAGCCAGCTCTTCAGCAGCACCAAAAAACAGGTTCAGAGGACTTGCTACTACACATGGGGAAGGTTTCAGATATACAGCCATGTTTAGCCAAAGAACAGCGCTGCGTGAAAGATCACAGTCTCTTCCTTCATTTCAACAAGACCACTATGTCGGTGAAGGTCCCATGGGCTCCGGCAAAAAAAGAAGCCGCTGGTCTGGAAGACATTCGAAGCTTGCTAAACTTCAACTGCAAAACAATGCAACTGTATTGGTCATTTAGATACATTCAAGCGCAGCTAGGTTGACTACGTTGTAACATTAAGGCGGTGGTGCTACGGACTGCTACCATAATTACTTTACAGAGTTGCAAAATAAGTCAGTGTCCTGTGTTTTAGCATCTGATAAGCATTAGAACCCACAGATGTATTGCTATTATATTATATTTCATCCTCTCACCTACACCTGTAGCAATACTCCCACACCAACGCAGCCTCTTGCTTTTTATTTAGCGCAGTGCTATTTTCTGTCTGAACACCTGTTAACTTCTTGGCTGAAAGCATGTGAATGAATATATATATATATATATATATCACAAACTGTTTCCTTCACCCAAGCCAGGCCTCTCAGTCTCCTTGTGCAGAACTGTGATACTTTGCCCACCAACGAGCACCCTGCAGTCACAGCCAATACATCCACATTATCACTACCAGTGCCTACAGATTTAAAACTCTCTCTCTCTGTGTATGTGTGTGTGTGTGTGTGTGTAATTCTACTCATTTGCGTATGAATCAAATCAAAATTACTCTTCCTCTCCCTGTATCGGTCTGCCAGCCTCACTCACCTCGCTCTTTCATTCAATTGCTTTCCATTTCATTCTCTCTCCTCCTGTCACTCTGCCTTGCCTTTTCTCTTTTTTCCCACCTAGCTGTAATTAATCTGTTGCTCAGACCTTCCATCAGTCTGACTTAACCTACTTTCTCCCTCTTTTCCCCTCTCTCTCTGTCTCTCTCCACATAATTTCTTTGCCTCTGGTAGCTGGGTTAAGCCGACATGACATTCACTCTGTCCACTGAGCATTGTACAAGGCAAAGACTGAATTGGTTGGACTTGAGTGGATGGTAAATTAGCTAAATGTCTGATTATTTAACTGCTAATTGAGTCAGTGTGTGGTAGGGATGATCCAAATAGTTACAGTTAATGAACTCAAATCCTCCTCCTGACAGGCCTACATGCATGTGCACCACCACACATAGTAACTGGTGTACTGATTGTTGATAATTTTTAGATTGGAGTTTCAATATCCAAATAATTGAACAATTCAGCAAAAATGTCAGTATCTTGCTCAAGGATTCTTCGACACGTGGGCTGGCGGAAGCCAGGATCGAACTGCGGACCTTCCGATTGGTGGACAAACAGCTGCAACAGCGTACAATACATGATATTTTTATGGTGATGGTGTTAAATTGAACCATTTCCAAACACTTGTATTTTTTAAACCATTATTATAAATTAGAGGTACCTTTGTACATAAATTTGAACATACCTTTGTTGTACATGTTGGTGGGCACCTGGACCACGCTGAGACTTAGGTTGACCGACAGGTTGTTAAAGTGATCATTGGGTTGCAGGATGAATTCTCCTCCCAGCTCTACGCTGTTCCCCTCCTCATCCACCTCATTGATCAACACTGCATTGAAGTATTCATACTGGGGATAAGAGGCAAGAGATCAAGAGACAGGGAAAGAGAGACGGTGATGAGATTTCACATACAATTAAATGCACCTAAATATTGGAGTTTCCTGAATTTTTAATTTAGAATCATGTATCTCAGTTTCAATAAGTTCAACTTGCTGAATCATGTTATCGCTCTATAGAATGACTGGGTCACTTAAGTGCTGAGTCAGAGAGTATTTTGCATACTGAGGTAACCTGAATCCCTGAATCATCCCAGACGTACATGTTGTCAGAGTGGAAAGCTGCTGAGTTTACAAATCTCTCAGCTCACGCTCTCCCTTCCATGCTAGATGCTGTATGCGGTGCTCTGCCTTCACTGTATTTTTAGTATTGCGCATACTGGGGAGACTATTAATAAATCATAGAGCTAGATAAATATAGAGCACATGGCTCCCTGCATCCCAAAGGCTCTGAAGTCTGAGAGGGGCACAGCCTGCAAAGGCAATAGCCAATGCAGAACCAATGTCAACAACGAGATAAAGACACTCAAGCGAGTGACAAGGAAATTAGACATTTTAGAATAAAAATCCAAAGGCATGCATATTTTTGTATGTTTATAAACGAACTACACATACATAAACTAGACATAAAATTATGTAGATTCAAAGTGAGACCAACTTGATTTTTTAAGGTGTCATCTATTTTTGTATATTCTAATGTATATATCTTTTGCAATTCAGTCGTGTTGTGGTCACAGTGCATCATTGCAGAAGCACAGGTGCAGTACATTTTTATTAGCCTCGTCTATAAAATGGTGTGTGCCCAAAGTCACAAGTGACGTATGTGTACTTTCAACTTATTTGAAAGTACTCTTTTCTCATTGAAAACTAATTTTATTTGGATGTGATCTGAAATCCGAAAATCCAGGTCTCAATTCACCACGATGAAATTTGCCTTAAACTGATAATGAGAATGGTTGTCTGTCTATGTGTCAGCCCTGCGACGAGTTGGCCACTGCCCAGGGTGTACCCCGCCTAAGGCCCGAAGTTACTGGGATAGGCTCCAGTCACCCGCGACCCCAAACGGGAACAAGCGGTAGAAAATGACTGACTGACTGACTGAGTGTTATCTTTACAGATCAGCTGTGTTGGTGATTGGGATTACAAATGCTGTCAAGCATTGCCTGATGGAGGACAACCTTTATTCCCTACTTAAATACAAATATATGTTACTGTTGTTACTGTCAATAGATTCAACAGATTGATTACATTAGATTGATTTCTCTTGTAATGACCAAGAGAACAGGTTTTGAAAAGGGCCTCTGAGGAGAATTAATTGCCATTCTCAAGAGTTCAATACAAAGCCTCAGTACATGTGTGTGTCATTCAGATGGGGAAGACAATCTCTGGACAAGCCTGCAGGTCCAAGTAAAGGGTACATCAGTGCAGAGAAAACAGCATAGAGTACAAATTTAAAAGTCACCATACCTTATCTATTCATCACCAAATCCTGACACAAACCCTCAGACATATTTTATTGTCCTACCACTTGCTTTGGTGGACTCTTTCCTCTGTATTCCTTGAGAAACACTCACCCCACCACTCTACGTTCTCTATTCTAGCACCAGTAACCTTCATTTGGGCTTATTCTTTCCAGCTCCTCCTGAGGAACACCATCATCCACTCAGCCCGGTGCAAAACACAGATAAAGCCATCAATTAGGCTGGCAAACGCAGTGCCTATCGGTGTAATTAATCAGGCCTGATCAGGCTTATTAGCCTTTTATCAAGGGGAACGCTGCCATTTCAAGGTGAGGAAGCACAGTGTTGCATATTTCTGCCTATACTTACCGTCTTCTCTTTGTGCACACACAACTTAAAATATCTTTTCAAAAGAACAATCCTCTTTGCTTTTTTTGTGTGATGAGTAGCGATACAAAACAAAATACTCATTTTAAAAATGAATGGGCTGGGAAGGCCAAAGGGTACAGAGCCATAGTGAGATTCAATAAACAGTGAGTCTAGGACACCAGTTTCTTCACTCAGCATTTAGCCATGTCAGTACAAGACATTAGTATGCAACTCACTTTTGGGTCTTGACCCACCAATTGTGAAAATCTGATCTCCATTGACCTTTACGATGTTGGGATACCAGCCATTTTCTACGACCTGTATGTTTTTTAGTGCAACACGGTGAACAGAATCCAAATTAGTCAACTTTGACAAGTGCTTTTTTGCTTGTGTTTTGCTGTGTTGCTTTAGGGAACCAATTCAACCTTGTGCTTTTACAGATAGAAAGAAAAAATAACAACCAAGGAAGTGAGAGGAAAATTTCAGAATTTCTTCAAAACGTCTACTTTAAACCTGACAGGGCAGCTCTGACAGTAAACTTAGTAAGTAGTAAGTAAGTAAATATTGATATATATAGCACTTTTCAAAACAAAAGCTAAAGTGCTAATAATAATAGTAAGCAAATATCTAACAGGCAGTATAGTAAAAAAGCAACAACATTGAATTTACAAACCAAAAAACATCAACATAAAAGCAAAACATCAGTTAAAAACACTTCTACTATCTATATTTGAACCATCTTTAATTATACCATATAAAAGTGAAGATGAGGATTGGAGGTCATTGAGAGGAAAAAAGCGGCAAATACAGGAGACCAAGAAGATAGATAATAGGCATAGGACAGGACAGGAGGACAGGACAGGACAATAGGATGAGACAGGACAGGACAGGCGAGGATGATACGATATGATACGAAAGGATATAATACAATAAAGAAAAAAGACAAGTCAGAATAGGAAACGATAAAATACAATAGGATACGATAGGATAGGACAAAAGGAAAGGACAGGACAGGATATGATATGATATGCTACGATACAAAGAGACAAGAAAAGGGGTCAGACAGCTGTATCAGCTCCGTGGGTGACAAATTTGGTTACTTGAAAGCGCCTATAATCTATATTTTTATATCAATAGTGGATCACATGACTACTTGTATGTGAAAAGGGTATGCTCATAGTGATGAACCCACAGACAATTATCACGAGACTCTGTAGTTCTCTTCAGCATTACAGCGCATTGCAGCGTCGTTCAGCTCATTATTTTGGTTTTCTGGCCTGCAACTGTTTTGGTTCATTCTCACTGCTCTCAAAGCATCCTTTTTGCAGCTGTTGGGGAAAAAACACTGTAAGCTACTTGTCCAGCACCAGATGGCAGTTGGACAAAGTTAGCAACATATTGAAGCATTTAAAAGCTCAAAGTACAGTAGAGATACTTGTGTCAGGAGTTGTTGGAGACCAAATACAGACCTAAAAGGAGTAAAAGTATTGGAGTTATATAGTGCAAGGTGGCCAGAAACATAACGCCAAATGAATGGTAATGTTGCCCTGTATTAGCTGAAAGTCTAAATAGGCAACTGTTTGCTAAAACGTTTGTTGTTGTTTTTTTTAAATATTCTTGTTAGATAGCACCTCGATGATCCCTAGATCTTGTCTACAGTACATTTGAACTGTGATTAAAAAATGGTTGACACTGACACAAGAGTGTCCTGTGACATAAAATCTGGTGAGGTTGCAGGAGTGACGACCTTCAGGCGGTGGGAAACTCTGGCACAGTTTCTTGAGGCAGAGAATTGCTTACGTGTCCTATTCACCCTTCTTCTGCTTCCTCTACACCTGACCTCTGTTCCCCAGGCAACTGTATCTTTATTTTCTTGCCAAAGAGGGCCACAGTGTTTAGAGCCAGCCTCAATTACACCTGATTATCACCTTCACAACCTGTCCAGGTCACTATGTTGCTCTCCAGTCCAAAGAAATCAAAACGAAGAATACATGAATGACAATCATGCAAATTCTACAAAATCAGAACTTTGCTTTCAACTGAAAATGTGCCCTTCAGTAGGTTACTCCTTTTCTTATCTAGGTGATGGCTCAATTATTTTAAATATTCCATTCATTCTTCATTTCATTTTATCAAGCACAAATTACCTCCCTCTAAATAGTGTAATGAGCTAAATGGACCTACAGGGAGCCGTAGAAAGACTTTTTTCATGAGTCAGATGTTGTCAGACTTGCTTGTTGGCAAACAAAATTACTTTCAGTGCAGAGGGACTAAAGCAAATGACAAATACTTTCCAGAGAACCAACATTTGACTTCAACCTAACATCTTGAGTGGCTGAAGCCAAAATTAGGATACCCAAAAATTGGGAGCTGAGTTTACACAAAATGTATGCACACAGACAACGACACACGGTCACACGCTCACACATGGTGCACAGAGGCAGAGCCAACTGCACCTGCAGCAGACAAGGCCCCATTGCATCTTCACCCTGTTCTCCTTCTGCCATTGTCTCATTAGTACGTGTTCCATCATTCTCACTCTCACTTCCTCTGTCTCCCCCTCCCAACCTGATTCAGCCCTTTCCTTTTCTGGCTCAGCCTGTTTCCTTCCACCCATTGTTCACTGGCTGTATGCAATCCTCATCAAGCTCCTCACCACCCTCTGTCTCTTCCCGGTATACAACTCAAATGCGCACTCTTCGGCATAGACCTCTCATTGGCAAGGTTTGGCTACTATTAGCTCTATCTGTGGGACCATTGTTGCAATTACCAGGCTGTCTCTGTCTAGACCCCCTTTTTATCTGTTTGTCTCTCCCAATCTCGCTGGCTGTTCTTCGTCTTTCCTCTATGCCTGTACGATAGGCGGAAAAAGAAAATGAGATAAATCTCAATTCCTAAATAAAAGCAATTTCCAACAACTGTAGCTCTTTTTTTGTTCAAATGCAGACAGTACCATTGCAGCGTTTACTTTTGAAAGGTATTAAAAAAAACACATGCAGACATGTACAATGGGCAGATATTGGGAAGACACTCATGGACACACACACACACACGAAGAACCAAGCTTTTTAATGTCAATGACCAGCTCGAGATCCAAGACAGAAAACAACAGTTACTAATGACTCGATTCTGAGAAAGAAATCGAAGTTGTGCAGATGTTCTGGCTCTATACCCTAAGTGTCTTGAAAGACAGTGAGAGAAAAGGCAAAGACAAGAGAAAACACCACCAGAGGCATTAGCTATTAAAAGTATACAGAATATAAAGTCACGTAAAAAAAGTTAAACAAACAACGGTTAATGAGTCTGCTAATAGACTTATTTAAATTCACAGCATGTGGGCTTTGATTAAAACTGCACCCATCAGCTTTTGAGTTTCAATAGTGTGGGAGAAAGTGTGGGTGTGTGAATGGAGGCAGGGGCAAACCATGGAGTGTATGTATGTGTGTGCATCTGTGCCTTCTCCCGAGCATCAGTTGAGGCAGTGTGTGTGTGTGTGTGTGTGTACAGTATGTGTGGAAATGTGTGTGTACTGTATGTGTGGGTGTATGTGTTGAGTAAGTCAATTATGCCATTCCAGTATTACAGTGAAGGAGCGCCCAGTGCCACTAATGCAGTCCCTGATCATGGTGTTAACAACCTGATCTTTAACGCTGCAGTGCATTACGCTGAGAGATTGCACATGTTCTATCAGCACCCACTCACTCAGTGTGGTACAGACAGAGAGGGAGAGGATGAGGAGGGGTTACTGGAGGTAAACAGTGGATCATATTTCAGTTCTGTCTCAAAACATAAGCCCAAAGAATAGATAGATTTAAGGTTTGACAAAATAAATTATTTAAAAAACAACATAAATTGATGTTAGCATAATGCACTGAGAGACATTTATTATAAATTATAATTATATCATTATCCTACCATCCTTTCTATGTTCTCTTTGGTTTCTGTCTTGTTTTCTTACCTGCATTCTTGTGGGTGAACAATTTTGAAATTCATTTTATTTAGTAATTTTTATATCCAAACAAAGTACTACATGAGAGTAAAAAAAAGGAAGGAATGTATATTAATTCACACAGTAATTGCATGGAAGTATTAAAAATGAAGCTTATTAGTGTTCATACTTTTTGCTTCATCAGCTCAAAATGGCCAAACCACAAAAAGGTGGTTCAGCATTTCATCACATCAGGTATCAACTGGGCCTATGTAAAATTCATTGACGGCTATTTTAATTATCGATTAACTGTTTATCAAGGAAAAATGCAAAATATTTGGTATTTCCAGATCAAACTATGAATATATGCTGCCTTTCTTTGTCATAAATTATGTCTTTTGTTTGTTTGTGTGGGTTTTGGACTGTTGGTCAGAGAAAACAAGCAATGTGAAGGCCTCACCTGGGACTCTGAGAAATTTTAATGGGCAAATGTTACCATTTTATGACATTTTACACTATCAGATTTGCTGAATCTTTGGGCTGCTTTAAACAGCTTCTAAAAACCCATCCGTGTGTGTGTGTGTGTGTGTGTGTGTGAAGCACTTTGTAACTGTTTTAAAAAGTGCTATGCAAATAGCAAAAAGCTTTACTTACTTACTTGCTCTGATGCCCAATGCATCAACTGTATGTTTGCTTAATCTTAATGCAGAAATAAAATGCACAAATAACTATGATGGGTTGAGAGAAATCACGTAATTCAGTCAATTCATTTCACTAAATGAAAGACATCTGATACTCACAAAATGACTAATCTGATTAGGTTTTTTTTTATCACTTTATTTTATCAGGCTTTCTACTTAAATGTTATTTTTTTTGAATATTTTATGAATATTCTCTTTTGAGGCAAACACCTAATGTTGACTTTTAGTGCTGCTACTTTCCCCACAATCACTGAGTTGAGTGGCTGTCTTTTTAGTGCTATTTTCAAGCTGATGCAACATGTCTCTGAGCAATGTTATCAATGTAACCTGCTGGAGTGTAACTCATTTACTGCATACTTGTTAAAATTAAAACCTTAGTAATAATGACTAACATTGTGGTTGTCAGTGACAAAAATGTGTAAAAGATACACTTGTTAACACTACATTAAAAGCTTAGAGGTAAGAGTCCAGTTTGCCTTATAGAGGAGTACCTATGCAGCTCAGTATCCTATGTGCAGCCAGTCATGCACATGCTCACATACAAATAAAAACACTCCTGTTGATTTCGATAAATACTTTTGCTGCAAAGAGCACAACAGTGAGTCAACAGCCTCAAGGGGAAAAAGAGAGCGAGCGAGACAGAGAGGAGACGACATGTGAAGCAGGGGGTTGACCGTGACGCTCCACCCTCTGGTGTTCACTTTTAACTTTCATCTCAACTTTGACTCTCCTCTTTTTATTCACCTACCTCCCTACTCTCTTTCTTCACGGTTGGGAAAGGGGGAGAAACCACTCCCAGAGTGTGGAAATGTGACTGGAAAACAACCAGGGGGCATGGATACAGGTAATCAGTGAGTAAACAAGACAGCAGATTGAGTAAATAACTTGGAGGAAAAGCCAAGTAGGGGTTCATATGATGTGCTTAAAATCCATCTTATACTCTGTGATCCCCCCCACACACGCCCAAAACATGACTAAGATCTATAGCGGCCACATGAGGCTATAATGCTCATTACACATCTCAAAACAATTCTGCTGCAGAGTTGTGTGTGTGTGTGAGGGAGACAATAACACATTATCAGTGTTATGAACTGTAATCAATGCAGAATTGTATTTTTGAAATTGAAAGTAATACTTAATAAACTTTAATGTTTTTGAGAAACTTTGTGGAAATGCACACAAGTTAAATGCCATTCAAGCTCTATCCACCACATCTCTGCACAAGCTGCCAGTGTTGTCTCTCCAAAGAAAATTAATAATTAATTTGACTACTGGGTTCTTGCGTCTGCAGACCCTTTCTAGACTCGACACCGAATGGTGGAGAGAGACTAAGGTAAGTCATGTCAGGTAAGAGAGAACTTACCTGCTCTTACCTGACCTTTCAGTTTCCTTCTCAGAGCTTTTGTGAGATATATATGAAATAAAGGGGAAACATCTACTCTGATTGTTAGATGTGTGATGCACCGGGTTGCACCATAACTCTTTGATGTTCAGGTTTAAATCTGGTTGTCTTCCCACACTACTGTAGTTTTTTGAGAATTGTGGTTTTGATAGTTTGGGTTTACTGCATGTTAGTTAATCTAAAAATAACATAGCAAATACCACAGAAGCGTATTAGTAAGAAATCTTGTTTTTTCACCTTTCAAAGATTTTATTTGGTTCTGATTTTTGCTTAATACACATTCTATAATATAAGCATTGGGGCAATAAAATAGTAATGGGAATATGTTTCTTTTCGATCAGTCAGGTTCATAAACAAGCTTCTGACACTGATTCATGCTTTCAAATAAGCTTTCCAGAGGCTTGTCAACATGAGTGAATAGAGGTAGCACCCTATCTATCTGTAGGGAACCTTTTTGAACCCCTCTCTCTGAGATTATAGACGAAAGTAGAGGTTGTCTGGAGCTGGAAAGCAGGTGAGACATAATATGCGGTGTGTATTTGTGCATTATACATTGCCATTGCCATTATACACTGGCCATGCATGCAACAGGACAGTGAAGCAGAGGATACTCTGGATACACAGGCACACACACTCAGGTCAAATCATTTTTGCCAGTAATAAGAAGAGTAAATTGGAAAATCAACAAGCACGTGGCCACCTATCTGAGTATGTGAACAAAAGAAAGCATTTCTCTCCCACTGCTCCCTCCAGACTGGGGCTACATTTTCAGTCAACATCAGGCTTGGCAATTGGCTGTTTGTCTCCAACCTCCAAGGAAGGATTTCATTGGCTGCAGAGGGCATGGGAGACTGCTCTCTGCTTTCCTATTTACAGTACATGAGCATTGTGGGTAAAAGAGCAAGGGAGGAAAATCGGCAGCAGATTACCGTGCCAATTTCACATGGCAGAAGAGCTCTGGAAAGGATAGATAAGAAAATTCCTATCAAACTGCTGCCAGCCAAATATGTATCCAATAGCAAAAAAACACACAAACATTTTATAATAAACCCCGAATAGAGATGGAGGAGGTTTCACCCTACAGCATAGATGTGGTATTTTTAGCACAGCTGGGGATAATTACCATCTATTCACCATGTTTTGCAGTAAAAAGCACAAAATTCCACCATCACAGATGTAGAGACACGCACACATGCACAGGTGTACACATACAGTTCTCAAAAATATGTACATGCATATTAATATTCATACACATAAAACAGCAAAAAAAAAAAAAAAAAGCTACAGCAGTTTGTGATCACAACTAAATAATGCTCAACAGTTTCATTTTATGCTCATGCAATTCAAAACACAATTAGCAAAGAAAAATTAATGGCTGTGACACCATTTGCCAAGAGGTACTGAAAAACCTGCTTAACTAAGGATAAAAACCAACACACACGCGCCAACCAATGCCAACGCACACGCAGATAGCCCGCCAAAGACAATCTGTTATTATTACAATGCTGACCGAGCTGGTGATGCAGGGATTAAAATGTGATGCATGTCGGAACACAATGCAGAACCTCCCACATTTGGAGATGGACTTACTTTGCACTTTTTGTCTGTGACTATAAAGATCTTTCAATACATTTGCTGTAAAACTTTAAAACATGATTTCTGTCACTCCTTTATTTTCCATTGATGTTGCTTGTTAATCATTTAAGTCAGTCAGACCCTAAACAGGCCAAACTAGCTTCAGTGGATCAGCAGGGTTGCAATAGCAGCAGCACAGGTGGCTGAAATGATGAAGGAGATGGAGAGTCCACTAGAAGTTTACAGCAGGAACATTTGTTTTGTAAAAAATGAAAAGGTAAGCACATGTTTTTATTGCCATTCTGTGTTCTTAACAAATGATTGACAGTGATGATGATGAGTTTATTATTATTAAGTAGTTAAAAAAAATGTCTTTGGTGTATAAATATTTTTTCATATTATTACTGAAGCACCCACAATTGAGCAAGTATGCACTGTGCTGTGTGCTAAAATGAGTATGGCGAACAAAAAACCTGTAGGTCCATGACTCTTTTTTTCTCTCTATACACAACTCACCAACTCTGTGTTGCGGGACTTCCTGGTTTAGAAATCAAGCTCTGTAATAAAGTCACACTGCATCATACACCAACTGCATCTGCCATTATGTTAATCTCTGATTAAAGTAGATGCTATTAATGTGGTCATACTACATACTGTCTTTAATACAGGTATGCTGGTATAATATATCTTCTTGTATAGATTTTTTTTTCTTGATAATGGTATCTCACTCTGTCCTAGACATTGTGAAACTCTACATTACACTATGGGCTCTCTAACAGCCATTATCAGCTCTGTACTGTAGCTGTGTCATTAAAGCCAAAACAAAAGGGACACTCACTTTGCTGGGCTCATCTCTTCGCCGCCAAGTAATTACTGGCATAAAGCACCGCTGTGAGCCCACACAGTTTTACTGCCCCTCAAGCAGCATATGAAAACACAAACAGACACGCATCCACAAGTGACACATACATGCAGATGCAAAAACACATGTGCACAAGAACATACAAAACTGCCTTCATAAATAAATACTTGAAAAACGCAAATATGTATCTATGAAGCCAGTTTTACATGCAAACTTGTCCTTGTGCATCAACAACATCCACAAGTAGAGATAAGTAAGATACATCAAAACATACAAAGTACACTCCCATATAAAACCTGTACATTGAGGTACAGGTTTTATTTATATATATATATATATATATATATACCCCCCCCGTTGGGTCAAATAAATACAAAGCAGTACCAAGAAGCATGTTAGAGCATTAAAGAGAAAACAGTGTCTGCATTTTTATGTTTTTACACATTCATTTCCCACATATTTGAATGAGGAAAAAAAAACAACAAAAGAAAACAGCAACAACAGACTAGCATGTTGACAGCAATGCCAGTGCATTCTGCCTCTCCTGGGTCAAGGTGTTTCTGAGAAAAGTTTTTATTCTTTTCAAGGTTGAGAAGCACCTCTCAGCTTCACCTCAGTCGAGTGTAGCTTTGTCCTCAGTCACTGGCCTGCTGCTGGATTTGTAAATCGGGTTGGTCCGTTTCGAGATCCTTTATCTTTTATTCCAGCGAACACCTTGTGAAAGGTTTATTTTGTAAATCAATTACAGAATTTGGTTTAATCTCTACAAAAGTGATCAGTCGAGCAAGGTTTTGGCGGAGTCGGAGGGATGGTGTTGCCCGCGCACTCTCGCAGTAGTGGCCAATAGCGTAAAGTTGAATGACAGGTGATGAGAACCAATCAGATTGAATAAAATAACATGTATCCAATTCTAATTTGCTAGGGGTGCAGCAACCTTCATCTGGAGGAGAATCTTTAAGAAACCAATTAGAGACCAACTTCAGGTCACTTGCTGCCCGAAGATTTATGGACCCAGATAGGCATCCATTTGTCCGGCGTCCCTCGTCCACAAAACTACGAAAATATGATTGTGCAGGTGGAGCAAACACGTTTGTCAGACAGAAAGAGAGACGGACTTTTTCCAATTTAAAAAAAAAGCACCCTTTCTCAAAACATAACATTGTGTGACTGCATTCCACTATGGTCTAAATTTGGATCTCTCACTTTTCAGAGTAAAATTGAGAGTCTTGACAGAAGCACTTGCTGATTCTTAGGAGCTTCAACTGTATGTAAGTACAGTTTGTCTGAAGTTTGTCTTACATCAAACACCACTATAGTCTATAGCTGCACAAAATCTCAGAAAAATATCTCAATGTGATGTTGCGTTATCTATAGGCCTGTAACTAATTATCATTTTCAATTAATCTGCCACTTCTTTTCTCAAATAATTGATTAATTGTTTGGTCTAAAGAAATGCCAGAAAATTGTGAAAAATACCCATCAAATATTCCCAGGCCCATGGTGGCGTCTTCAACTTTTTTGTTTTGTACAACCAATAGTCCAAAAAACAAAGAAATTCAATTTACAATTAAAAGCAGTGTATCGTCACATTTGCAAAGCTGGAAACGGAGAACATTTGGAGATTTGGAAAAGATGGGTTACACAATTAATTATCAAAATAGTTGTCCTTCAATAGTTCTAGTTACCTATGTTGAATAATAAGAATCATACACCAACCAAACGAAATGGACCCACATGCCAAATCTTCCTCTTTGAAGCATTGTTAAAGTGTTACAGGGCGGAATTTTCCTTTAAAGCACAGAGGGGGAAATTGCAGAGTGTGAATCAAGCAGGTGACCCAAAAAAGAAGAAAGGACTACTATGAGAGGAAGAATCAGAGCTGGACAGCAGTCAGTGGTTAAATTTAGTAATTGATCCTCCTTAATGGCCTATGACAGCAGAAAACCACGGGGCATCCACTGTAATGCCTTAAAGAGCTGACAGAGTAAACACATACTCACCGCCACAGGCAGAGACACAGGCACACATAACACACACGCCACAGACTTTATAAGTAGTTTAGCAGCAAATACTCCCAAGTCGGCTTAGCATCATATTTCCACTTTAAAACTCAAGTTTCTGCTGTTGCTCCTCCTACTTTAATAAACTCTGTTCTGAGATGTGCAGCAAACTCAGGCGAAAACATCACAAGTGCACTCTCTCTCTCTCTCTCTCTCTCTCTCTGACACGCACGCACACACACACACACACACACAATACAAAGCTGCACTCCAAAAATTAAAGCTGCTCAAATGGATTTGAGGCAGAACCATGAGAGCAGAGGCTGGGTTTGGGGGGGTGTATGCAGATATGATTAGCTGAATGCATTTGCCCAAGTCTGCAGAACTGACGGCGAAACTCCCAGAGACTAGTTTTAAAATGTGTTGAGTTTTTGAGCAGGACTATGACAGTGACATAATACCATAAATAATTCACAATTAATAATTCAGACTCAAAATGTGTTTGTCACAGAATAAAGTTCTGGCATAAAAACATCTGGATGAATTGCTTCACCTCTGACAAAATATATAAGATGCTTCCCACACACAATTTAATCTTTAGTTATTACGATTATACATCTGTAGGTGCAATCATGATGCCTTAACTGAGCAGTAGATTTGTTCTGCTGAGACTAATACCCCAGGGTTTCCCCCTGAATATTAACCCCATCTGATGGGATGGAGTAGAGGTTTTTATCACAACCTAAGTCCAAAGTGACCTAGGAGATATTACAAATTTGAGTGAGCTAAATTATTTCTACAACATATTTTCACATACATACTTTGAGTTACAGTGAAGGGCTTACATTACCATTTATGTTTTAATATTTACAGTTATGGGAAGAGTTAAGTCATCATAATGGCTGACAACCTATAGTAGCAGACTAGACTGTGAGTGTAGCTATGTGTGAATGAGAGAGAGAGAGAGAAAGAGCTTAGTCAAGCAAAATAAGCTACAGAACAAGATTCCTAATGCCTTTTCTCCCTGCCTCTCCTCTGTTATGTTTACAGAGGCCCTTGTCGTTATCTGGGCCTTTTCTCTCACTCCAATCTCAGAAGCACTGACTTCTGTTGGATAAATTATTTTATATATTTATTTTGGCATGATTTAATTAATGAGCTTACAATAACATGGAATGGACATGTTGACTGTAATAATGTTTGTGTGGTCAGAATACACTGTAGTTCCAGAGGACACATATACACATACCTGAAGGTTTGGGTCCTCCTCGTGCTGTAGGTGGGCTTCCTCTGCAGCCTCTACCAGTCTCTAGAGGAGAGGAGAGGAGAGGAGACAAATATAACAGTTTTAGTACAAAAGTGATTAGTGGGTCAAAAGAATAATAGGCAGAGAAACATCCATGTAAAAAGTAGCTTTACAACTGGCTTTATAAGTACCCCTTAGCACTAGAGCAACACTACTACCCCTCAGGACACACACACACACAAACACACACACAGATAGCGGACAGACATTTGGCCATCTCGTGAAGAGGCTATTTTCCTAAATGATTCAGCAGTAGAGGTAATGACTGCCTCAGGTTCTTTGGACACTACCACAACAAACTCCATCATCAGTTCATGCTGTTTTACACATGCACTCTTTCTTACACACTCAACAGCATACACACACACACACACACACACACACACACACACACACACACACGCTCTCTATCATCACCCTCTTGCTGCTCCTGTCTGCTGTGTGTGCCTGTAGGGTGGTGCAGGTATCTGTGTACCTTTGAGTCAACGTTATGCTCTCTCTCTCTCTTATCGAAATTATCCTCTTCTTGAAAATAGCTTTTTTTGTCAAACGGAGGCAACATGTCACTTTCATCATTCTCAAATGAAAGATAATCATGGAGAAATGTATATTGCACGATCCCTTTTAAAGCATGTCCCCCTGCTTTATGACTTGCATCTTTTTTGCATTGGCAAACAAAAGAGAGAAATATTACGGCACAATATGAATCAGAATCCAACCTCTACACTCATGTTACACATGTTACAGTATATGGATAAATTGCTTGAGAAGCACATGTTATTCAAGTACTGGGATATATACTTTAAGACAGTAATAACTCAATGTATTTTTTGTGTATTGTGTATATGTGACTGAATTATAGGGCTTCAAATGGTGATTATTTCATTATCAATTAATCGTTCATGATTTTATTTAAATAATCATTCGTTTCGCATGTAAAATCTGCCTTAACAGTTAAAGTGAAAAATGACACACAAAAAAACATTTCCCAGAGGCCAAGGTGACATCTTAATGTATCATTTTGTCCACCTAACAGTCCAACATCTAAAGATATTCAGTTCAAAATGAAATGAAAACAGCGAAAAGCAGCAAAATCTCACAATTGAGAAGACAGAGCCAGTGAATGTTTGGCAGTTTTCCTTGATGAATCACTTGTTTTCACAGCCTGTACATATTCCACACAGAAACATACAGATATACACAGTACATATAATATACACTTGGTCACATGTACTATACACATACACATCATGCACTTGCCTGTATCCCAACCAATACTTATAAAAACGTATTATCGCTCAGGCAGATATGTCTATATCTTTACACTGTCAACAAGGCAGTTTGTTCAGGGCTGCTATGTAAGAAGGAACAAAGTTCTTGCCAAAGTGAGCTCTTCTCCATTTTAAAGTCCTGTATCTACGAACAGAAAGCAGTAATGTGGAGAGTGGCCTGAGGAGGTGATCAGCGTGATTTGCTATAATGAGTGCAAGGCGTGTCATGGCTCTGTCGATCATGGTTGAAAGATTGGGGGTAGGGAGGCAGATGATTTTGGAGGCATTGTGTGCGATGCTGGTGGGTTTGTTTTTGTTGGTGATGGTTAACATGGTAAAGAAGCAGGGGGACCAGCACAACAGGGTTAAATTATGCTTTTGCAAAGAAACAACAGGAGGTGGGGGGCAACAGAGAGCGCTCTGATTCTTTGCTGGGATCATTTATGGATAGCAGCTCTGTGTTGATCAAGAAATTAGTTTATTGTCTATAATCTTCTGTTTGGTCAATATTCAGCTGGAGGTAGTCTTTTGTGGACCATTGAGCGAAGTGGGAAATGTGTTGATAGGCTGTAACAGAGTTATTGTCAGTGAGTAGTCCAAGTATGGCAGTGACATCAGATTACGTGGTGATGGATGAAGGGCTGATACAGTCTTTTGTATAGAGGGGGAGCCTAGTTTGTGATGATGGTATAAGATGTAACTGTGCAAGTCCCTACTGCCTGTGGTCTGTTGCTGCGGAAATTGTGTATTTGTGCTCAATAAAAAAAAGGTAATAATGGCTGGCAAACAGCGGCATTTCAAACAGGCTAAAGGTGAAGGACCTGAGTAACAGTTTTCAGGGGTCTCGCTCACATACACACACAAGCGCTTCTTTCTACAGCCAACTGTGATACGCATGTTCTCATAGCAAGTAATTTCTCTCGTTCACAGCTGGTCCCGGTGTCTATGAGTTTTGGTAATGCACTTCCAATTCGCATTTCCATTCAAATGGCTTTACCCGTAAAACTACTGCAATCAGCCAGCTTATTTCAGCTGAGCCATGTGTGAAGTTGTGTGTGTTTGTGTGTTGCGCTTCTGCTGTGTGTGCAGGCAGGCTGTTGGGAAGTGAACACTGTAATCTTGAGCATGGCCAATCATTTTCTTCACCATAGCAACACACCTGGCCATTGCATATCATTCTGTGCTTGGTACCATTCGGCTATCGATTAATGTGGGCACTTGTTCTGCTTCCTTCCTGGTCTGATGGAGAACAGCAGTGGACACAGTGGTTGCCTCTGTGTCCTCTCTGGCCTGGACTTCTTCAGATCTTTTATAGAATCGAACAAGAAACTCCTATGTCTATAATGAGAGCATGTGTTCTAGTTTATGTGTGTGTGCATGAAGGCATTGAGAGGCACCACAAAAACCTCCAGCAGGTGTATCTGCTGGAAATCCACAACAAAGCATGCTCTAGGAACAAACAAAGATAAGGACGGCGGAATAAAGAGAGGATGAGAGAGGAATGAGAGAATAAAAATTCTCTAAAGGTCTGACTGCTTAGCCTCACACTCCCAGCAAAATGTCAGACGCTGCCTGTGAAGCCGGTGTCGATAGAAACACACTTTGCAGCGTTTGTGAGTGGGTGAGAGTGTGTGTTTGCATGTGCATGCGTGAGTGTTAATGTTTTTCTCAGCAGAAACGTGTTAAGATATTAGCCCTTTGACCTCTTTGGTCTTGCAGCCGCTTTACCAAATGTCAATCACTGAATGTGAGAGTATGCAAGTACTCAGTCAATGTGCACTGAGTGGAATCTAATTGAATGTGACCACATGCATGTACAGTGTGTGTGTGTGTGTATCTATCAATAGCAGCTTTGAGATAGCCTGAAAAAAATGTGTCACATTGTGAAATGTATACTTTCTCTCTCCTATGACTCAAAACTGAGTCTATTAATCTGTCATATATGAACACAGGCAAAACAACTGGCTGCAAAAATTACACAACATTACATCATCCTCATACATGATCAACAATAATTTAATCTCTACTGCTGAAAATTTAAACGCTTGCGGATAATCTAATTTGACATATCATTCATGTAGTGTAATTTTCCATGCAGGAAGATGGGAGTTAAAGCTCTAGGGTAAAAATAACTTGCATAGTGGCAGGGAGTTTTTCAATTGGAAAAACAGATTAGAGATAAGTAGGTACTACTCACTCCTGTGAATTTCAATTCCAGCATATCACCAGGACGAACACTCCAGGTGGTGCGTTTGTCTTTGTGTGTATGTTGTGTTGCTGTGTGCATACGCGATTGGGTGTGCTGTCTGTCTGCATGCGTTTGTGTGTTTTCTCGCATATATTCAAATGAGCCTGCCATGTCTTTTTGTCAATAGGTGGTCCTGTCAAAGTGTATGATGCAGTTTAAAAAGAGAGAGGAAAACAGTTTTTTTCTCAAGTCATTCTGTCGAGGCTCGGGCTTGGTACCAGATGACAGCAATAATTAAACTGACACAGTCAGAGAAGCAGGCCCTGTTGTCTCCCTCAAAACACACACACACACACTCTTACACAAACGTACACATTCACAAGCCTTCACTGTAGCTGACAGGGTAAAAGCTGAACACACAGAGCTAACAAGGCTTGCTGTGGTAACTGGATTAGATTTGTTAGCGCTAGAAGAAGAGTCTGGCATCTCTACCTGATTACAGATCCCTGATGTGTTTCTGTTGGTCTCTGTCTTCACTGCAGAGCTTTGATTCTCACCAGAAACCTGATTAGACCTGACCTGACTGGCCTGGTCTGGGTCAGGCTCCATTTTCTCTTATTTCCCTCAGGCTCATTTTATTTGTCAATTTGTTTTCAGCCTGAATCAAACCACAGGAAACAACGTGTTGTGCCCCCCATTGCTTTATCAGCATGTTCTATGATATTTTAGAGCTGTCCGGTTGGTTGAAGTGATGCATATTAACACGTAAAATTCTGCCAATATCAAGAGAATTTATTTTGTCCTATCAGAAGGAAAAGTCTGAGGCATGGAATAAATGTACTGAAATGTATGTCAGCAATGACAAGCTATCTGCATGTTTTGCTACATGTTAACAGTTTGAAATTCTGCTTGGACTCATATGGCATGGTAAAAAAGTGTGTTTTGATCAGATTTAACTCCATCCCTATTAAAACAGAATCATGTCTGGTTCTGACCGGTTTAGACCCGGTTTTTTGAGCCTGAAAAAAAACGTACTTTTCTGCTACAATAGGAACGTTAGGAAGCGATGTCTTTCATCATTATTCAACCCACCCCCTTTCACCCGCCCAGTCCATTTCTCTGACATTTGCACTCATCTACCCTCTTTTGTTATCTGACATCCTGTGATTATGATTTGTCTGACAAAGGATTCAGCTTGTTTACACTTTCAAAAGCTCATAAACAATCCCCCTCATTTAGCTGTCAACTTGATTGGCTTATAGTTCTTGTGCTGTACTTGTTGTGTGGTAGGTTTCCTGAAGGTTGAAGCCACTGACCTTAACAAATGCCTATCCATTATGAATGCAACACTAAAGCCGTGAAAGTTAGCGAAAGCTGTCATATATAGCTGAGTTATGCTAACAAATGCTGGCAGAGAAGGAGAGGAGGGGTGGACGGGGGGTCACATACATTATTGACTTGTAGCGGAAGTCTTGGACTTTTTTTAAGCAGTACATTAAGCCTTGCCTCGGCACACTCCCTCCACCAAGGGGAGGGGAGGGCAGTGGCCTGAATCTGAATGTTCTCCCGAGGTAGCCTAGAACAAGACCGCAGTCAACTACAGTTCTAAATAGACTCACATAAAAAACATTCCCAGAGGTGCTGTGTGCTGTCAGTTCAGCATGCATTTGTACTTTGGGTACAAATTTAACTTTTCTTTTTTCCGTATAATCATCTTTTGGAGTTATAATTTTTTGAGTACATTTCGCCGTAAGTGTAGCAGAGTTGCCTATTAATATACAACTTACCAACAGCGAGCCATTGAGCTGCATTGATCAGCTCTGTCTGCATGTGTGGAAAGTAGCTTTGACAACTAAATATGTTTTACTCTTAAAATGTCTATATGTGCGACTTTACACAAATAAAGTATATATGTAGTAAGCTAATGCACTTGAATAACTAATGTATAGTTGTTCCTCAGTTGTAAGAGGAAATGTTAAATTTGCTTTGGTCTACTGGTTCAGGGCAGGTCCTACGGGTCTTGTTTCTGCCAGAGGCCTGATCCGTCGAGGCCTGAGCTGGGCTGAGCGGGATTGGCTTGGGTCAGCCCGTCAATAGTACTGGGGACAGCGATTAATATTGTCAAACCAGCCAGGGAAGAGTTGCAGCATCAACAATATGGAAAAGTGCTCTGTGACACTTTGCTTCCTCTCTTTTGCAGATTTAGATTGGGTACAAGCCCAGAAGACAGAGCATGGTGAAGAGACAGATACAAAGGGAAAGTGAAAGAGAGAGGGAAAAACAGAGAGAGAGGGGGGGGGGGCAGTTAGCTTTGAAACATCAAGTCCCAATAATCAATACTTGACAAGTTCTCAGCAGTTCTGCTGACTGACAGGGAATATGAAGAGAATATGTGCTTGACCCTGCCCTGCCATCTATTTCTCCTCTGTCTCATATTTCCTCTTTCTTCACACTTTCTTCACTTTCATTTCATGCTTAGACTGAACTTTTGACTTATCTATTTTCTTGACATTTACCTTTCCTATCCTTCCTGCCTACATCCCCATTTTATCATTCTAGAAAACAATTCCGTCGCTCTCACTTTGATTTCTTGGTGACAGAAAAACAACCAGAGTGAAGGAGAAGGAAGAGACTGTCGCTGTCCTGACATCTACTGGCTGGCTGTGCCTTGTCATTAGTAGCCATCACTCTTAAGACATTCACACACAGACAGACATGCACACATAGGCATGGCAATGATCTGAGACTGAGGACAGCTAATGAAATGAGGGAAATGAGGGGAGCAAAGCTGTGGGCTCAGTGTGACAGTGTGGTATGTCAGTGAGGAGGGCAGTCAGGAGGAAAGGGCAGTACAAGACAGCAGGACCGGACCAACCATTGTAATCAACAAATATGGAAAATTCCTGGTAAGAAAGGTAAGCTCTCATATATGTCTGCAATAAGGAATAAAAACAAAATGTGTTTTTTCTTTTCTCTCTTTTTATAACTTCCTATCAGACAAAATGTTGAAAAAATAAACTGATGACAAATGACTAAGTGTTTCCATTCATCTGAAAAGAAAGTAGATTATTCGCAACAGTACATGGAAATGCGGATTTTGCTGATTTTCTGGAAATTCGGTAAAACTTTGTGTTACATTTGGATGGACACTTGGCTATTGTGTGGCTCTGACGTTTCCCTTACAGGAAAATTGTGGTTTATTCCATCTTATATTTGTAGTTTGTGCCATAGTCTCTAAACCACTTTTATTGGAGATGAAATCAAAGGTGAGCACACCCAAAACGTCAGCAATAATCCCTCATGGCACAGGAAAATTGTGTGTGTGAGCACAAAAACAGCAAGTAAGGTAGGCCAAATTTGAAACGAGTCTTTAAACTGTGATGGCTGTTTGCTGCATAAAGAACAGTTTGTTTTTTACCAAGCATCTACATTTTCTCCTTGTTTGCACCAAATAATTTTGGCTAACCATGAGGTTCGATTATCTGATTGCTGTTGTTTCTTGCTCTGTCAGGCTTCTTTTTAGCAATGTCGTCATATGCTCAGCAATTCATTTAGTCACTTAGCAGACGCTTTTATCCATATCGACTTACATATGAGGAAGACAATGGAAGCAATATAACAACGCAAGGTAACAAAAAGCACAAGTGCACAGTATACAAAGCTAAGAATAGGAAGGGTTTGTTTTTGTTTTTTCTTTGAGCAGAGGTAGAAAGGAAGAAGAAGTTAGTGATTGTCAGTTAGGTGTTGACAGAAGAGATGCGTTTTCAAGTGCTTTTTAAAGGAAAATTCAATTGCAATGTTAGCATTACCAACAGAAATGACAGCCAAAACTAAAAAAAATAAGACCCAAGTTGTTCTTTAGATGTTCATCTTAATTCAAATCATCACCTGCAGAGGACGAGTTGTGCCACGTTGTTAAAACGGATCATTTGTGTTTAAAATTCACAGTGTATTTCAGCAAATGAAAATTAAAGTTCATAGGAGGTGTTGCTGGCAGAGAAATTTAATTTACAGTCCTGTGTGCGGCTTTTATTTTTAACGTACACCCATGCAGACTTCCCCAGCTCTACACTGGTAATCATGTTGAAGACTACAGAGGCGTAGCTGCCATAGGTAAATGATATCAGCAGGTACAGAGCATGCAGAGACCGAATGTCATTACAGGAGAAACAGCCCTAGCAGCAAGGCACCCACTCTGCTTTGAAGTGCATTTGTCACATGAAACACAGCCGTGCTTGACTTCAAAGAGGGCATTACAATAGCTCCACGCCTTTCAACTTTGATAACATGTTTCTTTAACCGTCTGCTGTTGCCACCATTTCCAGCCAGCAGACAAGCTCCTTCCGTCAAGAGACAGACAGACGAGAGGAGACGAGACGAGAGGAGAGGAGCTGCTGTCTGCTAGACGATGATAATATCCCACCAACTCAGGAACTGATGAAGGTAATAGCAATTAAAAAGTAACAATGGTGAGCTAAGATGCGTGCTGAGCCCTGGAATAAACATAAATACCTCTCGATTTTCAGTACATTAACAAGGGCACACACACAACATCCTTTACAAGCACGTTTACTTTGAAACATTGTTTGATTGGCCTTGTGTTTTGATCTTATCTAAAATAGTGGAGTTGCAATTAAATTGGCTGAAGCAACTAAAAGGCACAATAGCTCTTGCCCAAAGTTTTATTTTCTGTTAGAGAGGCGACAATGCTTGCCACAATAATGTTGAGATGATCAGGGAGAGAGGATAGAGACACGAACACAATCAAACACCAATTCTAAATGCAATTACACACACATACACACACTCTGTCACTCTCTATTACACACACTCCACAATACCACACACAAACCTGCAGGAAGCTTATATACTATGAATTAAGCTTATAAACATGTTTCTCTACCATATCATCTTCTTATCTCCAAATCAAAGCCATTATCTTAACACACAAGAATGATAGCACATACCGTTGTCTCACGTACACACACTTGAAAAAGAATGACATTAACTAGAATGCACACACATTTACAGGTGCACCCTTTTACAGCAGGAGAGGCTGTCTCGCAGCGGGTGGTGGCGAGCGATAAAGAGGGGGAATCGACGTGGAGACGGTTAGATAAAACCACGTTGACGGACAGGGGAGAGCGCCTGCACGGAAATTGAATCGCTGAAGCGCCACATATACTTTAGCAAAAAGCAGGGAGAGATGGGAAGAGGCGGAGTACAGAGGGGAGAGCCTGACAAAGGAGCGAGGGATGCTTAAGGACAGCTGTGGGACTGCACACAAGGCCAGACAGATGAGAGTTTGGGTAATAAAAGCAGAGAGAAATTGGAAAAAGATGGAGAAGAAGAGGGAAGAGGACTCATGGACACTTCCATTGTATGTCCGCGACTAACAAATCATCATAAGGCCAACTGTCAGCGTGAAAGATGAGAAAGGTGGCGGTGAAGTGGAATCATCATGGCAGCGGACAAGGGTTAAATTCTCTATGGATGTAAGACTAGGGCCTTTCATGTCACTCCACCACTTTCTTAAAATTTCTTTCCTGTATTTTTTATTCTTCCTGTTGCTCCAAAGACTTTCATCTGTCTTTGCTAAAGCACAATTCCATCACCCCGGTTACCAGTATTCTCATCTTCTCATCGACCGCCATAACTTTTACTCCACACACATGTTAACACACATGGACACACATAACCCCCAGAGATGTAAAATTACCAGGCATCCAGTACCTGGGCAGGCAGCTTTAGAGAAGCCATTAGCTAACCGAGTCTTCATATCTCCAGGGGCTTAACGCACACACAGTCAACAATGTTACTAGATTCAATACATCTGATCTCACAGCTCAATAAAAAAGACTCTTGTTAAGTTAGTTTATTAGACACTGGCAACGGGTTTACAAGACATGCCTCTCAAAATGAGTTACATAACTTAAATATAGTTAATGCTGGTTTGGAAAACAATGTTCGTTCTTATTAGAAAACTGATTAAGTCCTCCATTTTCTATTACAGGAGTTAATAATATAACCAGTTACAATATTCAATTAGAGCCTTGCTTTCATGCCAGCAAACATTGTGTAAGAGTAGGAGTCATTTTTTTGAAATGCCAGATGACTCATAGCAGCATCAAATACCTCATCTTCTCTATGTGCTCAGTGAAGGCTGTTGTTAATGTGGATGGGTGGAAATGTGGACGATTGCAAAGTCAATGTAACACTGTGAAACAGGCATGGTCATGCAATCCGAGCGGGCAAAGGTATCATACATAAGAATAATAACACAGGCACAAGCAAAGCTAAAGCATGGAAATGGTTTGTCACTATCTGTGCCCCTCTCGTTCTCTCTCCCTCCCTCGCTTTCCTTTCAGCTTGTATCCTTGGACCAGACTCTCAGAGAGAAATCCAATTTCTGTTAACAGCAACATGTTGTCCTGATAGGATCTATCACCTGGAGCTAGAGCTGCAGCCAGAGAGGCAGTGCACCATGGACACATGCTGAACTGCACCTGGTACAGCATTGACAAACACACACATATCCATAGACATGCAGACATGTTCACAAACAGACATGGATAAGTGTGTTCATACTGTACATGGACTCATCTACTGACAACAGCGGTGAATGGAGCATTCGGATCTTTTATTTAAGAAAGAAATAGAAATACAGTAATGCACTCAAAATTTAAGTAAAAGTGCACAAGTATTAATAACAAAATGTATTTAAATATCAAAAGTACTCATATGCAGAATGGCCGCTTTCAGGGCTCATTTTATCATATAATTATTGGATTATTATTATGTCTGAGTCTGATGCATTAGTATTTTAGTGGCATTTTAATTCTGCTTAAATGTACAACGACTAATTAAATGAAATCAAAGAATGCATATTTGATGAGCCGATCATATGTTTTGCATGTAATAATCTCAATCTGCAAGGTAACTATTGACTATAGCTGGCAAATAAATGTAGTGGAGTAAAACGTACAAAACACTCATCTGAAATATATTACGAAAAAGTAGAGTATTAAGTACCTAAAACTTCTACCTAAGCATAGTAGGCTACTAGTCCTCCACAGTACACTTGTGTTTTAAAGACAAAAGTCACCCCATACATCCAAACTTACATGCAGAATTGACCAAAATGTGGGCTAAATACATTCAAAAATCTAAATCAGGTGATTTTATTTTAAGTTTAAAGCCTTGTCATAAAGTGGCCTCTTAGAAACTGATGTTTGGTCTGAGCAGATCAATAAAGTGACACAGACACTGATGGGTGGATCACAGGCTCTCTCTGTCTGTCACCTCACCCACAGCACCCACTTTTTCACATATCTCTCTCACACATACACACAGCAAACGCAAGATGTGACTGGCAATGTGACACTACAGCACTTCTTCAGATATCCAATAGGGTCAGTAGAGTGGTGAGAAATAAAGACTGTACCAAGTGAGTTCACTGAGCTCAGTGCAGTACCTTTACCTTTTCATTTCCAGCCTCTCTGGGAATAGATGTACCAATACAACTGAAATAATTTCTATTTTATTGTCAACGTCATTATTATTTACTATAGTACATGTGAAATGTAGATGGTTATAAATAGAATTAAATAGAACATAATTGTTTTGAAAAACATATTAACATTTCCTTGTGCTTATATAGCAATTGTCTTAATTCTAAGGAAGGTCTTAGGTTTAGTGTGATGAATGAAGATTCAGATAGAGACAAGTACCTTCATTGCCTGGGCCTTCTTATGAAACATCTCCTCCATGTCCTCTGCCAGCCTCTTTACCAGCCGCAGCCCATCAATCTCCTCCACCCGCACTGCTCGCTCAAACTCCTTGTATTTCTGAAAGAAAACCACATATTCATGTTATCAGGTCACAATTACTACATTTCAATTACTTAATATCAATAAAGTGATTCTGAAAAAAAAAGCATGTTTTACTTTGCTATGCAACTGATGTGATAGTTTATAGCAGGCATGTCCCAGTGTGAGCTCATGCTAATGTTCAGCTTCCTATCTACAGTAATGTTACTCAGTATTTTGCTCACATCTGACAAATAACCATGTTCCAAGATGAACATACATGCAATAGGTGTATACAGAGTAGCCAGAAGTAGCAATGATAAAATTATAGAAAAACATCATTCCAATATACAACTAAGGACTAGTAGCAATGCTGCAAATTACTAACAGTGCATTATCAGTGGTTCAAAAGTGCAATATAGCTTAGTAGGAGTAGCTTCTTCAAACTAATCTACATATAAACGAAACCAAGAGAATTATCAGCCACCTTCAAGTTTTACCAACCACACATTAAGCATCAATGACACATCACTGCCTTCAGTATCTGCGCTACACTAAATCACATTATTCTGCTATAAACCAATACTAGGGCGCTTAGCTTAACCAATGCCTTAACTGGGGACAGTGACATTAAGTCTCACTAATTCCACACCCATACATGCCACACACACATGCACACACACACATATATGCAGAGCTGCTCTAAGCAAAGGGGTATACTTGCACAGAAAAAAGAGGAATAAGAAAAGAAAACCATTTTTGAAATCTGTGCAAAGCTGCAGGCGGCTGTGTTTCACTCATGGGGGATTTAACAGAAGATTACCGCCATATCAAATAGCATGCCCTCTCTTATGTTATGCCAACCTGCTTAGACGCATGCTCTTAGCAGCTCCTGTACTGCAACAAACACAAGGAGCAGGGCAAGGGGAGAGAGATCACGGCAGGAGGAGGAATGGGGACAGCATCAGACATTCAGGCAGCAGCTTTCGGATTTAGGCAATCATCTGAAAAACTACAGGACATCACCAAACAGAGAGGAATATTTTTCTGCTTCAGACCAAAACTTTTGAAAAGGGTAAATTCGTTAGTTGTAGCTGAAGGTGCCAAGTGAAAGCAGAGAGGTTGAGCAAATGTTCGGGCACTTGAGTGAACGACGCCTAGGATAAGACAGTTTACTGTGCAATGCCACTGCAAAAAAAAACCCTTAATGAAAACAATCCAGCACAAAAAGGGACACTGAGAGCGGACACTGAATTTGATCATTGATTGTTATCTTGTTAGAATAATGGGCATATTGCTTTCAGATGATACGGGATCCCTTGCATTTCCTCCATCCCAAGAGAAAGACACAGCCAGACAGACAAACAGACGAAGAAAAGAAAAGAGAGATAAAGGGACACAGAAAGAGAGACAGAAAGGGATAGAGACGAAAGACTGATAGGGAGAGCAAACACTGTGTGAACAAAGAGATTCAAGAGAGGCAAAGAGAGGTAGGATGAGGAAGAAAGGGAAGGTGGAGGGATGTTAAGGGTGAAAAGTTAAGGTAGAAAGCAGAGGAATAGAATGATGGATCAACGATAATATTGAAGTGGGAGGTCAGAGGGCAGTGTGACATGCCATTTGATTCAGAGGGCAGTGTGACATGCCATTTGAATTTGCAGAGCTGCAGGTGGGCACAAGTTGAGGGAAGCAAAGTTGCATTAAGTTTAATATTTTACAACATATAGTAAGCAGAATGACTAACACTGTACAAGGTAATAGGTAAACTTCAAACCCGCTGATAACAATATTCATCATTACAAGCAACCAATTATAAGAAGACCAAGGGACAGAGCAGGCCCGGTACTCAGTTGTATTTGTTAACCCCTCTGTTTAAGCTTTATGTAGCTATAGAAAAATCCAAAAACAGCTAAATTATTGGCCAAGATACATGTAACTATCGCTTAGCTGTTGGGTCAGAGTAATGGATAGTGCCGCTGTTGTTTCAGAACAGCGCCGTTTGTTGTGCATAGGAGACAGGGAAGTGAAGGGAGAGTCAACGAGAGAGAACTGCAAGCTGCAAACCGCTGTTTCAATGCGCCTCCCCCTGACAGGGAATCGTTCATAAAAAAAATATTTAGCGTTCATAAAAAAAATATTTAGCGTTCTAATTGGTCCAACTACATTCTTTTGTGAGCACTCTGATTAACAAATGTATTCTTTGATTTTGGAACAGTAGCCATATCTTGTTGTTATTTAGCCTTTCTGAGGCTATTAAATCAATGATGATTAAATCAATGAAATGTATTTTATGAAAGAAATTGCCCCCTCAGTCACTGCATCCTGGCTGAAGGTACAATATTCCTGGGATACCAGGATAATCATGTTAAAGAGGTGCTTGGAAAATAATAAAAATAAAAGGGCTGCGGTATATAGGAATTTTTTGAGAGCAATTTTAATGATTAGAAAGAGGGTCTGATACATTAAGGTACTTTTTGAGGAGATGATGAGTGTCCAACTTACAGGGTAATGGAATTGGGAGGGGAGGAGTGGAAAACTTCTTCCACCAGTGGGGATCCATGAGAGAGATTGAAAGACAAGGAGCAGTAGGCACAGTAAGGAGCTACTGTCAGTAAGAAGCCAGAGAGGGTTGAATAAAATCTGGTTCATAAAGGGAAACACTCAGTGTTTCATCTTTATCTCCATATCATAGCATCAACACTCTCTTCACAGCCATAACACTGAACAGTCTGTGTGTCTTTGAAAACACTGCCGAAGTGGTGTCTTCGCTGCCAAATTCATTTGCATGTCATGGCAAAACAGTTTGGAGTATCAAAATTCTCTTCAAAAGCCCTGCTGCAGCCATCCAAATGTTTTCTGTTTGGCAAATGGTAAAGATTGGATCAGACACAAGGAGAGAAAGAAAGAAACAATGGGAAGGTGCACCTGGATCCATCAATGTACATTTACTACCACAACCACCAAGTTTTACATTTTCTCAAACAACCCTTTGTTCCTCACCCAACAGCACTGCTAATTAATTGCAGCCTCAAGTAACATCTTCTGTGGCCAATCAAAATGACTGGATGATGACTCAGAAGACGCATCACAGCAACCGTAACCGTATGAAAATCAGAGCAATAATCCCCCTGGCTGACTGACAACTGCAGTTTGTGAAAGGGACTGAAAATCCAGGTTTTAAGCCAATCCTCGTTCCTGGCTGGCGGTGGTGAGCTGTTAAAGCAAAGGTCAGCAGTGGCACAAACCTGAACTGGCTTGACTGGTTTCTTCACTATTTTCTCTTTGTCCTTTCTACCTTTACTGGCTCCCTATAGCTTCTTCTTCACTCTAGTTTGTGTATCTCCTGCTTTCCTCTTTCATCTCTCTCCTTCTCTACTGCACCCACTTCAGTCCTTGCTAATTATAAAAATAAATGGGCTGACTTCATGGACGCAGTCATAAAAATAGTATATATTTGTCTACAGCTCCAGTAAATCCGTGTCCATGAAACTGGCTCAGAACTGACAGATACACACTTCACCAAGGCATAAGGAAAGCACCAAGTGTTAGGGTTTGGCCGGCGACGAGGTAAGGAGGACCCAGATGCAGACAGTAGTGAGGGAAGGAGTTTTTTTATTCTTTCTTACCCAGCGGTGGACAGGCGAACTCGAAAAAATAGACAGGAAACCAGGAAAACAAGGAAGCACGAGGAGGTAGCGAAAACACTTGGGAAGGCTGGGAAGGCAACACGCGAACATCACACGACACCGACACTGACATAGATACAATGATCCCACACCGAGACAAGGAGACACAAGAACTAAATAACTACAGGGGAGGTGAAGGTAACGAGACACAGGTGCAGGACATCATAGGTGAACACAATCAGGGAATCAGGGACAGGAAATAAATTGACAGAGACAGGGGGGAAACAGACATCTACCAAAATAAAACAGGAAGAAACCAGACCGAAAACAATAAACATCCCCAAAACACACCCCATAACCCCCACAACATGACACCAAGTGTGTGTTTGTGATCACGTTTGTGTGGTCAGTGAGATGCTGAGAGGGTCCAGCTGCATGTTCAGTCTGGCTGAACAGAGGAGACCTGGGCAGGACCAGGCCTAATGAGCCTGAAGCTATCCTTTTCACATCCCATCATCAACAACCAAAATACATCCAGAGACACCATTGCCCAGAAGAGAGGAGAGAAAAGCTTCTACAACGAGCTTTAAGAGCAGGATAGTGGTGCAGTGAATAAGGAGACAACCAGAAGAAAGGCTGATCCAGGCTCCTGTGTCTGCCCTGCTGAAGTGTCCTTGAGCCAGACAAAGACGCCCTTCCAGCTCCAGGGTTGCTGCTATTGTACTGTATGTGGTCAAATCTGTGCCCGGACCTCCCTGCAGTATCAGAAATATTGCGGCTGTTTAGCAGACACCCTTTTGGGTTAAAAATTATTCTTTTACAATAAACTTACTATATGTAGAGTTGCTTTATGTCATTGATTTGGTACAATTTTCAAGAATGTGCTTATTAAACACAAAATGGTCTTTGTCACCTCACAAGTCCTGGGACTTTTCTGCTTTGGAGGTATTGGGATGTAACGCTTGGCTGGAGCACCTGTTCACGCCTTGTCTAGCTGCTGAGCAGTGACGCTGTCTCAGAAGAACTGTCTAACTTGTTGTTGAGGACAAAATATTGTTTCCTTTCCCTTTTCCCTGAGGATTGTTATGTTTGCTGGAAATGGCTCAAGTTAGTGCACCTGGATACTGGCGTGATTTACCAGTCATTCATGTGCTGCTCATTTCACCAGGGAGATATCTGGTAACCTATAATATGGGCTGTGTGTCAGCTCAAACTTTTTACAACCGACAAAGAAGCTGTTCCACAATTTACAACATATTGCTCTTGTTCTTGTCCATCATTCACCATCATTCAAAAACATTTTAATTGCCAGCTTAGATGTTGAGATTTGGGGCCATGGGTTCTTCACTTTAAAGTTTGGTTGATGCAAATAAAAAAAAATAAAAAATTCTTACCTACCTCTTGCAGATGATTTTGGTTTAAATTTGCCTAGGTTTTGCACTATCCATCTCTGAGATTTCTGCTGCCACCCCAATACAATGGAGGTGAATGAACTGAAAAATTACATTTAAAAGAAATCACCTGCAATGTCTCTTTCTAGAAACAATGTCTCAGAAAGCCACATTGGAAAGATACTCTGCTGGTGAATGTTTTAAACATAATCTTTCCACACTGTGAGCACATCAAACAAAATTCCATTCACTTCCATTTTATCAATCTTTTACATTGTAAGCCGTTTTCAGCTGAAACTTTAACATTCACCTTTGTCAGATGGATGATTTTTTATTATTGTTTAGCTAGATAGCAATAAGCTCATTAACCACACTAAGTGACTGACAGCAGCTTATGAGAGCGGGGGTTCAGTGTGTCGCATACACTAAACAGTCACACCTTGAAGTTGCCCTGTGCAACCAGTCTGTACCGCAGAGAAGCACCAATGAAGTAGCTAGAGGTTGAGTACCAAACGGTGCTTCTCTAAGCCAAAATAACTGTGTCTGCCCATAAATGAAACTACAGCCCAGTTACAAATTTACAGCTTCCCTAGCAGGATACTGTATATATTAGGCTGCTAAGGCTACCTCATGTGTCCACTGAAAAAAATTGTTTCAGCTGTGTTGAAGCCAGAGACAAGCAGTGGTGACACATATTGTATGGTCTGTGGTAACTAAATCCCTCTCCCCCCCACCCTTCTGCTGTGCCGCATCACATGAATGAGCTGATGCTGCTAATCTCTCTCCTACACAGTGTGACTGTGGGACAACAATCAGAGACTAGAATCCCAATAATCAGGCTGCACTTTAGCACACAGAAACAGAGACATGTCCAAGCCTGCGCATGCACACAAAACTCAAGAAATACAAAAAGCATACAGTTGATCCAAATAAATTAATGTAGAAGAGGGTAGCTCGCATAATAATCATTTTTCTGTACTTGGTTTTTCATTCGTGAATGAACTCATGAATGACATTATGCAGGGCTCAACAATAAGGATTGCCCGATTGCCCAGGGCAAGTAAAATGCCACGTCGGGCAAGTAAATCTAGCAACTCACTTAACTGATCGTGTGAGTGGTAAAAAATTAAACATGGATTTTTCTGGAGCTGATGATGGAAGAAGCTATCTCTGTTGAGAGTTGCACATACCAATCGGGCACTTGGGAGTGGGGATGGGTACTGAAACGTGGTATTAAAATGCCCCAGGGGTTAAATCGTTGAAGGCCGTAGTATTATCATGCTCACTGCAGCGTCTCTCTGTCTTTGTCGGGCTGAGCTCCTCCGACACACGGGGTGCAGTCAGAGGTCAGCAGATCAGACAGGCTGCAGTGGAGATTACTCGACTTGACAACAACTACTCTCGTTACTGTAAGTAAGTGCAATAAAACCTCTGCGAGTAAAAAGCAATACTTTATCAATACACCTGTTCAACAAGCATTAACATTTGAACATGTAGAAAGCGATATTTTAATTTACCCCCCCCTCTGTCCGCAGTCGTTGCATACAAGCTAAAACGAAGTGGTCTGTATATAGACTAGTCTAACTGTTTACCTTAGTTTGCCATGAATCTTAAAATTTGGCAAATTCTTGTAAATTTACTGCTGGCTGAGACAAACCAGCCCCTCTTCCTTGTACCAGCGGTAACTTACCTGCAGTGAATCACAGCAGCAGCAGAGGGAGGAGGACAGAGGACAGGAGGAAGGACTGATACTGACTGAAGTTTCGAAACAATGAACAACACATGCATCATGCTTTACTACTGTAGCCCTGCTGTTGCTAAATGCAATTTCCCCTCTGCAGGACAAATAAAGGCTTAACTGACTTGCTTATTTACTTATCACTCATGATTTTGAGGCCATGAATATGATTTATTTTACTGACATTTTAGATTTGTTTCCAGAGAGATATCATTGAGTTTATATCGTGACTTTTCTGTTGCTGCTCTAGAAACAAGTTATACTTAAAATATTAAATCATAATCCTGTTTTGAATTTATTATTTTAAAAATAATATATTAATAAAAAAGCAATTATTTTTCAATGAAGAACCGATAAGAGTATGGATAAAGAACCGAACCGATAGGAGCATCAATAAGAATAATATAAGTAAAATCCTAACGATACCCATCCCTACTCACGAGAAAATGGCGGCGGGTAAAGACAAAGTTTATTTAAATAACTTATCATTCACTCACAGTTTCCATTTTTGATTTGCAATGAGGTTTGTTGCTTTGCATCTATGACACAATGTGTCCTTGTTCTGATTAATTTACTTTATTTATAAAGATTAAACATGACAATTAACTTTAGTTTTTGTTGTTATGTGATAACTGCTAATAAATAAAAACAATTTGTAGGGGCAACAAAAAATTGACTTCAGGTAAGTAGGTTTCTGACCCTGAAAAAAACAAAATTAACATTTAATCCTGATATGCTGAATGTGTTTGTATCTATGTATGTTGTTTCCTTGGGGTTTGATAATAAAGTGATTAATGAAGGGGAAAAACTTCATTTCACACTAAGACTCAACCCCAATCCCCCAAATCCCAGCTCATTTAACGCATCACCAGAGCCCACTTTACCTTGGCCCACTCTCACACAATCTCACATCTCTTTGAATCGTTCCCCCTCTCTCTCTCACACACTCACACACACAAAAAAACATAACTGTCATAAACATGTTTGCACAGACACATAAACTTTACTCTTCGAATTCTTCACTTATTATTTGACTGAATCTTTTTCAGCACATAATTAATTATTTCAAATTATGAATCATGTGACCTAAATGTAAATGACTAAAAGCCAAAATATAAACAGTGTTATTGATTTTGTTAGTTAGTTGATCAGATGTTTCCTGTCTCTTTGGATTACTAAATTAAGCTGAAAATTCACAGCAAAAAAGGAAAGGCAGAAGCATGTGCCAAGAAGCCAAGCATACTACCCTGAATTATAATTGTGTGTGCTATAGTATCCTGTCTCATTCAAGCTTTGCTGTTTGGTTTCCATTCACAAAAAGCAGCCCTGTTCTGCCTGTTCTGCTTCTGCCTGCTTGTCTGACTACAAGTGGATGAGTCTGGTTTGATGAACAAAAGGGACACGGCTCAGAAAAGCCTCTGAATGTGTGTGTGTGTGTGTGTGTGTGTGTGTGTGTTGGAGGAGATGAGGAGCGACAACACAGGGACACAGAGACCAATAAGTCCACTTAACTGACTCTCGGATGTACTGAGCGCCTGAAATGAGCAAGCATGTGGTACCCAGAATAAAGTTGCTAGTGTGCGTGACAAACTTTCCAGTTGAACTTGGGGGGGAGGGTTGGGGGTGCATGTTCCTTCAAGACGTTGATGATCAACAAAAACAGTGTGGAAAAATAAAATATCATGAAAAAAGGGAGAAAAAGGGAAGACAGGAACTGAAATATGAGGAACTCCCTATCACTCTATTCAGCACTACTCTACTTTTAATATTCTTTATTTCATTCATCCATAAATGGTGATTGGATACTCATTTCAATATCCACTGACAAATATCAATATGAAGGATTAGTATCTATCATTCATATGTTACTGAGTGAAATTTTGTAAGGTATGGTGTAGCTGCAAATCACAACATTTGCAATATTAAATTAAATTGTATTAAAACAATACTGCAAAGCAGTATTTGACATCAGCAGTAACATTTCAATAACTGTACTTTACTATTTAAACCATAATAATCCCCTTTACCAGTAGGATGATGAGCAGTAATGCATCAACAGTGGTGGAACATACTGTTAAGTACATTTACTCAAGTAAAATTTTGTAGGTACTGTACTTGTAAAAGTGTTTCCTTTTTATATTACATCATGCTTATAATACTACACTTATACATAGAGGGAAATATTGTATTTTACAAACATGTGGATAATATAATATATTTAGAAAATACAATAATTAATATTGGTTAAATATGTCAGACATACACCTTGCTGAATTATTTAACCAAATCCCAGGACAGAAATCCACAATCTGGAAATAATTTACCTCTGGATGCATTTTCTGTGTGTGTATGCTTTCAGGTGCTTGCATGTGTTCATTACCATAAGCTACATCTTACAGTGTGAGAGCATGTATTCTCCTAAAAAATGTCCAGGAGAACAAACGTCTTGCAGTGTCAGCATTTCATATAAAGGGCCACTGATTTCCCGAAGCCATGTTTGTAATTACAGCCAACATGGCTTGGGGAGGAGGAGGAGAGCGGGAGGTGGAGAGACAAGGAGAGAGGAGGTGAGGAGAGAAAAAGAGAAGACAGAACCCAGAGGCATCACATGGTTGAAGTTAATTCTGCTTTCTGCCACAATGTCACTGGGCCATTACTGCATGTGTGTCTGAGTGTGCTTCTGCGTGCAGAACCAAGGGAAAAACAGAGAGCGAGGGTGAGCGACAACTGTAATTAGACTGATGTTGCATTTCGACTCCTGTGAAACACTCCAAGTCCGTTACTTGGGCGGGGGACAAGAGCGTTAGCCCAAATCCACAGCAGGAAATCACTGCTGGATCACAGGATCTCCCAAGAACGCCAAATCGTTGCTATGACCTCCTCCTTTCATACCCTGCCTTGTATGCCAGCCAACAAATTGTTCCCTCAAAAGAAGAGTGCTGGCCGGAGATGAAGTGGAACAATTAATTTCACGCTTGTCCTCCCTGCCTCAAAAGCATGTTGGTCTGAGTCCCGTATCTGGTGGCACAGAGACACTCCCCGTGGATTGTAAAAAAAAAAAATAACACACACACACAGACAAAATGTAAATTAAACACTTAGTGTAAATGCTTATCACACAGACATAAAAACAAGACATCTTTAAACACAAATAAAACTCGGGGGTCATAAACTCTTCTTGCCTGAGTGGCCACACCTTCATCGCTGCTCCATTCACCATAATGCAATCTATCAGTGTGGGAGAATATAATATTGATCATAACGCAGAGATGTCTCAAAGTCAGATCAATGCGCTGTGAATGAATGGGGAGGAACACATGCACGCACACAGAGCTTTGACATAGCACTCAATCATGTGGCGAGAAGACGGCAGGTCCTGAAAGGAAATAGACTGTGCCGTGCGAAGTGAGCAGGGAAAAGTTTCATTGTGGTCGGTCGGACATACACACTTGAGCACATACAGTAAAAATTCAAAACTATGCCAAACAACATTTTGCTTGCCAGATAAATATACTGAAATTGTTAAAACATCTTAGTTAAAATTACTATTGATTACAATGAAAGATAACGGATTTCTGCCTTGTGTTGGTCTTAATAACAACGTTCCAAATCTGGTATCTCTTTGCTTTTGATTGATTAACGCTCTGTTAAGTCGCGACAGATAACAACAGCTAAATAATGATCCTACAAGTCTGTTTTTATCATCGCTGTTGCACGCTGGTTTCCTATTCTTCAGTGTGTTGACAGCAGTGACAGCAGCTGTAAATGCGTTATCATCATAAGAGCTAAAATCAGAATTGACTGTTGAAAACAGTAAATAGTTTCATTTACAACTAAAATGCTGCAGGCAGTCATCAACTGGAGTAAAGATATGTTCATTATCTCAGGGGAGTGGTAGTTTTTCAGTGACCAAACTATCCCCCAAAGTGTACATATACAGTAAAGCTAAAACAAAGACTGATTGTCCAAATGCAATAAAAAGCAAAGCTGTAGACTGAGACTTAAAACTTGCAGTCAGACTTAGGGAAAACCATTTAAATCTGACCTTTTAACCCTGTACAGAACCCAGAACAATGAAAATAAATTATGCAAAGAGAGGCAGGGTTTTAATACTTGCCCTAAGCATGGGAAGGACTCAAATATTGTAACTACAAAACACTTTTCTTAGCTTTTAATTTTAATGGTCAGCATTCATACCTGAGAGACATCTTAACTTGTAATTTGTTTATGAGGACTTAAGACTTGAATAAAGGTTGCCCATTTTTTAGGATTTGAGACTTGCTCTGAGAGATTTGAGCTGCCTTGGACTTGGATCTTGGACTCCCAAAGACTACGAGTCTACAGCCACAGCATTTCACTTAAAAACATAAATGTCAGCCTCATGGTGGCACTTCAGTAGGCTTCATCCTCTGGGGACCAAAATTTCATGACAATCTTCAATCTAATGGTTGTTGAGATATTTTGGTCAGGACTAAAGTGGTGGACCGACTGACCGACCAACTGACCAACAATGGTGGTTTGCCTCCGCGGAACGTACAACTTATCGGTTATTATCTATACTACAAAACTAAGTCCAGAACATGGACTTAAGTCTCTCAGAAAAACTAAAACTTCAAAATCCCTACTTCATGTACATCCTTCCTGTGAGCACAGGTATGGCGTTCAATTTGTCCATTAATAAGAATACAAAGAAATGTGGGATTGTAAATGATCCAACAAAAACTGCAACCCAAAATTACAATAATTCCAAAATATGACAAAGAGCTACAATGGGAAATGCAAGGAAATGTGATTTGCATCTAAAATCAGAGCTTCAGTGTGACTGTTATTGACTGTCTTTTGGTTTGCGTTTCTTATTTTGTGGTTTGCATTTCATAGTTTATCTTTGCACTTCTTAATTTTCTCATTGTCTCCTCTACCTGAGTGTATATAAGTCTGTGTTGCTCCTTTGTTCTGTGTCAGATCGTCTCTGTGCCACGTGTCCTGCTTTTGATCTCAGTAGTGCATTTTCTCTGTAGTCCTGCCTGTGTTACTTGTTCCATTCTGGTTTGTTTTTTAGTTTTTGTAGTTTTGCTTAGTTCTTGGATTTTTGCTTCAGCCTGCTCCCTTTGATTTTTGTTGCCTGGAATCAGCTTTTGTTATTAAAGCTCACTTTTTTTTTCATCCTGCCTGCCTGGAGTCCTGCATTTGGGTCCATTTTGCACAAATACAACAGTGCCTCTCGGTTTGTCTTTGTGCGTCTCACTATTTTTACGGTAAATGGGGATTCCATGTGGTCAGTCTTGTCTTGCCAGGAACTCTGGAAAGTGACCACAGAACTCTGATGCTATTAGCATTCGGGCATCAGCAATCCCTAAAAGTTGAAATTTAAATAATTTCCACTGTCAGTTTTCATCCCTTATTTATGAAATCTTACTGCTGACATCCAAGATTCAACCCCATTCAAGCCATGTTGCTCTTTTTAATTCCAGCATAATTAAAACCACTTACACCACCCATTTCATTCCTCAACACAATTCATCCACCTGCAGCTCTTGAGTGTGTGTGAGTGTAAGTGCTTCTGCAGTGATAGAGTGTTTAAAGGCTGCCTGAGGGCAGCTAAGAGAAACAGCAGAATAACACCTGTACACTAACACACACACACACAAACAAGGCCTTATGGCATAGCTGGTAGCGATGCTCAGGAGTTAGTCCCAGGGTGCAGTGCGTCTGTTGGGTATGCACCATTGCCCCTCAGAGTGGGTGCCAAATCTCTGCTCTCTCTAATGACTGCCATCTTTCAATGTCCGCGCATGCCTTGACATCAGAATGTACACCCACCTACACACACAGAGAAGCTCCTGGAGGGCTGAGGCTTCATCTATGCCAGCCTGAGAACATATCTACCCTAAAATAACTCCTTAGCAAGGTTAGCAGTTCCCTTACAAAACTTAGGAAACGAGCACAGGAAGTAGTCTTAGTCTCTACCATCTCCACTTCACTTTTTATTTCATACAGCCATAATTTACTTCACCAAAAAACATAATAGTAACAAGAGCAGGTCTAATCTGTTCACATGGAACTGATTAATAGTCCACAGTCTATCTGTAGTTGCCTGCATTCGGTTGGTTTCAGAAGAGTCGTGGAAAACATTTTTCATGCTTAGCAGCATGTACAATGCTGCCTGCTGCTTCCCTATTCCACTCCATACATTCTCACAGTCTCAAATTGATTCTAGCAGCAGCCAGCGTGAAAGTGGAAGGAGAGAGCAAAACATTGTGGTGGATGTATGAAGGTAATATTCATTCCTTGCAAGTGGAGATTTGTTATGGGAAGTTACACTTCTTGGACTGCAGTTTAATTTGAGTTTTCTTTAAAGGCCGCACAAAGAAATGGGGGGAAATAAATGTACCACTTACAGTGGAGAAAAATACTTCTGAGAACCACAAAACATTTATCAGTTGACACAATGAAGTTGAACTGATCATATAAAGATAATGAACAATTAGAAAAAAAACGTAGAACAGAAAATATAAACTAAAGATGAAATCCAGTTCATAACGGAATATGTTAAAAGACCACTGCATATCTATCAACTTGACCAATGCTGGATTTTTGAAGATGATACTGATATCAGAGTTCTAAAAATCCTACAAGGGTAGATGTAGATTTTTTTAAACAATCAAACTTGATAAACTGTGACCAAGATGAGGGGGACATTTTACAATTGAAAAGTCAACTTGTCAGTGCTCTCTTTTGGACAAACTATGTAATGGAGACAGTGTTTCTAAATGACCCTAAAATTTAGTTCAACATTTTTGTATTGAAATTTCTTGTTATTTATCACTGACATATACACTGACACCAATATATCTCCCATAAGCTAATATCGGACAATTTATCAGTCTTGCTCTATCAAGTAGGAACTGCCACCAGAGAAGACTTAATGAAATTTCCACAGAGATCATAGTCCATGTTGACTCGATAACATTGTGATCTGGTGTCCCATTCGTTTTATTAGCATCTTCTTCTGCATCATCTCACAGGAGAATTCTGGGCTGAGATCTGGGAACTGTGCAGTTCACTGGAGTAAACTGCCAGCCCTGTCTCCCAGAACAATCCTGAGATGGTGCATGCTTTGTGACTATTTGAAAAAAAGTAGCAATGTGGGGATGCATGTGGTCAGCATCAGTGTTAAGAAATGCTGTGGCATTCAAATAAAAGGCAGTTTCTCAGCTGTAAGAGTGCCAAATACCATGCCACACACCACAAGACCACTATCAGCTTGTACTATTGCGACCCGGCAGGACTAATCCAGTGTCATCAGCATATTGTTCAGAAACTGGAACACATGAGACACTTTTTTTCCCTCTTTCATCATCAACTTTGGGTCATTGTTGCATATATGTATATTAGCTTGAAAGAGGTTTGCTGTTTTCCTGGATTTGCACAAAGGAACGCAACTGACAGAGTGAATACTTAGTGGCATCACAACCATACCTCATTCACAGTAACTAACAGAAACCTTGTATTTATGTCATTGAAAGTTCATTTATTTTCTATGGAGCTGCATTTCGAGTGAATACTAAACAGGTCACTAATTTATTGCTGTAAGCCAAAAACAGCTGGTCATTTTTTTTATTTTTGGCAGTCATAATTGATCACATTTTCCAAACTAACTTGACAGGTTCCAAAATCCATTAGCAGCCATTCAAAATGACCAAAAATATATGACAAAGGTCATACAATATGCAGTGCAATCTTTGTTGTATTTTATCCGATTTGCTCATCTATGTGGTGGTGCAACACCTCAACAGTTTTTTGGGCAACAGATTTTATGGTATTCTACAAACCATTACTGACTTGTATTAAAACAAGGGGAATTCTATACCCTTCAATCAGTATATAATAATAGACAGACCGTTTGAGCAGAAGCTGCACCACCCCCAGAGTGAAGTGGTCAATGTCCACAAATGTTATTGTGCTTGAGGTTTTTTTTAATAATTATTATCACTATTTGTAGTAACACCCCTGTATTTTTATTGAACACATCTAAACATTTCAGAAAAATTATACTGATTTAATATTGTCAACAAATATACAATCGAAATACATTTCATTTATCACAATAATAACTGTTTGAAATCAGAAAACTTTATATTTCATGGTAATATTCAGTTTTGGCATAGAACTGTTAGCAATTATTTACCATAAATTGACATTTCAACCGACTGCTTAAGAGAAATTCTATTTTATTTTTACACTTTTGGGGGGGTATTTGTATCCATCAGTAACTCAAACTGAAAAAAGTATGATTACTCTGGAAAGCCCACCATACCCAGGCCACATTCCAACAGCGATGTCTGACTGTGAGGCTGACTGCAGCTAACCTCCTTGAAGAAATCCACCTGAAAAGTGGTCTGGAAACCGCAGTGCATCCTGGGGACTTTTTTAGGCCCAACATTCTTCAACCGAGTACTTGAGATGGCTCAATCAGGTCTAGTTAAGTACAACCCAACAAGATAATCACAATTCAAACTGTGCTCTACCAAATGGTTGAGAAAACCATTGAAGGGGTTTTAAAGAGGTTATGTATGCTTGGAATAAGCAAGACTTTGTCACCACACAGCTAAAGCATAGCCAGCAATAAATTAAACTTTGGTGATTCAATGATTAAGACGAACCAATACAATGTTGTGACCACTGGATAAGTCACAGGCTACATAACTGGGGACTAATACACAATATTGATTTTATGCAGTTGAAAAATAGGCTAAATCTGATTGAAAACGCAACAATTCCTCTCTGTAGACTAAATTTGGACTTCTTACTTTCCACACAGTATCTGTCTTTATTACTGCAAATGCCAACAACACCATATAATCAATATGGCTCAACATTGATCCATACTGATCTTCTGTGTCTAAGTAATCGTTTGTCACTTACTCAGTACTCAGCATTACCACAGTATGCACATTATCCAGCAGAGGCCTCCAGCGAATAAATACTTTACGTGGCATGGAAAGGAGACACAAAAGGAAACTAAAATAAAAATACACTTATAGAGTGAGAACCGGAAAAGGCTAACTAAAGTGCATGTGTGTGTGTGTGTGTGTGTGCTGATATGTGTTCTCACATTGCTGTTTATGCATAACTGTATTCCTCCACTCTGTGTTAGCAAGTGTGTGTTTGTATGAGATGATAGCAAGTGCAGGTGAAGGTCGTCAGGAGGAGGGGCGACTGTTGTCCCACTGAGCTGGATTTGGCAGCACTCTCACAGTCTATGAGAAGTGTTGTGCAAATGGGGCGCAGTGCGGGGCTCCATAAAGTACAGCCAAACTAAGTGTGTGTTTGTGCGAGTGAGTTGATGTAGAGGCAGAGGGGGTGACTTGGGATACATATCGAGGCCGCCCAAGAGTTCGGCGAGTGCACGACATTGTGCCAGACCAGCGGAACAATTTTTTGAGGGTGTGGGCACCAACACTTGCTCCAAACACTGCCGTGTCCCAAGATCCCCTCCCATGTATTCTTTAGTGCCGTAGCTGCATCCTATCCATTATTAAAGCAGAGGGATGGAGGGAGAGGAGGAGAGACTTAAAGTGCGAGAGGCAAGGGGAGAAAAAGAGAAAAATAATTGGGGGAGGCACAAGGGCGCAAAAACACATGGGTGAAAATGCTGACAGAGGGAAGAGTTGACAGAGAGGTTGAAGCTAATAAAGAGACAAAATGGAAGAAAGTGAGGTAAGACAACAGAAAGAAAGAAAGAGCTGGGGTTGCCAGTTTATCTTTAATTCTGAGCATGACGTATAAACCAGATTTATTAAAGGAGGTATTCGTGATTGATGGAGCAGCTGTAATGGGTCTGATGTCCTTTCTTCTATTCAGTGTATTGCTTTGTACAGGCCATCTTTACCTACAGCACATTTGAACCCAAACAACCAGCAGGATGATTGATGTGGACGGCAGCAAGTCACAGACAGTCCTTCACACAATGCCGCACACGTTAATGTGCTTAATAGTACTAGTCCCGCCCCTTTACCAAGTTGGCTGATGTTTACTTTCTGCATGCAATCGAGTCTGGTGCACAACAAGTGAACAATCTGTCATAATTACAGAAACCAGTGAGAGTGTCTGTGTATGCTTGTATACTTGTGCGTGTCTATTTATGTCCGGTGCAGCCACGGTGAGATGCTCTTTATCTGCAGGCCAACAGAGGCAGAGCCAGACCTGAACAGCCCGATGACAGATGACAGTGGATATTCATCTTCAGTGTTCACATTCATCACTCGAACAGCACAGAGCACGAGATGTTATACTGTATGCAAACACTATGTGTGCATGCGTGTGCATGTGTATCTATCTTCTGCAGAAACTTCAGGAGCTGGAAAGAAAAATCAACTTCCTTACAAAACACAAATTAACTACTAAATCAAATGACTTTTACCGCTGGCAAATGAACTTAGTCATTGAGATTGGGGATAAATCAAAGAGGTAAACTGCACAAAAAGTCATCAAAAGACACTTGATTTTCTGAGCCCAAAAACAGAGCGTCAGCAGTTGTGCTCTTTAAGAATTTAAGTTCTTTAATCCAGTAGCAAAGGGCCTTGCTCCCTGCTCCTGAGCTCTCTACAGTAAAGGCAGGGTGTTTGATTCACAGTGGCTTTTCTCATGCTTTTCTCACCAACAAAGCACTAATTACAGTATGAGTGAGTGGCTGTGTTGGCTAAAGCAGGCCTGCTAGGACATGAAAGGATAGCAGCACAGGCTGCACTCCCGCCTGCTAACGCTGTAATTAACTCTGTGACACGACATTCCTCCTTCTTCTTCTCTGCTCTTCTCTCTCTAACACACACACACACACACACACACACACACACACACACATCTCTTTCTCTTGCCTCTCCCTCTATGAGCAGCGGAGGAATCAAATTTAGCAAGATCACGCTTTGGTCAATGAGAACAAGAGAGGGAGATGGGAGGGTTAGGGGAGGTTAGGGAAAGAGGGACAGTCATCAGTACACACCCCTGCACACCTCCTCCCTCACCTCATCGCCAGCCGTGCTGAACCAAACCTGACAGCTATTCAATTTTCCCAAAGCTAAATCTAATCTGCAGCCGTCTCCCCCTCACTGACACACTGTTACACTGGTACGCCTCAGCCATCACCCACCCTTGGCAGCAGATTGGCACCATCACACATACTTCCCCCTCCACTTCCACACAGACACTCACACACACACACACGCAATGTCATCCATTGGGTAAGAAGGGCAAAAAGAGAAATAAGTAAAACCACTCTTCAAATGAGTCTGAAGATGTTTCACCAATGGTGAAAGCTATTATTTGTATCATATTTTTTTCCACCAGGCTGAAACATAGCACCTCACATACAGTAAACAGCGCCATAGCCAGGGTATTAGAAATACTGAGGTCGTCTAAATTCCTTCAGCACAAGCCCAACCCCCTAACAAATTTTTGACTAGCTACCAAAAAAGTCTGTTAAGTTTTTTGATAATATATGCCCCGCCACAGGATTGTCTAAAAGCCTTCTCCAAGAATGTAATTCTGGTGGAGAAATATTATATTGCTTAATTTTATATTTTTAATTATTGGTTTAAAAACACCTAAAAGAAATTATAGAATCATCCTAGAAACTACTAAGTGTTATTTGTGGGTATTTATAGAATACAAGCTCCTTTTTCAGATAATTAAAATTCACACATTCCCCAAAACAATACTGTGGACATGACCTCAGCATACCGCTAAGTGTCTTTAATTGGTAGCTACAGCAAGTCTTAAGTGTGTATGTGCACAATATAACACAGAAATCATTCTAGTGTTGAGTTTATCAAAGTAACGTTAACAACTAGAAATAAAAGGCACTTAAATGACATCAATTTCTTTTTAACAAGTATGACAAATGCTTAACATTTGTAAATTAAAAAAAAGGAATGCTAAATCAAATTAAAACTTTAAGCACTGTTTACTGCGTACTGAGTGGAAAAATATTTTTTTTAAAAACTCATATTGCAGTTCTGCACACAGCAAGAGTCATTCTTCCACTGTCGTCATCCAAATATGTAATTAATTTTAAATGGACGTGAAAAACTGAAATGCATAATCATTTCCACTTTGAAATGAGATAATTAGTCATGCTCTTAAATCTGGTTAGTGTGACTAAAATACTTATTCAGAACAAAAAGAAATCTTTTTTCCAAAACAGACAAACATGAAACTGCCTTCTGTAGAAATATAAAATTATGTTTCATGTAGTCTTGTAGAACGGTCTCCAATAGATCAAGACATATTGCTGTTTTGTATAAATCACTTAACTCATCATGCGAGACAAAATTCACTGATGTCACTGAAGCCCATTAGATAATGCCAAATAAACTGGTGTCAAGCAAAAAGTAATGTGGGTTTTGCACTAATCTGTATGAAAACATGCTACACAAATTAAGTTTGATTGATAAGAGTTTGAAGCAAAACATGTGTTGTTTTTTTTAAAAGGTGACTCTGGTAGGTTTTATATATATATACTTTGTTAAGGTACACAGTATTCAAATGCTCCTACATTTATTTGATGTAAGTCACTTATAACAAATGAATATTTTGTAGCAAAAGCTGATGACTGGCTATATCAGCGGATACATATCTCTGTAACTCTTTCTCTCCGTACTCCATAAACCCAGCATGTGCATGTTGTGTGTCTGTCTAAGCCTTTTGCCTCTTCACTGGACAACTTTAATACTGGTATATATTTTTCATCCACCGCTTCTTTCTGAACAACAGCTCCACTCTGGCTTCTTCCGCTCATTCTTCAGGAATATTGGCTACAGCTAAAGGAGAACGGTATGGCACCACTCTGTATCAGAGGCCATACATGCACTCACACCCAGACACACACTCTTCTTCCCCACCCAGGCAAATCGATTCCAGCATACTTTTGTCACACATCATTACACCTTCCTATCATCCTCTGCTCTTTTGCTCTGTGTATGCGCCTCTGAGTGTGAGAGAGGCGGCGTGTGTATGTGTGATTGAGCATGCTTTAAGTAGGTATGCAAACTTAATGCACACACATACACGCTGCAAGCACATATGCCTGCTGCCTATTCCTCGCCCTCAGGTACTGCTGATGCTTTAAAAATTGGAAAGCAGCCATGGTGGCGATCCCACAGAATGGTCATTTGTCTTGTATCTTACCACTACCAAGAGGCTTGAAGTTATTTCAGCGTGGCATAATGTCCCACTACTTTGATTCCAGAAAGCCATAACATCGGTGAGGTGAAAACTAGTCCAGCCAACAACACACACACAGACACAGCCATCACAGCCAGGCTGGCTAATATAGACAGGTTGCTCAATGATACATGAAATTAAAGATTTCAACAGAATAGCAGTGAAGAGGGTAAAACACACAGAGCTAATTCTAACTATCAGTGGGAGATGTTTAATGTGTCTCAAGCAGAAGTCTCCTGTCCTTTGAATGGGTGTGTGGGCGTGTGTATACACAGGACACACAATGTACATGTATTGTGTTTGTACAGTGAAGAGAATACTGCTAACATCTGATTTGCGTAACAAATTGAAAGGCGTTATTGATTTTTTTTTTCCTTCTTGCACACATAATCATACACACACACAGGTTTGTGGCACTATCATTGACATCATGCTTTCCCTAGCCCCTTACCCTAAACCTAACCATCACAACTAAATGCCTAAACCTAACCATTACCCTAACCTATTGCTAACGCTAACCCTAAAACCAAGTCTTAAACCTCAAACAGCCCTTTAAACTTGTGGGGTCCAGCATTTTGGCCCCACAAAAGAGGTGGGACCCCACAAGTATAGTGGGGTCCTGGTTTTTGGACCCCACGAATATAGTAAAACAAGCCCACATACACACACATATGCCCTGACTGGTATAACCTTGAAACAAGAGCTGTTTCCGAAGGATACAGGAAGCGAGCTGTGGCGTGGAAAGGCAGGACGGATCAGAGTAAAAAGGAGGAGAGTGGTTGGATGAAAGGCCAAATCTGGTCCAACTGGATTATTTTTTAAAAAGGTTGTAAGATTTTAAATTTTGTCTCTGAAAACAGCAGCAAACAAATTAGCTTATTTGAACAAAAGTCATTATTTTCAAATACTTAGATTTTGTATCATTACTGTACCCTAGGTCCTTCTGGAAATGATGTTGTTGTACAACTTAGTGGCCATGCAACAATTTAATTATTTATGACAATTTCAAGTCATAAATCCATTCAGACTTGATCCTACAAACCTATTTTCATTCTGAGTGAAATTACTGAAAGCGTCTTAATTAATTATCTATGAAAATATTAAATTAACTTGGATTAGGGCTGACACTCAATTAAAAATAATGAAGTAATTTATGGCATGTTTTTATGTGCAAACTTTTGCACTTTTTAAAAATAAATATATCTTACTGAAGATGATTAAATTGGTCAAAACAAGCATGAAATGAATGCAGAGTCAACAGAAAGAAAGGATATCAAATTGTAGCACTTTACTTTGGAACACAAAGTAACAGCATGAGCCAAAATAGGTGCAAGACTTTAAAACTGTACCAAAATTATGACTAAACAAAATCTGACGCGCACAGTTTTCTCATTATGTTACTTAACTAAAGATTTGACTATACTGTACAAATTCAATTTGTATATCGTCATCAGGCAGCTTAAATTTTACAGCTTAAATATTACTAAATCTACTTGTTCATCTCTTTTCCTCCTTACTGTGAACAAAAAATACATATAAACACATTTTTAAAGTATGTTTAGTATATTTTCTTTACATTATACAATCTGTAATGTTTTGGTGTGATGGTGCAAAAAAAACATTTTTAAATAAAACATATCATGATGTATACTGTAAGTAAAATGCCTGTAAATTCAAGAGAATTCCTTGTGTCCGTCTTTTATGCAGCATGATTTAAGTTGAGTTGCACGCATAGTGCAATTGTTTGTGTGTTTGTGTGTGCGTGTGTGTGTGTGAGACTCAAGCAGAGGTACAGTTATATTCAAGGGAGTTTTGTTACGCTAGGGTCAGAGAGATAACTGATGAGAGACTGAGTCCATCTGTTCCCTGCCCAGGGGAAACACACACACACACACACACACACACACACAAGAATTAGTTTTTTCTCTTCAGTACCATCCTTCTCTCTATGTACAACAGTGTATATCCCTCATTCTTTCTGCCTATTTAAAAGCATATGTGCCCCCGGGCGAACTGTGGTCCCTACTCAACTTTTCTGGACAAGAGCTACTATACACAATAAGGCACAACATACAGGACACTGTATGACATGTTCCCAAAGCCTGCGAGTAAATGCATGCGTGCATTTATACATCCTGCACATCTGACAATACCATGTGACCCAGCAACATACCAGTTTGGTATGAAAGATGTGTGAAAGATGCACTTTTCCCACAAAGAGGTCTCCAGTCTTTTCTTTGCTCAATTAACCCTGCGGCCTTCATTTGCATTTCATAAAGAGGTCGTCACTCCGTGGGAGGGTTATCTTCCTTTTGGAGGCAGAAAAAGATGAGAAGGGGGAACAGTTTTATCCTGTCAAAAAAGATAACACCACTTCTCTGCCTTCTGAGCGGCTGATGTAATCCACGCTATGTGTCTATGTGACTGTGCATGTGAATATGCAGCGTGTGGTCATGTGCATACATTTATGTGTGTGTGCGTGTGTGTGGAGGGGGGGTTTGTACGTGTGCACTCATGTATAGGGTACTGTACAAGTAACACATCTGATCTCTGGCCTGTGAGGCACCTAACCACACCACAGTGGGTCTCTGCATCCATCAGGGTCCTCACCTGCTGGCCCTAAGCACAACAATGTGTCTGTGCACCCGCTGAGAGGTTAGCGTCAGCTTGGACCTTTATCCACCGGCTATCCATTAGCCGGGTTTAAGTCGTGCTTCATCAACTGACCCTCCATTGCATTAATGCCACAAAGCAGAGCGGAAGAGGGATGGGAACAGACTGCAGAGAGGTACGAAAAGAGGTAAGGGGGTGTTAGAAATGTGAGGAACATTCAGTTGCTTAGCGAAAAAATTGCGCTTTCTGGAGAGTATATCTGTGTGTGTGTGTGTGTGTGTGTGTCTGTGTGTGTGTGTGTGAATGCATCTGCCAGAGTGCCTGTGAATTGGACACTAATTTAAAAGGCACATGTTGCGAATAAGCTTTCAAATCTGTGCCTATGTAGTCGACATGCATTACCGATTCTCAAGTGGCTAAAAAGCACAGGTCCTGCAGTTTGAGAGATGAAGAGTGACATTTCTCTCAACTCACAAATTACTCAACAGCAGTCATTTCCTCTCATAAGCTGGTCTTTCACAGCCACACAGCAATTTTAAAAGTCTCTCAAAAAGGTATCTTTAAGCTTTTAAATAAACAGTTACTTTACCCACAGTATCACATAATTTCCGCTTTCCTAAAAAATATCTATAATACAGTGTGAGTCCCTGACTTTACTTACATAAATGGATGGGATTTTTTAAATAAGAACCATATTTCAAGGACAGTAGAGCTCCTTTGATAAAAGAATATCCTCCTCTGTTTATGTGTAGTCAAACTACACACAAGAAACATTATTCAAGTTCAGTCATGTGGACACTTGAATAATATTTGAATAGTTTTGAGGTTCTGGGGTGTAATTTCAATTTGACACCTGATGTCTGCTTTAGACAATAAAACTGCTCACCTTCTGCAGCAGCTGGGAGCCAGAGTACTTTGCTGAGATGGACTTCATCTCCCCACCAAACGCTGAAGCCCAAAGCTTCACCCTGCATGTCACACATACACACAATCATCAAAAAATCAGAATCATTTATATATAGAATACACATGTAGGCCTTAAAAACCAATAACGAGTCTGCATTTTGACGGTTGTTGCCAATTTGTTTTATTTTTATTTGTTGATAAAATTTGTGGGGAAAAGAGGAGGCATCACACTCAATAAACACACAATTAAACAGGAGTGGAAACCATTCAAGGCAGATAGCAGTAAGCCAGCAAATACTTTTTTGTAGACTCACACAACGAGGGTATTTTGAATCAAGTTCTGGTGTTAAACTTCGAGAATCAGGTGGTGCGCGGCACCTTTGCGTAAAAAAGCCTCTACTTACACGGAAGGAGGGATGCTTTGGTGGGTTCCTCTCACCTCAGTGACCCTGGCGCTTAGAGTTGAGAAAAGTAAAAGCAGACAAGCACACCACGCACTGGAAACCACACAGCTCCGATCCACCTGCATCTTGGGCAAAAATACCCTCCCTAAGCGCACAGTGCGAGTTTGGGGCTTACGCTGCCACCGTGGATTTGTTTTCCCCCTCCAGAGAATCCAAAGATGAAAAGAGGGAAAAAAAATGTAGAAAATAAAGAAGTCACCTATGCTGACTGATTAAATCATTCATAGCAATGTGTTCAGATGTTCTTGGTTCGGGAGGCGGATGAGCGATGCGCCCTGGCAAACGGAAGGATCCTCAGCTGTGTGAGTTATCCAAAGTGCCGCGGTGTGGCCCCGCTGCCCGGTGCGGTGCACACGGCTCTGCTGCCCGGCGGAAAGTCGAGCTCAGTCGCTTTGTTTGACCGACTTCACCCGCAGAGAGCAGAGAGTGGAGGTTCAGGGGGAACTGGGGAGATCATCAAACGATGCAGCGCACAAGAGAACGCCTACTCCTCTTGAGTGATGCGACTAGCTTCCTCTCTCTCTCTCCCCCTTTCTCTCTCTCACTTTCTCTCCTCCTTACTCTCAGGGTCTGAGCATAGGCTATTGAGGATGCTGTTATTGTTGTTGTTGAATTACGCCATACTTCTTCCTCTCTCTCTCTCTCTCTCTCTCTCTCTCTCTCTCTCTCTCTCTCTCTCCTCTCTTCCCCACTCATGGGCTCTAACACAGGGCTATAATAGCTAGCCTTTAGCTTTCATGTCAGATCAAGTCATGCACTGTATGCCCAGTTCACTGAAGCAGGAATTACTGGCAAAGTGCTGACGAAAGACAGAGGGAGAAGAGAAAAGAAAGTGTGTGTGTGTGTGTGTGTGTGTGTGTGTGTGTGTGTAAAAATACACAAAGGGAAGTGGGGGTGTCCAGCCTCTTGGTGCAAGGAGAGAAGGACTAGATGATAAATCAGTTTATGCTGAATGAAAGCATGTCAATTAAATGCACTTTGCAGCAGTGATGTGGCACTGGCAGTGTGTGGGCATACGGGCTGTGAAAGAGGATGAGAGCCCCCAGGCGACGGACCCCATGCAACGGATCGCATTTCACATAGAGCTGGAAGGATTCTGGCAAGCACTGGCGGGGGGGATCAACACAAACTGAATAGCCTAGCGCTACAGAAGTGGTGCCCCGTTGAGTACAGGCCTACCTCTTTCACACTAGAAGACTCACCTTTGACACATGTGGGTCAAACATCAATGTGAAACAGCCGATCTTGGTTAGTCAAACCCACAAGACAACAGCAGTTGACCCAAAAAGTCATTACACCAACACATACAGTCAACATCACATTTGGTAGGATTATAGACTTTTCTAATGTAAAACAAAATTGTGCATCAGCAAAGGTAACATCTAATATCATGGGACATTAAAATGCAGTCACGTGAGAAGCAGAGTTTAAACTGCAAATCAATTTTTTTATATCACCTGAATTTCGCATTCAGGTTACTGTGCTGATATTTATTGCTTTTCACAGTGACTTTCCTGCAGTGGCCAGCGCGTTGATGTCATTGGAAAAGCTCCCAGGTTTCCAAACCGCAAAGCATGGACTGTTCTAATGTGACTATAATGAAGATGAGACTACTATGAAGTCCGCCTAAAACAGTGCAAACGCTGTGAGGAGATGTGGTAATAGAATGAAGAATACTGAGTGACAGACTGTAAAAAAAAACATCACATTTGTGTTGTAAAACAATGTGATAAGATTTGCTGCGTGATCATTCTTAATATGGATAAAAGCAAAACTCCTACTCAGCCAGTCAAAACACCAATTATTCACCTTACCATTGGCAATATAACATAGCACTTTACATTAGTAATCTACTTTTAACCTGACAACTGAACAAACGCTTCGAAAACTGATTTAAACAGATGTTTGTATTCATTTTGCCCATGAAACATTTACTTTCACTGGATGTAATAACATTAGAGTAGGGGAAAACTCCATATGTGACAAACTGTCTTAAACCACGCCAAACCATTATTTTGAATATCTGTATTTTTGCTGCAGACGTGGCTCTCTTGGTATTTTATGGAGAAAACAGTCTACACATGCTCTGTCTTGCTAGTATTTCAGTGCTTTTAAGTTTTAAATAGTCACACATTGTTTTAAAGCAACAAAGTCAGAGAATTATGCTGTGATCATTGCTGGAATATAGAAACATGTCTACATGTTTTAATAATGCGAGAGAAACTCTGAAGCTTAATGGACATCTTCTTTTATGGTGTTTACCTTCTTGTTTCTGAACATCACCTCTTCCTTCTGTTTCTGTCTCATCATGTTCATATTGTATCTGGTGTTGCCTGACGGCAGCCATACAGTATTGAGAAAGGATTGCTAAGTCAACAACCAGTTCACCATCATCTCCCCTGAGGTAAAGAGATGACATACAGCATACAGCATTTAGGACAAGTTCCTGCTAAAATATACTAAATTTGGACTGACTTATCTTTACTAAATGGGAAAGTGTTTTTTTTTTATCCACAAGGCCAAAGGATCTCCTGAGAGAGAAGTGTTATTGTGTATAGCAATATCACTGAGCAAAGCAGGGCCATTTCACTTGACAGTATGTGTTGTTTGAATAATAGGAGCTACAGTAAGTGGAGTAAATGGCCAAGTAAAAACCAACATGCATTTTTGGAAAATAAGCCTTTGTATTTAGCTGATTTTCTGAATTTAAGTTTAGCAAATAATTGGACATGCTGAAGCGGCTCCAATGTAAACAAAAGTCAGATGATAATAAGGGTATTGAACATAAATTCCTCATGTCTCATATCTACTCCCAAGGCATGTTTCTTTCTGTCTCTCCGCCTTTGAGACAAGCAATGTAATACCACTTATGTCCCATGGGACGCCATACACCATCCCATTAGTCCCTCTTAAAAAAATATCGGTTCTAGTAACTAGCTAGGAGCAGACCACTTTTCCACATAATTCCTAATTATAGATTCATGCACGTGAGCTAGAGGCATGTCCCAGGAGATTTTCTGGATGGATGGGGCATTGAGGTAGGAGGCTAAAGTCTGGATTAGCAGGGATTCTTTTACACAGTAAAATCAACCCAATGCGTAACATGCAGTCGCCATGGGGATGAGGGTAATGTGGTGAGGAAGACCTGAAATTATTAGAGGACATAAACAAAATAATGCATTGACAGATAGATGTATTAATATATTCATAGAAAATAAAGTCTTGCACACACACACGAAAAACATGAAAAACATGTGGAGGAGAATGAGTCATGGGTCACATCAGAGGACAAAAAACACCAAAGACTAATGACCCAGTAACCCTTTCCATCTTCACACACCCACGACCCCTCTTGTTTCTCCTCCAACCATCCATTTCCTCTGTTGTGAATGTTGTAATCACACTTGATTTTCGAGAGCAGAGTGTACCTAAGCTGTTGGTAACTGGGCTGTACCTGGCATTTCAGCGAAGAAGAAAAACAGTCTGACATCTTTGATGGTTCCTTTTCCATCCAAGAGTGATGTCTTTCAATTCCCCCTATGCCCCTCCAATGTAAAACCTGCAGCTTTAAATAGGACATATTAAGTCTTCCTAACTAACTTTTTTCAATAAATCTTAATTGAAAAAGAATTTAGTATATGAAGAGCATTATTTTTGTCTCCCTATATTAACAGCTAGTTTAATTAAATGTTGCACCACCTTTGAATAGCCCCTGGATGCCCCATCTCAACCTGCTGCAATTATGCAGAATTAAAGAAGCAAGAAACTATTAACTAAAAATCTGTTTTTTGACTATATATTTTCTCCTAATTCTACCTAAAATTCTCAGATCTAAGTTTTGACAAAATGATCATTGTCATTCTTTGAGGTCATATTAACATATAGGCAAGATTATGCTGTGTGCTATAGGAGGCGTATTTTAAATGCACACCAGTGAATTCTAAGCATTTGAGAGTAATTTTAAACATCTAAACGATTGTAGTTCAAATTTGGAACGACTGTCCCAACTGCAAAGGAGTCAGATCTATGGTTTCACTCAGAAGATAATATATGTTCTGTGTTGTTGCTCCGAAGGTGTTTACAAGAACTTGACAAACTAATGCTGTTGATATTATTGAAAGACGAAAATGTCTCAAAAGTGTCAAAGAATTTTTATACAAACTACATGAAACTATGAACATGTGTGAGAGCTTCGTTACTATGGCCATGTTTCCTTTTCTGTTGTCCCCAGTTTGACCTCAGGGCTACAAGCTACCCTGTATCTCTAGCAGCTCATTAGCACCAAGGTCAGTTGTTCATACCACTACAGAATAAAGGATCAATGGAAAAGGGTAGGCGAGTTGGCATGATTCAACTGGATATGCTGATACTTCAATGAGCTTCACTTGCAGCGCATATTATTTTTCATTTCTTAATCATGCTCCCCAAATATGCAGGTGTTTTTTACCAGACTACTCAGAGTATAAAATACGTAAATTTAGGTGGCATTTTAGCACCGGAGTGACAGGTATTAGTGAGCAAGGCATGAATAGTGCCTTGATTATACAACACAGGGCTTTTTTGGAAACAGCACCTTTGACCTGAGAGCTGTTCCCAGCTATGTTCATCATAACCAGATATCTGCCACTGTTCCGTCCTACAGGTCTAAAAACAGTCCCTGTTAAACATCTAGTCGCTTATTGCCTATTTTATGCGCTAAATCATGGGATGAGGTAGTTATATTGTATACTTTGCGCTATTGCTGAGCCAAGGCATCTCTGTCCAGGGTGGAGTGTATTTATACTAGAAGGCGGGAGGTGGGAGATTGTGTTGGTGTGTGAGCACCGATGTTCTTATCCGTTTAGACAGTGATGGGCTCAGTCCCATTAGTGCCTGGGAATTTCAAAGCACACCATAAATAATTCTTTGTTACCAGGCTCAGAACTCACCTTGCTCCAGAAATATTTCCCTTAATTCAATTAATAATGAGATGCCAAAGACTTTCCTCTATCAGCACTGGCAGAGCAGCAGACGACTGTATTTGATGAGATGGAACACGGCTGCCTCTGGAATACGCACTGTCATGGATCAAAATATCCACTGCATGCAAGATTCATGGGCTCGGAAAGCAAGGACAAACTGCACCAAGCTTTGGCATGATGAACAGCAGGGGGCGGTGGTGGCCTCAGCATGGCAGAGGTAAGCTTAAGCCTGGCGTGTCACCTGTGAAATCAGGAAGGGAAAAATGAATGATTACTGGGCTTTCCTCCTTCACTGGAAACTGTGTCCTTGAATCAAACATTCAATCTCTAATATTAGCGAAGGCTGACTGTGCTTGTACAAGTAAGTTGTTTGAAAAGGAATGTTAAAGCAGATGGAAAGCGAATGAAGGCTTTTGGGAGAAATCATTATCAATGATACAGTATACAGTACACTAGGTTGAATAGATGATTAAAAAGCTTATGCTGGGAGATTAACTTGGACTCTTGAGAGATTCCTCCGGTGCTGGTGAAAGGTAGCCTAATTTTCCAGACTGGCATCTCTTCTTTAGAAAAATTGCTGTGGATGTTTGGATGCCATTTTAACACATTTCGAAAAAGCAAGTAAGGTTTCCCCGCAGGGGAACATTCAGTCACAATCAGGAAACTGTTCATTATTTATTATATTAAATCTACATATATTTTAGAGATGTTTAAGAACATAATCCAGAATAAACATTTTTGTTTGTAAGATGAAAAGCAGTTCCTAAGTGATAAAAGTTCAGAAATTCCTCCTTGGATAAATGTGCCAGAGACTATCAATCATGGCTAATGTTTCCATTTTCTCTAAAATCTTCACCTGAGAATATCTGAATAGCTGGCCTAAGGCATAAGCAGGATACAGTTAGCAGCTGCTTAGGGCCTCAAAGCCTTCAAGAGCTGATTATAACAGTCCTCTATTCAGTTTTTTGAATAATTTAGGCATTTAAATTAATAATCTTTTCTTTTAATTTTACAGTTTTTTGTTTGCGCTTTAGTGAACTTACTTTACTAAACAGATTTTGTTCCGTCAAATCACTTTCTGGTTATGGGTTCGGCAGTGTTTGAATTGGAAGTCTTTTCATGAACCAGTAACATCCAGCATGGTTTGGTCAAGCCATGTAGCTGTGAAAGAAAAGTCTGTATAATATCTTAATAACAACAAGGTAGTTTGGTCTCTGAGATCTGTTTCAAGGGACATCTAATATATTTACTCTATTTAAAGGTGAAAAGTAATATAAAAAATATAATAAGAGAGATACCAGTTATCATCACAACCAGAAATCAGAATCAGAAATACTTTATTAATCCCCGACGGGAAACTCTTTTACATTCCAACAGCATGTTAATTGGCACACCTTTAACAACACAATGTTATTTTCTGCATCTTTCTTCTATGTTTGTATGCTATTTTTATTACATATGACAAATGCTTCCAAGATCAACATAGCTCTTCTGATAAAATTAATTAATTAAATTGACAGATCGGGAGGCGACGCAGACCTGCACAGTCCTGCGCCTGGTGTCTTCTGAAAAGCAGTCAATAGAGAAAGAAAGAAACAGCTTGCTCAGCAAAAGAAAAGAATAGAGTGGGAAATGAAGAGGGGAAGACATCATGTGAAAAGCAGGAGAAGAGGGTGAAATAAGTGCTTCAGGCTTTCTTAAAGGACACCAAAGATTAATTTGTCATCTAAAATATCTACAGAATGGGATGCATATTAGTGAACATAATTGTGTTTAAAAGCAATTATACACCAGTCATTTCCTTTGCTCAGAGATAGGAATCAGAACATTAAGCCATTTATGAAAGAAATGAGATGATGGAGGACTGCAAGTCCCATGGTGGCCAAGGGAACTGTGGTTTTGGTGACCCACTATAGTTGACAAAGAACATCATGAAACCAAGAAATACTGGCATGTTATTATTTTAAGACTCTGAATAAGCTATGTTCCTTCTATGCAATTCAAAACTCATTTGCTTGTGTGTTAAGACAGTAATTGTCTTAACACTAATTTGCCTGTGAACCAGTGCTTGGCAAACAATCCATGACCTGACCATGACCTTCGCGTATATTGTAAAGGCGACCAGATTCCCCACCACCAAACTGTGTGGCAGCTACAAGAACCTCAATTAGCCAAGTAATTAGGTCATATACTAAAACAATGATGCTCCTGGGTGAAGAGGGACAAAGAGGAGAGGGTGGATAGAGTTTAGTTTAACAAGGAAAGAAGAAAACAAGGATGTATAGGGAAATGAGAAAATAATGGAGTTGGAGAACACAGTTACCCCTTTTCCACCAAAATGAACCAGGTGCTGGTTCAGAGCCAGTTCGGAAATGGTTCAAATGATGAGCCTTCTAAGAACTCGTTTGTGTTTCCACTGGCTACGGAGCCAGCACAGAGCCAGGTCTCACATGACTGTATACGTCACATCTTTCTCAGTAAGGCTAGCGCGGCAGCGCCAAACACAAACACCGTCAAAAAATTGCGGACGTTGCATTGCTATTTATGTTCGCCGTAGTTTATACAGACGGAGATTACGAGCGAGAGTAACGGTACGTACATAACATTTATTTTTAACAATAACGTGTCAACTTTAGCCTCGGCATGTTGCTAGCCTCCTAGCATCAACTCTGCAGATAAACGATCACATTGCAGTTAAATAAAAATGTGTTAAGCATTGGTGTAAGAAGCAGAAGTGAAAACTGTTCGTCTTGTCGGTCACGGTAACACCGCCCCCAGCCGCTGCAGTAAACGGTGCTTACTTCTAGCCCAGCAACGAGTTGGTGCTACTTAAGAACCACTTTTCCTGGCTCTGAGCTGGTGCTTCGGCTGTGGAAACACAAAGGATCGATTTGAAACTTGGCTCTGGCTCCGAACCAGCACCAGCTCCGCCTTGGTGGAAAAGGGGTAAGTGAGGAAATGCAAGAGCCAGGCTGACTCATTGGCTATCTTATGATGCACACAGATAACTGCATGGAATTACTTTGCACATATTTATGCATGATTTTTCAATGTCTGGCAACATCTGACCGCTCTTCTGTTTTTCTTGTCATTAAAAACTGCAATTTGGAATGATATTGATTTACATTTATTTATTTTACATTTAGTCATTTAGTAGATGCTTTTATCCAAAGAAACTTACATTTGAGGAAGACAATGGAAGCAATTATAACAACACAAGGTAACAAAATGCATAAGTGCATCAAAAAAACTAGTCTGTTAAAGCCCAACACAGTGCACAAAGGTTAGAATAGGAAGTTTTTTTTTTGTTGTTCAATGAAAAGAGGTATAAAGGAAGTAGAAGTTAGTGATTGTCAATGAATTGGTGATGGAAGTGAAGCATTTTCAGGTGCTTTTTAAAGGTGTCTACAGAATCTGCTGATCTTGTAGAAGCAGGCAGATCATTCCACCAGTGTGGAACGGATCCAGAGAAGGTGCCCAAGAGTGATTTTTTTCCTTTTTGGCATGGTACCACCATACGTTCATTTGCAGAGCGCAGGGATCTGGCAGGAACATAGGTCTGTATTAGCGAGTGAAGATATGATGGTACAGAACCAGTGGTGGTCTTGTAGGCCAAGAGCATCGCTTTGAACTTGATGCGGGCGACAACAGGGAGCCAGTGTAACCTAATGAAGAGAGGGGTTACATGCGCTCTCTTCGGTTCATTGAAGACCACTCTTGCCGCCGCATTCTGGATCATCTGCAGAGGTTTGGTTGTGCAAGCAGGGAGTCCAGCCAGGAGCCCGTTGCAATAGTCCAGTTCGGACAAGATGAGAGCCTGAACTAGGACTTGTATAGACTGCTCCGATAGGAAGGGTCTGATTTTCCTGATGTTGTAGAGGATGAATCTACAGGACCGGGTGGTGCTGGCGACATGACTTGTGAAGTTTAGATGATCATCAATTACCACCCCCAGATTTCTGGCCGTGCTGGACGGTGTAACGGTCGATGAGCCTAGTTGAATGGAGAGGTTGTCGTGAATCTTTGGGTTGGCCAGGATCAGGTTCAGCTGCAGGTGATGGTCCTTCGTCCAAAGCGAGATGTAACTCAGGCATGCCGAGATGTGAGCATAGACAGTTGAATCGTCAGGTTGAAATGACAAGTGGAGCTGCGTGTCATCCATTTAGCAGTGATAGGAAAAGCCATGCTTCTGATTGACCGAGCCGAGGGATGTCATGTAGATGGAGAAGAGTAGCGGTCCAAGCACTGGGCCCTGCGGCACCCTTGTGTTGCAATGTTGGTACTCATAGACCTCGTCTCTCCAGGACAAGAGGGCACTAGGATGTTAGTGTCTCACTTTCTGAATATAATGTGTCTGTGTATGTATGCAGATATACATGCATGATCATCCATCCAGTCTCTCTTCTTTTCCCTTTTTCTAAACTGTGATGTCTGCACTGCTGGTCTCCTGAGGGTCAAAGCATCTCATGCTTACACTTTACATGGTGTCCTCACACAGGGGTTGCGTTCAAATGCAAAGCAAGTGTGTTTGTGTGTGTGTGTGTGAGAAAGAGAGAGTGAGACTGAGAATGTGAGAGACACACACACACACACACACACACACACACACACACACACACACTACACACACACACACACACACACACACACACACACACACACACCTTCTTAAACGACAGAAATGCTTAAAGCACTATGACAACATGCATAATTAAAGGCACTCTACCTAAAAATAGAAGGGTGGAAAGGGAGAGTACGGAAAGAAGAGATGAGTGAGGACTGAGAGACAGACAGAGAGGGGCAACGGAGGGCTGAGGGATGTCCGCAGCAATAACAAAGCAGAAAATAAATCCAATGCACAATTTGTGTGGATAGTCTGACTTTTGTATTAGGAAGTAAACTTGTCAATTTTCTTTTCCATCTTCAAACAAACAGCGTGAAATGACTCAAGCAGCTGTCTGATTGCCTGAAAGAAAAGACTTGATGGGAGAGGTGGCTTCATTATGTGGAGAAATAACAGGCAGCCGACGAAGGCGCCTGTGATATTTGCATTATTTTGTGTAGCAGATTAAAAATGGCATTAAAGTGCTCTACATTCACAACATGTTCACAATTGATTTGCCCAAAGCATGCCATTCCATTTTACATTCCCCAGCCACTTCAATTAAAGAAAAAACACCTTGCTGTTACAAGTCCTCTCCTTACCCCATTATTCTCTGTCTCTCCTTTATTTCCCCCTTCCTCCCATCATCAGCTTATTTCAGATATGCAATCTCCTTTTTATCTTTTTCTTGTGTCTCGTTGGCCGTGCCTGAGTGCACCTTATTAAAATGTATATTTTCCAAATCATTCTTCAAAGGCGAACTGTTTGCCTAGAGAACCAGAGCCATACCGCATGTTACAGGAAATTACAGTGAGACTGAGCAGAACCAGATAGCCCACCTCTTTCTTGCCGCCTGCCTTCTCTGTATTGGTTTGGCAACATTGTGTTACACAGCTGCAAATCAAGTAACAAAACACTGTATACTTTCAGTCATTGTATTAGTTTAACAATGTTTCATCAGATTCTGAAATGCCGCCAAAGCACTTGTCACTTCTGTTAAAACAACCTATTTTCAATCTTTTTATAGAAGCAAATATTTATCCCTACAGCACTCATTCTGTATCCAAAAACAAAAACAAAATACACATATTCATAAAACAGCCAAGCACATCTTTAAACAAAATGACTGTGGAGCAGCATATAGTGAAACTCCTCTGATCCACCCTTGGACTGTTTATTTGTTTAGCCTAGGCTGTCTTGTTGATAACCAACTCATTTGCAATAATAACATGCCCAAGAGGCTAAAATTAGGCCATTCAGTGCGGCTGCGCTGATAGAGGATGAGGAACTCGGAGGCTGGGATTGGCTTGACTGTGATGTTCAATTAATAGTCAACTCACTCTGAGTCTTACTCCTTCCACACATCAAAGTGCCCCATTGGGGCAAATCAATAATTGGCAATATTATCTATAACTATTTACCACAGCGGACGCATCAAACAAGGAATATAAAAAGAGAAATTGAAGAAAAGAGGAAGAGGGAGAGTGTAGTCTTGTCTGCCAGTATTATTTTTAAACAGGCATCCAGGCCCAAGCCAGCTGTGTAAAAAGTGTGTGAACACAGATTCTTCAAAGGGTCCAACTTCACCCACCTACCATCCTTAGTGTCCTTCCCATCTCTTGCTCCCAGAATGCAAAGCAGCTTAGACAGCAGGACCCCGTTACAGTTTGGCTGCAACAAAGGAGTTGTTGCAGGAGTTGTGGCGTACCCTGCGGGCCTGTGCTTTCTGGCTGGCAGCTTTACATATAAAACAAGCAGGCCTATCTGTCTCTGCACAGGCTGCGGCCACAAAGTCCGAATCCCCAGCTTGGAGCACTCTGAGGATCCTCGCTCTGGAGTTCTGCACTGGGAGAGATTAACAACAAACACTAAACATGACTCTTCTGTCCATGTCTGAGAGAAGGAGGGGAATTACGGATCACTGAGGGACGTTTGGTCAAATAAAAGTGTCCAGCTTCACAGTCAACATAAAGAACATTTGCCCCTGTCATTCAAAGCTGTTGATGAACCTTCTTTATTCCTCCTTGAATGTTTTTGTACATAATTTGTTCAGTTTAATATGAAGCTTCAGCTCTGTCATGTTGCAAGCTACTGTCGTACAATTTGATATAGAGTTTTAGTCACATTTCAAGTTATTGGCACTGACCATGGTACTCTCTGCAGCAAATAAAAACCATTTGAGTGCTGTTTTTACTTTGGCTTTCATAATTGGTCACAGTAAGTGCAAATCTTAATGTATTAAAATTCATTTATCAAGAGTTTCAAGACATCCAGACTAGGTAGCCAGACTGTGACACAAGCAAACACTGACATCTAGCGCATGTTACATGAAGTTACACTTACAGTACAGATGTGAGGCATGCTCAGATATGATTTTAGGTATATGCCGAGCAAAACAGGCCTATATTTTCAATCATGACGGGTGGAGAAACAAACAAAATGTTGATTTATCATCATTAAATCAAACTCTTCAATTATACCTGAGAATTTATCCCAAATCTATATGGACAAAAAAAAATGGAGGACTGGGCCTTTAAAGGGCAGACAAACCTTCCACACAATCTTTTGAAAAACACACAGCAGCTTTCTCTGTTATTGTATGGCTTCTCTACTTAAGTACTACATCTATCTTATAGACCCATAAATGATTCATTAGGCAACTGACAAAAACTTGTTTGTTAGGGAAAAGCTTTATGAAATGTGTTATAATGTCTCAGAAAATCTAGGTCTACAGTTGAAAATTTAAATAAAATACACCCAAAAAACACCATAAAAAAACACTGGCCCCCACTGTGTCTGTAAGGAGACTATCACCATATTTGACCACCTGTGAGCAAATACATTTTACAAGTGTCTTGGAATACAGAACGCAGTTGTTTACTGCGGGGCACATTACTGAATGCATAGCTATCCTGCCCTCTAGTGGATGTATTATGAGATTACATGCTCAATGCATTCATTAGAGTCACAAGCCTTCACAGCCCTTTTCTGCACCACTGTATCAGTGAGCACCTTGACATGCTACAGTCTACCTGTGTACCCTTGATATCCAAAATTATCTCTGCACATAAGTGCACATAACTAAAATAAGTTACCTGGGCCCAAAGAATGACTACTTGTGTTTCCTTCCATGAAGTATGGCAACAAAACAAAAAGGTTCATCTAAAAGTTTAGGCTATTGCAATAGGCTTCTGTTTTACTCACAAGGTTGGTTTGTTTCCTGCATTTCAGTTTTGAGGTTCTATGTTTTAGAAGTCAGACGTTCACACATTTGATGTCATTAAAGCTCTGCAATTTGTACTTCTGTTCTGCATAATTCCATTGTTGGCCCCATTAACCAGTGTGCCTAAGTAACATTTTGTTGTCTAGATCTGTCTGTTCAGTACTTTGGTCCACTGCAACATATCTCAACAACTGTTGCACTGACGAAATTGACATCAAATGCTGTATTGATATTTAGAGTCACTCAAGGTTCAATGGTGATATTTTTGGTTTCTGCATCAGTGCAGAGAAAGAATCCCATTAGACTTTTGCCAATGGAACCACAGCAATGCAAACGTCCTGGTTGGCCTACATCCTCAAGGCACTCAACACAGTAGCAGTTGGTGACCAATCAACATCTCTTATTGCCCCCCAATCAAAGAAGTCTAGTACGGGGCCTGCCCAGAAATGTCGAAATAAGCCTACTGGAATTAGTAACTAATCTAATTCTGAATATCTAATTGTAATTTCGTACAAAAGTGATCACATTACTTAAATGCGTTACTACTTCCTATCACTGGTTACAGGCAAGGAAACTAAAAAAGAAGGAAGAATTATTACATCACTGTGGCACATGGGCCCACCTTGGTCCCAAGGGTGAAATTTTTCAGTTTGGCCGCCATTGAAGTGAATGGCATCACTATCCCCTCGTTTATGGCCTGTCTTTTTAACAAGTTATTACTCTGGGTGGCAGAATCATCAGTAATTTGTTGTATTGTTAACTAGCTAAAGTTTGATATATTGATTGATGTACATTTCATCATATAGCTGCATATTTTCAATATATTTGGATGTGGCAACACCTCAGCCAGGCAAAGAACTGGAGCTTTTCTCCACCGAAGGCGAGAGACGGACAACGTGTTGATAACTTTAGCTAAATAACAAAAATAAAACATCAGTCAACATCTGTAATATGTGTTTTTATATTTTTGTGGAAGTATTTTTCAGTCAGAAGTGAAACAACACACATATGATGGGTTATAGTGGGACTTGCTAGGGCCACCCCATTAAGTTCAATAGTAGTTGCACCAATGCAAAATTCTAACGCTGTCACTGACGTAATGAACCTTCTTTTTTAGTTTCCATGGTTACAGGTGACTTAAGAGCGAGTTGCTAGGACTACTTGTAGCCACTAGATGTCCTCTTCAAAAGCAATTGTCAATGCTTTCTTGAGTTTTGCTCGTTGTGAATGACATGGTTTTATTTTTAATTTAAGCTAGTCCTGTCCAACTACTGTTTGTGATATTGAAAAAAATCCAACCTTGCAGCTAAAAAAGATCTTTAAGGATTAACATCTCAGTGGCACAGTGTTTGTGTGGTGTCATGTAAGCCGAGCGTACCCGCAGAGTCAAAATAATCAGTAGTTCTTGCCAACTCTTAGACCAGGGCACAGGCTGTATGACATTGCATTTGAATAAGGTGAGTAGTTTAGTCTCAAATAAATAATTATAATAGTAAGAAAATAAAAATATGTGTAGAACTGTAGGGTCTTGGATACAGAGAGCATCGTATGACCAGCAAAAGAGAGATGACATTGTGACATGTGGCTCTTATTGAGACTACGAGTTATCATATGGCTATGATTGCCTATGAAGTATGATTGAAAGTGTTTGATTGGACAGGTGCCGATGGGTAAACTGTCCCAGTCAGGGGTACTGACATTTTAGGTCAGAGAGAGGTGAGAGGAGAGAACAGATGGCACTCAGGAGGGGAGACAGAGCTGGCAGAAGACCTGGACAGTGGGTTGGAAAGCTGTGGGTTAAGTAACAATTAACAACATGATAAATACTACATTATGCAATTAAAATGGGGTTTGATATCAGTTTGATTGTGACTACCTTGTAAAAACCGTAGCAAAATATATGATTAGGGTTTTCCTGAATGCAGTACAACACGACTAGCCTACTTAACATATAAAAACAATACACATTTTCCTCTGAATATCATTTATTGTTCAATCTACATCAGTCGGTCCTTGGACAAACTGCCACCACTCATTTCATAGTTTGCAGGATACATTAATGACCAAAGAACACATTTCACACTGCTACAGATTGACAGAACTGCCATATCGAATGTTAAGATATCTATTTACTGTCATGCTGAGTGTTTTTATCAGTAGTAATGACTTACTGATGCTGTTACTGCTGCTAGTGTCGCTTCTGGCATAATAATGGCATCTATAAGTCCCAGTGGGTGGACGGCATTCCATAGTATCGTCCTTCTATGGTAGGAATTTGTACTGTAATTTGCAGTTAGATGAAACTGGACCTTACATTGTCAGGCCCAGCTTAAAACAAATAGACAGACAGTGTAATATGTTAATACTTTGTAGAAAAAATCATATGCATTGATACTTTCACCAAATCCTCATAGCACAATGTCTTACTTGTACCTATGTTTATTAGTTGTGCAATATTTGAAGAAAGTAAACAGCTATGATCGTATAGAGATCTAAATTGTATCTACAGCTTTGTATATCCTTTTGGTTATGAGGATTAGCATAGTCATCCTGTACCTAATAGTATTTCATGATTACATTGTATATAAAAAAAAGACCTCCGCAGAGTGACACTTCTGTACATGTATGTGTTTTTGTTTTGTACATAGCTGAAACTGGTAGCTTTCATTTTCACATTGTCTCATTCTGTCTCTCACCATATTTTATGGCAATGCCTTTGTAGCTTCACTTTGGCAGTCAAATCCAGTGGTGTGGATGGAGGACCCATGGCCTCCCTTGTCCAAACACTTGACTCTCAGAGAATCAAGTCATTTCTGCCATGCCCTCCAACGGGCAGTCTTGTGCAGCATAGTTCCTTGTATAGTCTTTGATAGTTTGTTGTTAGTGCTCTCGCAACTAACCAATGTTGTGCTAGTTTGAAGAACCCCCTTTGTCTGGCTGGTCTTTAAAAGGCCGTTTCACAGTTAAGTCCCAAGCAGCACTCTTGTTCAGGGGTGGGGTGAGAGACGCCAGAGGCTCTGAAGGGCCAGTAGTGCTGGTCCATTCACTCCGGCCAGATGCTAGACCAGTGCTTCCCGATATTTCCCTTGGCTTACACTCAAAAGCTTTTCAGCTCCTTCTACTTAGTGCCATATTTGATTATTTTAAGCTGCAAGTCATGCAAGACTCTCTGTAATCCTTATTATTAGGAAACACTGTGCTAGCCCAGATAGACCAGCCTTTTATGGCATGCAGCTAATACGGCAATTTCAGCTATAAAACTGGCTGTTTGAAGTATATATTTCTTGCAGCAGTATTAGACAAAGTACACTGTAATGAAAGCTGGAAAGACAATGTGTGTGATGGAAGCTTGTAATATGACACTTGTGAGCCACGTAATACATACGTATAATCAGGAGCATCTGATGTTAGCTGTATTAGCCACAGGTGCTAGCCTTTTGTGGTTTTAATGGCTGACTGGGGTAAAGGCCTGTATATGCTGTTGCCCTTCAGGGCCCCCGGGACTGTCCCTGACCTTTGACATTAGGATCATGAACCATCTCTCAGGAAGAGACTTGAACATCCAAAGGCGTTATTCAAAATATGGATGCCAAGATGCAGGTCAATGAGGAAAGAAGAAAAAGTATCCAACCACGGTCTGTGTTTACTTAAAGTAGTTAAGACTTAAAAGGTTTTCATATGAACAGGCAAAGTTGTCATTGTGTTGAGCAAATATTCTGTGGCGGATACTTTTTCACTCTTGTATTCACTTGCATTCCCCTCAGCTTTGCTTCTCAGCTTTCTCTCTCCCTCGCTCCCCCTGTCGTCCTCCAGCTCTTCGTTTTCCTTCACAGGCTGTTCTTGTCTGGCAACTCAGCCTCTGGACTACGGGGAAAGTAGACGGTGGCTTTGTGCTCCTCATAGCGGTCGATGTGCTTGAGGTGTACCACCATGTGCAGGGCATAGGCTAAGACGAGGAGCAGGATCAAAGAAGTCACCAAGCCCATCAGGATGGCTGGCGTGAGGAAAGTGGCACAGTCACTGGCTGATGCAAACTTGTCTGACTGCACATTGAAGGCCTGGATCTGAAAGAACACAGAGAGAAGGCGGAAAGACAAGATTAGGCTAATATAAAAGAGGACAACTGGGTCTTACTGGGCTTACCAGGCAGAGAGACACTGGGCAGATGGACAGGTTGAGACAGCGTAGCAGATGGCTAAACAGACAGTGTACAGACAGATTGACAGACTGCCAAACAGACGGCAACCAGATAGACCGACTGACTGACAGCCAAACAGGCGGAACACAAAAGGAAATGGCTGGCATACATACATACACATGCACACACGTGGGAAACAGGGTGAAAAGACTATGATATAACAGTGAATGTGCAGACTTGACTAGAAGAGTTACACAACAAAGGCTGCGCCCCTTGTGCGATAGTGTACCTGGAAATCAGTGAAAGTGATGTGCCAGTTAGCGGATGTGTCAGTGTGGGAGCTGGGCACTAGCAGGGTGTCATATTTGTGCAGGCTGCTGACGTGTTGGCAATGGTAGGATGAAGTGGCAGGAGCGTAGACCTCGCTGGCGTTGAAGGTTGCCTCCTGGGTCCAGTTGTAGTGGATGTGAACACTGTCTAGTGTGAACCAGTTTTGACCAGCTGCCTCATAAAAAGTGTTTGACATCTGAAGCCTGGCAGGAGAGACAATGTTAGTTAGACACACAGTCCACACAAGTGCACTTGTGTATATTCTAACACAATAATGGACTGCTCCATGTGATAAATTAAACGTTTTGTGTAGATATCTATTTTTTTAGATGTTGGTCAGTAAAAATATTTAAAGTAAGCATGTGCACTTTACCTGATTACTAGACCTCGCAAGTCCTCCACATCGCCAAACCTTAATGAGAGCCTGTGGAAAAACAAAACCACAAATATTAAAACATCTGATTTAACACAGTAACTCAGAAGAATTCTCAATTGACCACAGAAAATATTAAACTATTACTCCCTTCTAGATACAGCATTTCCTTAGACTATTTTATTTTTTTTCTCGTTTTTTCACCTATGCTGATTCCTTGGCTGTAGATAAGTGAGTGTTTGTTATATTTGTTTAGCACAACATATGTGTCCATCCTGTCTTGTAAGAGGCCTATACATGCAACAAGTCACTATAAATCAAAATGAATTCATTGAACACAAGTTGTACTTCTGACCTTGTCTGTCACAGGTTTGACTTACGTAGCTTTCTCCTTGGTGCAAATGGAGCCTTTAGTGTCTACGGGTGAGTTGGTGTTGAAGACCCTCTCAGTCAGGTCAATAAAGGTGTGGTTCCTGTAGCGGATTGCCAGGCGTTTTGCCTTGAACAGAATGCAGGTCTTCCCATTGTAAGAAACGCTGAGTGGGCCATAAGGCCCCATCAGAGACTGGAGCAGCTTCCTCTTACTGTGAGACATCCCTGGCTGATGCCATTTAAATGGCTGTAAACATATGAACAAAGGAAATAGGCATAGGAGAAATAAAGAAATTGCAGTGTGGGCAGCAGCGGTTTTGCATTCTGTGACTGTCCTCTAGAGGGAAATCAGATTTTTATTCAGTGACATACTCATAAGGTGTGCCCCATTTCAGGGGCGGGATACTTAAAAGGATGTGGCCCACAAAAGGTGCATGCCGTAAAGGTTTTGTGGTTCCAGCTCCCTCTTAAATAAGAGTATCTAGCACCGCAAAGACCAAAACAAACAGTGTGTTTGTGCCCTCTTATTCGTCTGTTGAATCAATAATTTCTCAGATTGTCACCAGGAAGTTGACTTAAAATGGTCAAAATGTGTTAAGACCAGTCGTAAACTGATACAAGTGGCAAACTGGTAAACTTACTAAATTTAGTCTAGAAATGCAGACTTTGGGGGATCCAGCCAATGAACAGTGACACAGATAGAGAACATACATTCAAGTTATGCCTTTCCTCAGTATGCAGCCATTTCAGTCAGATCATTCTTCCTCTACAACACTGCGATCTGTGTATATTACCACCTACCAGCTCTTGAAATGCTTTGCAAGCTTGCTTTGGTGCATAAACAATTGTACCTCCCTCCTATGCATGCTGTGATATTTCATTTCAATGGGGAATTTAAGCTTTTAAGCTTGTCATTCTGACCATAAAATGTCCTTAATGTGTGAAGTTCAGTGTTCCAACCATGACTGAATCCCAAATGAGGAAGGAGCAGTGTTGTCTTCTCTGTTGAAAACAGTAGCTTTCTGAATTTGCATGTTCTGTAATAGTGTGGTAGCTGTTAGACTGCATTTCTGCACTGTGCAGATAGAAACTGCCCCCTCTAGTTTTATAATCTCTTTGCTCAAAGGCCACATCTCATTGGAGGGCATTTGGGCTAATCCAGCACTATTTTACAAGACATGTAATGTGGCAGTCACAGTGGTTATATATTATTATTTTTTTGTTTGTTTAATGTAAAGTATTTGAGTTATGGTTGGAAATGCAATTAACTGAGTTGACATTTTCCAAAACATTTAAAAGCTACAATACTGAATACAGTAGCTTTGGAGAGGTTACTCCAAGGAATCAGTTAATCTATATGAAACAGATGTAACTGTGCCTGGATGCATCAGCTGATAAAGCATATGGTTTCACTGAATTTTCAGTAAGATTGGTCCTATGTGTGTGGGTGGCAGGGATGTTTTACCTCTGGTGAATGTGAGACCAACAGTATTCCCATATCCAAGGTCAGGCAATTGTGGCTGAGTGAGAATGCTCTGTTTTGCTTGTGTGCATCTCAGTGTGTGTGTGTGTCTGTGTGTGTGTTTGTATATACGGATAAAAAAGATGGAGGCCTGATGGTGGAGATAGTGAGGGAGGAATAGAGAGTGCGTACCTGCAGTATTCTCCTGAGTGGGTTTTCATCTTCAGGCGTCAAAATAACCTCTTCACTTTCTAAGCCGTACCCACCATCTTGACCTGAAAACACGTACACACATTACTGCACCATGAAAGATTATATCAGTATACATATTAAGCTGATTGCAATGCTGCATTGCAGCTTGCAACATAATCATAAAAGTTCAGCCGATTTCACACAGACACACACACAAACACACAAACAAGCACAACGAGATCCTGCGTACACCTCGGTGCTCAGGCTCCTATCTATTTCCAGTTGTTTTGCGTCATCACAGTGACTCATCAGCAGTTTATTTCACAGTTACGGTAGTATTGTTCAGTGTTTACAAATACTGCTCATCTCGTTCCAGCAACATATGATTTGCAATCATATAATTTTAAAGGAATGTCTCCATCCTTTCTTCTGCCTTTTTGTCAAAGGGCCTAAATATAGCCACACATCTGAATTGCCATTGAGGTGTATGGAGCACACACACGCCACACTTCAGATTCTGTTTGTATTACAATGTAGCAAAGATGTCTCCAGCATTAAGAATGAAATTTGTCAAGACTATCTATCCAACACATCAGCGTCAAAATTACCATGGCAGGGTTGATTGAATCAGGCCTTGTGTCACAACAAATTTGTTACTTACTTGATGTGACTCTTGTTGCTTGTTTGGGGTCCTCTTTGCTGTGGAAAAGACAGAAGACGCAATAAGGTCTTGTGATGCAGGGAAATGTAAAAGGTTTTTCTTTTTTTGATAATTCTCCATAATATGAACACAGTGCTTATTTAGCATTTTCCCTTGAAAAGGAAAGTTAATTGTCAACTGATGCAGCTGCAGCAAACACAGGGCCAAAAAACAGCTTTGCAGACTAGTCTATATAAAAACAGCACTTCTAAAAATATATGTTGTAAAATGAATTTTCTAAACTTGCAGAAGTTTTTGTATTGTCAATGTTTATATATTTAGTCAATAACATGGTATATTGTTGTATCGAATATGTGTGAAAGTACACATTTTGCAACATATATGACCCATAAGACTTTTTTTACACTGGACTGGACAGTGCACAGCTGCAGAGCAAACTCAGAAACTTTGCCCATAGAATTTGATTACCAGTTTACAAAGTGAAAAGGTTTGCTTGGTTTCTGTGTTGCAGGAATTCAGTATTTGCGTGGGGTATTTCTTTTACTAAATGACTGATTGTTGATATAGGATTGACCTGCAAAGTGCACAAGGGACAGCGGACTAACTAGTTCCTTTTCCGTCACGTGTTTGCCCTTGCTGTCATGCTCTCAGTTTAAGTAAACCCCGCACAGCCTTGGACCTCTTGAAGCTAAGCCTGATCCTTTTTAACTGTCTAATCAAAGACGTAATACGCCAGCAATGGGTTTACTGAGCGGCGTTGACATGGCCAGTTTTGCTTGTTGTGATGGTGCTCAGTGCTCTAACTGTGTGGTCTGCCTTTGCATGTCCGTACTGAGGGATGGCTTGCTAATCTTCATACAAAAGCCAGTTATAATGGGCTTGTAAAAGGTAAACCTAAGAGCTGTGGGAGTGGGCATGACGGCTAGGGTCCGTCTTCTCTGTGATATCACCAGGCATTACTTCAGTCTGTTTGTTTATCAGCTTTGGTCATAAGTATTTCAAATAATTTTATGAATTGCAGCACAACAAAAGCAATTTCTGTAAAGACGTTTATCTGTGACTGCTATTGTCTTTGTTATCTTTGGTTGAATAGTAATGCTGTGATCTTTTAGGAAAGGCCTTTTTAGAAGATACGCAAGATAGACTGAAGATGACCTGGATATTTATTCTAAATTTAAACACACAAAAGCCAGTCAATAGTGGCAACTACTTTTGTCTAAGACTGTTCTCTCTTTGTTTTTCTCAAATGGTGAACCAGACACTGGTGGAACTACCCCACATACTGTAGTGAAGTGAACTATTACATTTTGTAATTAATAAAAGGGTTAGGAAATTGCGATTCAACTGCTTAAAATGTACCAAAAACCTAATTTTGGAGGCTACTACTTTACTTTTCACTCTCACAAGTCATACAGTACAGTCTTGTGATTTGTGAGGGGGTAGTTACCTGTAATCTCAATTTGTAACATTATCAGGCTTGTGGGGTTACCCTTATTGTTGGTGATTGCAAGAAAATGACATTCTCATTCATCTGCATTTTTTCTCATATTCTTATTTCCATAATGTGAAGGGAGTATGGAGCTTTGCGTCTTACAACATGTATTTTCCATTTGCCTTTCATGTTCAAAATCTTAAACAGTTGGACTGGATTTCGGCCACATTCAACGAAATGATGGATCTGTTCACGTCACTATGACATTTTCACTGATTGGCTCAAGGGCCGTGCTGTTGGCTCATTCATCCATGCCATCTGTAGATGCCATGCACAATATCTCAGATACAGCTGTCTACATATTCTTTCAGACTGAAGAAAGTATGCATCCCTCTAGTCCATTCTGACATTTTTAAAAATGTACACGTTGGTCCTGGATGGGCAGTGCAATTAAAGATCAAAACAAGGTGAGCAGACTTGGGTAGCAGCTATAACAAATGAAACGGTATTAGGAGGTCATGTGTCTGGTAGTTTTAGGGTAGGATGCCAGACATATTACTACCAGCAGCCTGGAGCACTTATCTACCCATCTGGTGCAGTTTCCACCTGGGCAATATTGTGTAGTTTAGTGCTAGATGGATTAGGATTAGTGGTAAGCACAGGGCAGGTCCACTGGAGCCCAAATATGGAGAGACGTAGGCCCTGAACAAGATAAAGAGATTAAGGCATGATGTCAGAGCCGACGGCATTATGGACAGTTCAAGTGCTAATTAATACATCTGAACTGACCTCTGAAATTGTGACTTACTGTACAACCATCCAGTAAATTTGAACTTTTACCATGGCCATTATAATCGAGTCAAGCCTATCTAAGCCTAGCCCTATCTATAATTTTTTTCCCCTGTTAAAAGGGGTTTTTTTTGTGCTAGTTTTTCCTTATTCGAATCCAGGGTCTAAGGACAGAGGGTGTCGTATGTTACAGATTGTGAAGCCCTTTGAGGCAAATGTGATTTGTGATATTGGGCTAAGTAAATAAAATTGAATTGAAGCCCCACTGGCCAAATGAAGCAGTTTAAGGTTATTTTGTTAAATATGTGTAACTGGAATCCCCTCATGAAATACAATGAAACATAAACAGGTAAACTTTACTTCTTTATTAGACTTATTTCTTAAACCTACATTGTTCACTGAATGCATTATACCTATTATATTAGACTTCCACTGGTATATCAATATTATACTCATGAAAATCCTTTTGCTGTACTGTTAGAACATACTCTTTTATTGTACTCGTGTATTGTTAAGGCATGGGGATTTTCTTTTCCAGGAAAGTACTTAATGTTCTCAGTTGAATGAGCAAGGGTGTATGAGAAAACAGGATCATACACAGGATCAATTTCTGCAGTAAGTCAAGCTCATGGTATGAAACATGTAGCTGCAGGCTAGTCTTTCATTGTACAGCTTTGATTTGGACTTTGTTTCGGGTGACTTTTGACACAGCTGTAGAGTAATCAGGTGGGTTTCTTCATAAAATCAAATTAAATTGAAATAAGCTTCAGTCCAGTTGAACAGATAATGATGGCTGCATGATGATGTCTGTAGAATGTGAGTGAGTAAGTGATCAGCAGGGAGGTACTTTGCTGTCATTTCTTGTATACGAGCTCTTCATCCAACATACTGGTGCGTGTTCGTGCGGGTGCCAACTCCCAACGTAAGCATCATGATTGGCTAAATTAGAGACTCCCTGGGATTTGTGTGTGTGTGTGTGTGTGTGTGTGTGTGTGTCTGTGTGAGCACATGCTGGCACATACGTGTAGACATTCCTATGAACTTGCTTGTATGCAATGTCTGCATTTACTATTTCATAGGTAACAATATGACAGTTTACTTATATGGTAAATCCAAATATTTACATTTGCCCAGGTGAATGCTGGGTAAGCATGTTTGTATATGAAAGTGCTGCCAAAGGCGTAGTACTTTTGGCAGCTGGCAGTTGTGACTGAAACCTCAGCAGCATGGTAGATACTTGGACGGGCCTCACTTATCACCTGCACTGATATGTGAAACGTATATAACAACAACATAAAGGTTTAAAAAGCCCCCTAGATATCTAAATTTCATATCTGATTTACATGATAAATGAATTCATGTAAACACTGCACAGCTACAGACAGTGATTAACAACGGCTTGTGTCATTGTAAACAAGCTGCATATGCAACCCTCCCCCCAGCCCATCCCAAACGCAAGTGAATAAGCACTCCTTCCTCTGCACCTACCCAGGCCTCAGCTGGCTGAAAGGAGCCAGAGGAGTCTGTGAGTGTGTGAGTGCTAACTAAAGCCCAGTCGTTTGTTCCTGTGCCAGTTTTGCGAGGTCAGCAACCCAGGACTGCTGCGGCCCCGTCATTGGCTCAGCCTGTCACACGGTGCCTGGGTGCTGAACAGGCCCTTTATATAATCATAGTTATGCCAGAGCCACTCCTTGGCTCACCTCGCTCCCTCTGCACATATCCTTAAATATGTGCGCACACAAGTATACATATATGCACCTGCACATAACATAAGACCAAATCACAAGATTAACCTGAATACAATAATTATGATGACTGTCAGTCTGCTATGATTACAGTTATCTTTAGGTAAGTAAGTGTCTGGCTTTTAAATATTAACAACAATGAGGATCGTCTGTGCTGCTAATGGTATCTCGATCAATACCTTTTCACTGAGTATATTCACTGGGCATCCTTATTCAAGCCTGTAGATGGATAGCTGATTATCATCCCTCATCTGTGACTCTGCTGTGTGCTGCTGAGCAGAGACAAGGTGTGGTGCCTGCTCCCCAAACTTGTAAACAAATCCTCTTCGCCTCTGCTAGCACAGAGTGCTGAGCCACTGCACTCTGACTGACTCTGTAAACCATGATCAGCCTATCCAAGCGTCCACGTTCTGCTACAGGAATACAGTGTTGGGGAGTGACAGCTAGTTGTTAGTTTTTTTCGAGTACAGTAAACTATTTTCTATGTGATTCATTTAGCTCACTGTAAACTACAAATTTCTTTGAAAATATTACTAGAACACAAAAGGTAATATTTTGCATTTGAATGTGAACCTTTAGCCATTACATTTTAGTTTCTCAGCCTAGAACCATTGTCATTGGGTATATCAATAGTATATCAGACTACAGTGACGTGTTCTTGTACTCCTATTTCCTTATATTGTGCCTACATGAAATTTTAAACCCAGCCATGATAGTATTTTTACAATGTTCAGGGTGAACTACTTATGCAAAGTAATGTTAATCTCAGTGACTATTATATTGGGGGGTATATATAAAGTATATTCTAATTTCATTCATTAAAAAGTACTCAATGGTTGGGTAAAGGATTGTGTCCCTGACACGTTAGGAAAACATGTCTTAATCCCACACTGTGAAGGTGCTGGCCTATTAATAGATTTATTAGTGCAGATTAAGAGGAGTTTACTAAAATGCCGCTCAGAGCCCTGCTCATTTGATTGCAGCTTCAAATTTGACCTCAGGTCAAGCGCTAGAGTTGTCTAAATCTCTCTACGCCTCTGAGATCAGTGCTGGTGTGTACATTCAAACATCATGACTGCATTCAAACGGGGAACTGCACACATATTTCTATTCATAACTATTTTGACTTTGACTTTGATCTTTTCTCACACTAAAGGTAAAGAACATGAATTGCTAAAACTGGCTGTTGGTCTTTTAACCTTTTAATCCTTCTTTGAAAAAGGATCACTGATCAGTCTTCTACTGGAAATCCAATACTTGGGTTTTTAGGTCAGTTTTTTCAGTCTTTAACAGTTTTAAGATAAATGTAAGCGCATTGTTAGCGCTATACAGTCTGAATCATAAACCTTTAAAACTGGAAATAAAATACTTCTTAAGACACAAACTTGACACTGCGTCATTATGTTACACTGCTGATTGACAAATATGCAAGTAAGATTAAGTCTTGCAGTGCAGTTTGTGTCTTTGAAGCATATTTTACTTGTAACCTGTTGTTTAGAAAATAACCTTTTCATTGGTTATTGAATGACATTTTTATTGTAATTGAAACGTGTGACTTGTATATATAAAATGTTATTCATTTTTATATCTTATTCTGCTCTTTAAATGTTCTAGCTTACTCATTTTCTGTTGGCAAGAGACATACTTTTGAATCATTTTCATCAGGTATTTGACCTTTTCACTAATATGTTTTCTATCAATCGCTGTGTGGGTCACTTTGTTATTTGGTTATTCTGGAAAATATACCGTCTACGCTTTTTATCTTTGAAGTTCATGCAAGTCATTACGACATTTGTGACCACCTTTGTATGACATCCATTTTTATTTCCGTCTGCTCTCTTCAGAGTCTTGCATTAAAAAAAGCTTACAACAGCGTCATCTTTTTTTTTCATTTGCAAACAACTATAAACTACAGCTGCAAAATCTGATCTTGCAGTTGTTTTCCTCTTATTCTCTACCTCTGCCCGTGCTGTTGATAGACTCGGATGAGTAAAGAGGTTCTTTCCAAAATTAAAACTTTTTGGACCCCTAATCTTTACCCATATTTGGATCATATTCATTTTCAGCAGAAACATTTTATGCTTGGATTGTTTTTATAATAATTGCTACCATAGAGATTATTACAGTTATATAAAAATGTGTAAACATGGAGAATTTGTTAAATTATGTTTGACCATTTGAACTGCAATTGTTTTGTTTTAAACAGGGCAAAAGTTTACAGGTAAGACATCACTGTTTCTAAAATGTACTTCTAACACATATCCTTGAAAGAATTTAGATGATGATGAATGGGGTAAAAACCATATAGTAGGTCCTTTCTGGCTAGTATTTTTAATAATTTTGTAAAGCTCTTGTCTATCAATCTTGCTCCAGTTCCATATTTGTCATAGTACCACACAGGTCAGTGACCACAGAAAATCACGCTTTATTATCTTCCTGCAACCCTGTGTCTATTAGCAGTAGAGGCTTCTAACTCACTGTACCTTTCCTTGTATTTTCAACCAATGTTATACACCCTACAAGGTCTCTGAAGTGAAAGGCATGAAAGGCTGCTCTTACATAACAGCATCTTGGAGTGTGTCAGAGCCGAGAGCGGAGCTGTGACTGGGGACCGCAACTGTTACGTTGTAGAGTTACGTACAAAGTTTGATCCAGGGAATAGGCTCAAAACCCCGGGAGAAATTAATATAGCCGTTCTCTGTCGGAGTGACTGCGGTGAAAAGTTGAGGTAGGGCTCTGTCAGGGGTTCGCAAATACTAGATTGAGCTGGAATGAGGACATTCCCATGAGTCTTTGTATTTAATTCTAAATACAAGTCAAATGCCCTCGACATGCAAACATGTGTACAGATAAGATTGTTTGTACAATAAATGAGAGCACGACAGTAATAATCTTAGTGTAAGTCCTGAAAGTGCAAAAACAAGGAAAATCGTTAGAACTACGATTAAACAGCATTTTGTCAGAATATTATGTCTTTAAAGCCTTTGCGCTATAGAGGCTTGTGTGAGCCACCATGCATGGCATAGTTTCAATAGCCTTACATGGCTTTAGCACAATATTATTGATCTTTGCCTTGATGTCTCTGTAAGCAGGCAGGAACTGGTGCTAGCAGAGGCCCTGGCTGCCGGCTGTCCCATCCCTGTGACACTGTTGTGAGTGCCCCAGGTTTGAGCCCTGAATATTTTATCCAGATTTGACCTGCAGGACTACATATGCATTATGCAGACATGGCCCGGCTAGAATTCCCTTCTCCACTCTTACTCTTCTCCTCTCTCTCTTTCTCTCTCTCTCTCTCTCAATGACAGCATCAGTAAACAGACCCCAACAGACCATCCCTGATGCATCATCCCCTCTCCTCCCTGTCCCATCCATGTTTACCTTCCCTCCATGCTGCTCCCCCTCTTCTCTCCTTTCTCCTTTCCTCCCTCTCTCTGTCTCTTCTGCCGGCCCACTTCCCCTTAGCCTTATTTAGCTCCCTTCTGCCAGACCAACACTACTGTACAGAGACAACAGCCCCATCCGTGATCGATGAGCAGCGTCTGATGCAGTCCCCAAGACTGAGACAAACAAAGCCTCGCAGCACACCTCTCTCTGATACACCAATACTGCCTGCATTCACGATTTGTGATACACCCAAGGTGAGATCAGGAGAAGGGAAGGGAGGTGGAGGAGAGAAAGAAAGACCCTATGAGAACACATCAGCATCCCAGCATCCCTCCATGCATCTCCCTGTACCCCCCACCCACCCCCTACACCCCTCCTCTGTTCACAGCCATAGAGAGGATGGATTTACCTTCTGTCCAGGATTTCAGGCACTTCGTCATAGATGAGTCCCGGCTGCAGCTCGTCCTCAGCGAAGGAGAGCCCAGGCCGGCTGAGAGCGGACAGCAAGGCGAGGGAGCAGAGGAGGAATCCGTGTGCAGCCATTGAGACAATGAAAAGAGACTGCCGCTGGTTGTGCTCCGCTTCATAATCTGCTCTCCTAGCAGTGCCTGACTCCCAGCTCCTCTGACTGGCAGTCGCCGTGGCCAATCAGCAGCGAGCAGAGCTGATCAGCGTGCGTCACAGTCCCTTCGCTGCACCCTCCTCTCCTCTCCCTCCCACCCTACTCCCTTCTCTGTCATCCTCCCTCTGCCTCTCTCACTCTGCTCACCCTCCCACATCCACTCCTGTGCTCTCGATCTTCTCTTCCTCTCTTCCATGCACACATAGCCGCAGGCAAACCCTAAGTATAGACAGCAGGCTCATTCTTTTTCATAACACATCTCATCATACCTATGCTACCTACAAATAACACACTCATCCACATGTAGAGACACGCGCATACTCGCATGTATACACAGACACTCTGGCACACATACCTGCACATTCTCTGTCATAGGAGCAGGCTCACACACACACACACACACCTCTGTGGAAAATCACCTGGGAATGTCAAGGTCAGATTGCGTTGGAGGATAGGAGGATGTTGACATGACTTTAGGTGGCCACAGGAAAAAAAACAGCCATGACTACATGACCTAGATCTCCAGTGTGCTGCCACAATAGCAGAATTAATTCACTTGATCTATGTGTTGTTGTGAGCACTGAGAGGGCCTGCGGCTGAGGAAATTGTCCACTGAGGCTGCAAATATGGATGACAGGAACAGCTGAGCAGCCGTGGGATGAGGGTCCAACCCTGACGACCCTGACGGCTGATCCCATTTCCTCTTTATTATTTAGCCCCCATGCCTGTGATGCCTCAGGATCTTGATACATCCTCTCATATCTCTTATTTCCATATCCAATGATGTGATGATTTTCAGAGCAGAACATTAAGAGTGGTTATATAACCAAATGTTGTGACCTAATATCATGGATATTCACATTGATGCGTGGCAATGATTCACTATGTTGTGGAGATATTATTATTAAGACCTTTCCACTGAACTCTCAACAGATATGTCAATGGTAAATGAATGACACAACATTGTAACAGATTGTCTTTAAGCAATGTGTAAGTAATCTGTTTTGCAGTTGAGATTTAATAGCTCTTAGAAAAATACACATATATATATACCCTATAGTATGTATCATAGTCATCACATGCAGATTGACTTTGACACACATATATATATAGCAATTAAGTGATTTTTTAAAGGATTATTTGAAGTAATATCATAGCTAATATTGAGTTAAGACACCATGTTATTGGTATTTTGGGCGTATGTGTTGTGTTGCAGTATAATTCAGCATGCATATTTCTTTGTTTGGGAATGGATGCAGACTAGAATTTATGTCAAGTTTTGTTGGTGTTAACAATGCTAGGTGTCTCAACAATGTGCCTTTATAATAAGTTCCTGCCTGTGGGACAGGTGCATTTAAGTGGATAATGTATTGTGAAATGACACATTAACAACAACAACAAAAAACAACCTGAAACACCAGTTATTATTTAGAAAAGATTTCAGAATCTTTCATCTTTCTCACTATCTGTATGTGTATTTTTATGCAATGGCTTTAGGGCTATATGTATCATTCTGTTTGCATGTGTGTGCTAAAAGGGGTTAAAGTATTGCTGAGAGTATGAGAGGTCAGCTGTGTCTCCTAGGCCATACAGTAACAGGAGGTGACTAAAGGCTGTCTCAGCCCTCTGCGTCTGTCTGCCAGGTCACTTCAGCAGGCCAGTGTGTCAATCTACTGGACGGAAAGTGCAAACGAGACTGTCACTGCTGCCATCACAGATTGACAGCATCACAGAACATCCCACAGAAAGACGTCCAGGTGTGACGACTTTAAATTAAGATATTACCTCATGATGTCTCATAATATTAGGTCCAACATTACTGGATACGCATCTATCCATAATGGATGGATAGTATATAGAGTTGATCTCACTATTACCATGTTCTTAATAAACGTTTCTCTTTTATTGCATTCTGTTTGAGAAAATATGGTAACTGCATGTGATTCAGATCCACATGTGACAAAAATGCACAAAAATATGGTACAAAGATTTAGCCTCAATATTCATTAAAGTAAGGCTGGTATTTAAAATATAACACAATCTTCCTCTTACAAAGGGAAAGGTGAGTTGGTAAGGAATTGCTGCTACAGCCTTACTTGGTCTGGTAAGACCAGTAGCTTATGGTGGTTAATGTTAGCTAACTTGAGACATTGCTGTGTAACTGACATTTCTGAGTGAGTTTGCTGTCTTTATGAATTTTCTATACTTGAGCTACTGTTACACTACATTTTAAGAATGTTTCCATTATCCCATCATTGTCATCTATGGCCACAGTGGTTGCTGTTCAACTAAAGTTACATAGTCTATTGTGGAGCAATACAATACATTTTCTGACAAAATTGTATCATGCAGGAGTGGACAAAATAACTGAAATACCGGTTAGTATTATCGAGTACAAGAGACCAGCAATGTCAACACTATCCTACATTTGTGATACACAGGGTTTGTTGAGACTATCGTTATTTCAACTCTATGGTCTTATGTGAGGTTGTAGTCTGTGTTGGCGTTGCATTTGGATTGGTTGTAAGGTGCTCTTTTTGTCCACGCAGTCCATGTGTTTTTGTTTTGCCCTCTCTTGGTGAGTCATACAGCATTTTATATTATGAAACAGATCGAACATAGAGAGCTGGGGGGTTACTGTCTATTTATAGGTATGATCTCATATCCAACTTTTTAATCCTGCTCTTTATGCCCACATAGAACACTGGGGCCTGCAATACACAGGGTGATGTAACAGGTTAGTGCAGTTTTAAATTGCTCTACAGCATGTGCTGATGGTGATATATGACTGCTTATCTACCAGTTAGCATGAGCATCTGGTATCTGCAATGTGGAAGCTGTAGCAGCATAAATCAAAATGCTAAAGCCTGTATTCATTAAGAGGCCTCAAGTGTTGTGGGGGTGTAAGTGCATCACTGTATTTAAGGGTATTTAAAGTATAGTGTGTATGGAGCTGCACATTTATGTCACTGCATAAAATGTGTTTGGTAAGTTCATGATAGAAAATGTGGGAGGAGACACATTTTTAAATATTTTTCTTTTATTGGTATACATATTTGCTTTCTGTCTTAACACTGTCCATCATAGTTCACGGCGTCTGTTGCCTTTTTTGATGACCTTACTCTCTACACAAGCACACACACACACATACACACACACACACACACGTGCACCCACACGCAATTTTTCATTTTCAAGACAAGGTCAATAAATAAGGCAGCCTAAGATGATGACAGGTATCATCACTTGATGCAAATACCATGGTCCATCATTATATGTGATGTAATGTATTGATTACATCTCATTTGATATGAATACATAAACATCCTATCTTTCTAGTGACGTGGTTCTTGGCAATCATATTTATACTTCTCAAATGTGGGAGTATAATGACAGAACGAACTCATGATCAAATTAACTCCCAATCCTGTTTACTGAATTTGCATTCAACTACACAGTATATATTTTCAACACTAATGCGAAAACATTCTTTATAAAAAACTAGCCTATTTATTAAATATATAACAATCTCAAGGTAAACACACAGTTTTCTGATTAATTTGCTGAGATTACATAACATCCTTGAAAAGCTTTCAGTGTATCACTGCTTCATGTCATACAGGCATTGTCCCAGGCAATATGATAAATGGAGGATATATTATCTATTGATAACTAAATAATTATGTAGTATAAAGCTAAGAAATTAGGCCATATTACTTCTCAATGTACTCTGTCAAGACAATCTGTTTGAATGGCACTCTGTTGAAAACAGGTAATATTTTATCATAAATAAACATAGATGAAATCCATAAAATATATATCCATTCATAAAACACTCACCATTTAGTTTTTGGTTCTATTAACCAGTGAAATTCAGAGAGTTGCCCCACACCTTTGAGCTGGCAGGCTCAATCATGTGATACCAAGCAGACGAGAAACCCTCCAGTCCACACAGAGCAATGCAAAGATTTGAGCGGCTGAAACCTGTGAATGGCCAATGTTAATGATTAACATTCAAGTCACAACACTGCAGTTTCATTCAGTCCATGGTTCCACTTGGCTGGTGCTATGCCAGACTGTGCCACTTGTGGGCGCTCATATATAACCCAGCAGTATACCTTCAATCCCTCAGTAATATGGTCTTATTTCAAGAGGCACAATGTTAACATAAGAAATGTGGAGATATATTGCAAACAGATAATAAACTCCTCTACAATGGAGAAGGTCGTTTCAACCCCTAAAACACATCCGCACTTCAGAAGTCTGAGCATTTAGCTCTAGCAGTGATTCAATAAATACATTAATAAATTAAATACATTCAAATTAGTATGAGTAATACATTAGCTGTTAGTATGATAAAACACAATTCCACACCAGAAAATCTGTATTACAATATGTCATTTTTCAAGCTAATTAATAATACAGTTAACAAATTTCCCTATTCAAATAGCAGCAAGAAATCCTATGGCCTATGAGTGATCAGATCCCCATCCACAAACTAAGCTCACCTGATAAACTCGTCCTTCACAAAAGGTGAACAATACATTCCAAATGGCTGATATGGGGGAAAAAAACAATGTCAGCGAGATGAAGTGCCTTTGAGATCATAGAAGTAGATGATAATTGATCTGTCAACACAAATTACGTACATGCATGTCCTAATTTGGCAGCCCTCAGAATAAAAGTATTAGAATTTCTAATATGTGTGTTTCCTTCTAACTGGTCTGCCTTCCTTCAAGACACAAAAGCTTCATTCTACCGAATGAAGACAAGGAGCGGCAGACTCTCATTTATAGCTTTTAGATGCATAATATTCTGAAAGACCCTCTATGAAGACGTGAGGCCTTAGTCTTTAGCCTTAGTCCTTAGGCCTAGTAAAAAGCTGACCTAGATCTATACACAGTTCTTTATCGTACCTATGACCTTTTTACTGTTAGGGTTAGGGTTAAACACAATCTGAAACTGGCAAATGTGTAGTCACGTACCTACAATATTGTCTGCAAGTTTGCTTTTTTTCCCCATACCTGACTAATCTAAAAGAAAAATAATAAAATCACAGATAATATCAGAAGCACAAGTCTATCCATTTATCAAGAGTATAGTCAAACTAGACAACAACTATCATGCCAAGTCTATGTTATCTGACAGGTGTAAAGATAGTCATGATAATATTTCCTCACTTTGTTATGTGGTTGGATACAGAGATATCTTCCCATATGATTTGATTGTCTAGAAACTAAATGTCAGAGAGAGAGAGGCACCAGACTGTAAGGAAGGACAAGTCAAACAAATCAGTAAACAAATAAAGAAGTCTCTCTATATAAATATATACTCTAGCATTGTCTGATAACTATGGAGTTGGTCGGCGCTTGATCAATGCACACAAATATAAAACGGCAGTCCTGGAACAAATCATTTGTTCTCATAGGATCAGCTTTAGCCTCCCTGCTTTCTAACATTTGCTGTGAGGCAGGAGGGGTAAAATTAACCCCAGGTCAGCATCTAAAACCAACTATACTGGTCTATAAAATGCGCATAAAAGAGAGAAGGCACAGAAACACAAACCCACTGTAGAGTGGGATGGACTGACAGCAGCAGTTTTTTGGGAGCAAACTGGATGGAGCTGCAAGTCTGCTGGCAGCAGATGGGTTGCTTTACAACTTGCGACGTCGGGAAAAGATCAGAGATTTATATATTTGCTGTCTCATTTTCATTTTGGTTTTTTTTGGACCTCTGTGTGGATATGACTCAGTCCTTCACCATTCTTCTTCTGGCCCCAAACTAGTCGTGAGGGTGACCACAGACTCGTGTCAGTCACTAGAGCCAAGAGTCACACACAGTGGATGATAAACCAAGAGGGGACTCAGTTGTGTTCCTGAATGCACCCCTGTAGACAAAGGTTGCTTCTTCATTTGATCCGTTACATAACTACCCCTAACCTGCAGTGAGCACAAAAAGCTGGTGCACCTTATGTCCCACAACAGAACAAATCTACACTGCTTTCCGACGTTTTGTCTTTCAGATCAATATGAAGGGGCAAGCCACTTTTAGCTACAGATGTGATACAGTCCTTTTATTATACACCTCATGCTGTTTCGTCACACCTGTCTTATCCTGTGTTGTTTGATTTGCTGCCTTTGACTGGGTAGGTTCTGTCTTTTCACCAACCGGCTTGGCCACAGTCATATTTGCCGCCACAGCCCCTTTGCTCTCTTGCCTTTTCCCATCCTTTTCTGTGCCTCCGGTCTTGCTGGTGCTACGTTGGTGGATGGGGGTTGTTGTTTTCAAAGGGATAGGTGCTTTCCCCTGGGGCAGATGGGGGTCTTCTCCAATGTTGACAGTGAGGTTTGTGTAGAGAGGCTCCAGCTCTTTGGAAAGGAGATCGTAGGTCAGAGAGTTGAGGCCGTCAGAACGCCAGTTGAGTCTGGTCCTTTTCAGAAGGTCAAATCTAGAAAGACGATAATATCAAAGGTTTGTGTGTGTGTGTTGGGGGGGGGGGGGCACGTTTCAGATACGACAGATAGGGTTGGCGATAGGACAGGCTGGGACAAAAACTATAAGACCACATAATTTTGATGCCTGTCCTGAGCAATAGGAATGAAGCCATACTAGTAGTACAAGTGAGTGTTTATATGCCAATGAGAAAATTTAAATAAACATCCCTTCATAATTTCAGTGTGTCTGCGAGTATGTCCATCTGTACCTGCGTGGGTTTTGCGCGTTGCCTCTGTCTCCTTTATGCTTGATCATCTTATAATGACCAATGGCCACCGGAGGGCGCATGATCTTCATGCCAGACAGACGAACTCTGGATAGGCAGCACATAACAGGAGTCAACAGGAGTCAACAGGAACAGCATAAAACAGGGAACTAAATCAGGATAATATTGGATCAACAAAGCTTGGCACTTTACTATTCAGAATATTTTCTATAACTCAAAACAACAGCAATATTCAATCTTAGTGCATCTAGCCTCTAAGGGATACATTTAAAAGCAGAAAAAAACAAACATAGAATTGTGAGTGATGTATGAGAATAACATACTTTTATGGCCTATAGGCGGTGGAAAACACTGTGGTTCCCTTTTTCCATCTCTGGTGCTTGTGTACCACCCCAGTTATCTAAGTCAATCAAAACACGGTGTAACTACTGTTGTGAATGTCCAGAATATGATATATTTTATGTAGCAAACATCATGCACAAAAGGCAGTTACAAAAAGTAGGTGAAGTATTCTTGTAGTTTGGCCTCATTTAATTAGTGCAAGCTTTTTGATTTTCCATTTGTTCCATTCATTGTCTCTCATAACAGATTGGCAAATGATAGAAGAGCCAGAGAGTGGAGAGAGGGGACCGCAGCACAGAAATGAGATAAGCCTGAAAACTGCCTGAAAACTCTTAAGCGTGCAGCCCAGCCCAAATCTGCGAGCTAGTCCATGCGAGCATACTCACTGAGTCCACTCCAAGAGACACACAGCAAAGCCACAGCAGTGGGAGGGGACGTGAAGATGAAAGATGATGTTAGGACACATAAAATAAAGAGATCAAAGATAAGGAAAACATGAGGAAGGAAACTGTAAACAGGAGAGAAAAGATGAATGAGTAGAGCAAAAGACGGTAAGTAAAGTACAAGAAGCGGAGAGGCTGAAATGGCCGTGCATGTAGTTCTGATGCTGAACACACGTGCACACCTCACATGTCAACATGCACAGTTTACAGTTCACTCTGTCATCATGCAAGAATGTGGACCTCTGCCCCATTCACCCTTTCCTCACCTGGCAGCAATGTCATCATCCTCTCCGCCCCAGCCCCAGTACTGGTTAGGGAAACCATTCATCTTCATGTATTGGTCTGGGGTCACTGCAGACACCCCACCAAAATACTGTGGGTACGGCAGCCTGGGAGGGTCACATCACCAATGTGCAATCTTGAAAATAATGTCTCAGCACAACACATTTCTATAGAAGTCCATCCACGCACACATACACATTGTGCTTCTACCTGTATCTGAACTTGTCCATGGCCACAGACAGGTGTGTGGGGAACTGCTTGTGGCAGGTGTAGGTGTTGTGGTCGTTCTCAGGCAGCAGGTCAACATCATGCAAGAAGATGCAGCTCCAGTCTTCATCTCTGAGGGCCTCCCGTACCCCAACATTCAGCAGCTTGGCTCGGTTAAAAGTACCGTTCCCCCACTGAAGTCAGAAACAGAGACAGAGGTTAACACAGAGCTTCACATGAACGTATTTATTCTAAAACAAATACAGTACGTGTTAAGTACTCAATTCTAATTGGCTAAGGGACACCATTTAAGGTGTGTTATTGCAGGACAACAGATGATTCTTTGACATTCTTTGAGCACAATGTGTGAGTCAATAATCTCACACTATGTTACTATGGTTACAGTTCAGCTACTTTGTAGATTGAGAATGCAAGCTACAGACATTATGACTTATAAATGTCCTTAGTTTGTAATCATTTAAAATATCAAGTTAATTGAAATTACATAAAAAAACCAAATTTATTCTCTTACTTCTAGTGGTATCTACTGTAGCCATGCAGATATCTTTGGGTGAATTCCCCCTTTTTTGAGATACCTGTCTCTGAGACTCACAGTTTCTTCAGTAGAGAGTGGCTCTAGTGAAACATTTTTCAGTTGAATTATTCAGGACATTACAGACACAACAGGTCTCTGTAAAAACATGTTACTGTTGAATGTTTTAAAATGTCATTTTTCAAAGCTGTATACATCCCAAAACAAATTCCATTTACATCCATTGCATTGGGGCAGAGGCATAACTCTCAGAGACACATATCTTACAACATAGGCAGATAAAACCCAAACTATGTGCATGGATATGTACCACTAGAGATAAGTGAGAGAATATGCTTTGGTATGTTTTATTTGGGTGAACTGACCCTTTAAATCAGATGTTTACAACACTTGATTAATATATTTTGTATAGCGGTATTAGACCAGTATATCACAGGTAATATACTGGTTATACTGTACACCAGTTACACCAGCACTGTACTCGGATGACACCAATAATACAAAGGTGTTACAACCACTGTTACACCAGTAATGTGCCAATATCACACAGCGATAGATGGTTATACACCTGCAACACACCAGTGCAACACAAATATTACACTAGTGGTACCCCATTATTACAACATTAATGGTACTAATACTAATGTATGTAATAATACATAGTAGTAATTCACCAGTAATATACCATAACAGTGTTGTTACACCAGTAACACCAGTATAACATAATATTATTATTATGTTGGGAATATTTACACATGTAACAAACCAGTATTATGTATTGACGTTACACCAGCACAACAGTATGCTTTTTGTCATGGAAAGCTAGTGCTGGCTATTTAATGACAGTCTGAAAAAAACATACTGATACTAATCATTTTGAACCAGCATGCACACACATAAAGCACACACTCGCACATAACCTGACCTGCTGTACTATATAGATGCTGTAGTGGATCTGCTGTCTTTGCAGGAAGGGGTGGAGGTGGTAGAGGAGAGCACGGAGGTGGGTCTGCCGGTTCCGGTACGGTACCACGATCGCTGTGTGGTGCCGGGGTTCACAGTCTGGAGGCCGGTAGCGTCCACCTGGCAACACTAACGGGTTCCTCTGTCTGATCTCCTCCAGGGACAGGGGAGAAGAAAGATGGACAGACACAGGTCCGACTGGAGGAAAGGAAAGGAAATAAGTGTTGAAATTGATATTCGCTGTCGGGCTTTTGTCTAACCAAGAGCTTAGCAGAATGCCACACAGTTGTTCACTGTGCATGTTACTGTGTATGCATGTGTTACATAATAAAGCACACATTAAACCCCGCTCACTCTCTCACCCAGCAGTGGGGAGGGGATCTGGCAGTCCTTCAGTGGTGGTCCCGTGGCAGGGGGTCCAGTGCCAGAGTTGCGAGGCGGTGGGGGTGGTACTCCTAGATGACTGAGGTTGGTATAGACGTCATGAGGCCGTGAGTAATCAAACTCCGGCTCTGTGGTGTGCACCAGGACAGACACCAGGCCTCTAAAGCCCCCAAGGGAGAAATAGAGAACAAAAGCAAACTGGAAGCCCACCAGCAAGGCTAGTGTGCACGGGGAGTCCAGAGAGCGCCCACAGCACGCCATAATAAAGTAATATCGTAGATGGGTTGATATTCCACGTGAGGAAATTTGATGGGATTGAGAGGCGAGATGGGGGGATCGGAGCAAGTGGCAGCTGGAGGGTGGAGAAAGAGGTGGGAAATGAGCAAGGAGAGGCAGAGGGAGAGGAGGGGAAGGAGGCAGCGCTGAGGGCAGGCTCAGGCGTGCAGGGCGGGGGTGTCCATCTGTAGGAACGGGTAGGAGCAATGGTGACGCTCACTCAGCACTGCCATCACCTCCTGACCACAGACGTCACTGCGAAGGAAGAAGAAAAACATTGTTAGTTAGCTAATTACATTTGTTCCTTCTTATGATTGCATTACATCGGTCTAGATGTAAGGTACCTGGTTTTGCGAGGATCTAATTAAAACCTGTACTGGACCAGGAAGGGCTCACTCCACAACTCTCCTCCACTTCCTCCTTTCATCATCAAGCTTTCTGTAATAACAAAAAGACCTGAGTGAGTAACAGCAGCAGCAGATATGTCTCAGTGCCACTGTGTAGTCTACTGTAGGCCAAAATAAACCGGGGAATGACAAGCAGCTACAAACAAATCTCATGTTTGCTTCTTTATTTAGAATGTCTTATTTTCAGCAGTGACATTTCCAAGGGGTGTAGCCTACATGGAAGAGACGCTATGATGCCTGATCTACAGTATTAATCCAACATCACAGTCCTCTGTTAGGCCAAACAATGACATGCTATATCATGCCTGCCCTCATCACTGGAGCAGAATTTCCTGAGACAGGAAACAAGAATTCATAGTTATTTAATAATTGATCAGCGCAGAGCAGGAACAGCGCCATGGTTATCAGTACAAATAGCCTTCAGTCCAGGTGATTAGCCTCTCAACATCTATCGTTAGGCCTAGGCAGGCAATCATGCACAGTATTTACGTGAGTAACGCGAAAATGCGTCAATAACATTTATTTGATATGACCACTGGCTACATGATTTCTCCTGTCGACCACAAGGGCTGCTTTTCAATTCGCTGATGTTTATTACAGGCTCCATACGAGCTCTGCTGCACCAGCCGACTCACCAGCACATCCCTGCGACATTTCAAATCCAGCCCCCGGCTTCCTCCGAGAATCCACGGGCCGCCGCCACCGAGTAGACGCGATGGACCAAAAGATGCCGGGTGGGTTTTTTTTCTGATTGCTGGTCGCTCTCCTCCTCCTCCTCCTCCTCCTAATCTCTCATCCGTGGCGAAATCTCTCCGTAGCTGCTTAGAGACCGCTGCGAACGCTTTCACACGCAAGAGCATCGCCGCATAACCGTCCAGTGTCAACACAAGCAAGTGCGCCCTGCCTCGTCCAAACACGGCTGTATCGGTGAATCAGGTGGGTTGGGGCGCACGCGCTACGCGGCATATTTGAACATTATAATCAATTATGATTTTGCCACTGAAGATGAATTGATAAATGCAGAAACATTTGACTACACCAAATAACTAGATTATATATCTGCATGCACGCTAGTGTGGAAGGTGGTCCGGCCGTCACACAGCAAAATGTATTTTCCTTCACGAGACATAGATATGTACGTTTTAAAGATACAAACAAGATTTAAAGCCTCGACTGCCAAATATAACCAAACCTGCGATATAACCTGCTAATTATGGAGTTCATAACATAGAATATCAGCTGAATAATAATAATAATAATCATTAGAATTGTGATAGTAAATTTACAGTCTGACTTATTACAAAATCACTACATAATTTAATCTGCATTTATTATATATTTAAATTAAATGTACATATTGAAATGTACATCATTTTGTCAGTGTGAAAATGTGAAATATACATGGTTGAAATGTCTTGAGTATGCTGTGGGACTTTTGTTTTTCTGTGCAGATCCATTAAGGTGAATTTTCTGCAGATTCCTCTTTCACCCTGCTCTTCTTTCTTCTGTGTGTGTGTTTGTTTGTTTGTTCATTAGTGCTGAAGATAGTCTCTGTGCGAAAGCACCACACAAAAGCACTCTGGGAGAGAGCATGAAACTGTGGGATTGAATCCTACAGCAGAGACAAAGGAATCTCACAGTACAGTAGGAATGTGACAAGAAATAGTGGCACAACCAGCCAAGACGTGTTGTGGGTAAAAACAGATCTGACTCAAAAATACACACACACAAAAGATCAGAGAAGTCGCTGTTGAGGAAAGCTTAAGTATGTGTACTATGATGCAAAAATGTCATATTGACCCTGATTGACAAAATTACCATTTTGACTTTATTTTTATCATATCAGATGAAATGCTCATATTGAAATTAAGTTTTGGATTCAAATTCATGACAAATTCATGACTTCAGACCAATATTAGTAGTTTTGAAATTAAGTCATTTTAAAGCTTTTTAAGGACCTGATGACATCCTGTCCACTGTATCAAAATTAGATGACTCTAAAGACTCTGTCTGTTTACTATTTAGGATTTGGGAGGATCCAAACTCCTAAAATCCCGAAAATGTTCAAAAAGATCTGTTGTTGCCATACATCGAATGTAATGTCGTATTGTCATATTTGTTTGTATTATATATTTGTATTATATATTGTAAATTATAAAGTGTGGATTCAAAATGTATCTACACATAACGTGATATTTCTTCTTTATTTCTCAAACAGCATCCAACCCAGGGGCATCACTTGTTCTCCGGCTTTATGCAGCAGGCTAAAAATGTATTTATTCACATGCAACAGTAGCTTGTCAGATTACAGAACAGAGACAGGACAGAATATTTATGGCTAAAGTAGTTCCACATAGGTTTACCAACGGAAACAGGCTAACCCCCCAATAACCCTGAAGCAGATAAAGCATAACAGAAAAACTGTGCAAAACAATGCATCAACAATACTATTGTTTGTAGCGCTATGTAAACACACTGCCTTCATTGTGTCAAAGCAAAGCGGATGTGTGTTTTCTCTAACTGGGGCAAACCCCCACTACTACTCAGTCTCCCCTCAAGGAATACTGACTTAAAGTATCATACAAACAGCATAATATTTAGTAAAGGCACAGAATAGACTCCTTACACAGGCAGGCTGGTGGTTCAGTTACCTCAGATCAATAAGAAAATATGATTTGGCACTGATGAGGGGAATTTTAAAATGTACCTATTGCCCTTTAATCAATCAACTGCCATGATATATACAAAAAATGTTTTTGAACTGGTAAACTAGAATAATAGTTCCTACTTTTTGTGCAATTGTTTTTATGTCTGTAAATTGTGGAAAATGGCCCCTAATCTGTGACTAGTTGTTTATTAATACAGTATAATTTAATCACAGAGTTGAGGGCTAAATGGCTTCGGACCAGTGAAACAGGGACAATGTGATGTATCTCCAAGTCATCACACACAGATAGTCATACAGAGCACCTTTTTATGTATATATAAAAAATCTATAAGGCATTGCTTTTCTATTTTTTACTTGTAATCTTAAAAATGTTAATAAAACAAAAATGACTTCTATCACAATAAGCTCTATTGTGTAAAAATATGGAATGAAATGCTTCACAAGTTTTCAGTACTCATTTTTCATTTTTTAGGCTAGGGGAAAACATTCTCCGTCTCCTCGGTTTCATCCCTTTCAGATGGCAAAACTTTCAAAACCTTAAATCCAAAGATGTGAAAACTGCAAGCGCTTTGCTTTCCACTCCCGTCAAGTTATGTGATCGTATTTTTCACTTCCCTTTCTATTTCATCAGTTTATTGCCCATCTTCTCCATCACCCATCCTCTCTCCAAAAAAACAATAATTAGGCTATAAAATTAATAATTTCAAATAGGAACTCCCTTCCAACTCTCAAGTTATCATTTAAATGATCTGCTCCTCCTTCATTCCTGCATCCCCTTCCCGTCACTCTCTCCACCTCTCAGTATCCCCCTGTCTTTACTTTTTGTAGTTCCCAAACTGAATGGCCAGCCGGTCGCTGACGCAGCGGAACGTGGCGGGCTGCACCTCCCAGTAGTTGACAGGGTTAGCAAACAGGCTGATCCCGTTATAGAACGTCCTCTTCATTCCAAATCCTCGAGGGCAGAAGTCATCCACACCCACCTGGTCAATGTTGTTGGAATGGAGGTACACCACCTAGAAAGCAGGAGTGGCAAAGTAGAGGGTGAGCAGAGCATCATGTGAAACATTCAGTCTCAGATGGCAAACCAAATGTGTGCATGTTAGACTCACCTGTAGGTATTTCATATCTGGGAGGCCTTTGGGAACACGAGTGAGGCGGTTGTTGTCCAGATGCAGCTCTCTCAGCCTGGGGAGGTAGGACAGACTGCCGTTCTCTATGTTACGGATATGGTTAAAGCCAAGGCCCAACCTGGAAAAATTGGGACAGGGAGAGAAATGTGAAATAGGCAGAAATTAGGCCGCTGCATGGTACATTTAGCTTAACTGCAAATTCCTTGATAAATATCACTGCAAGAATGGGATATTAAGCCAGGTGAGAATTAGGGCCACAGCAGCCTGACAGTCCCGGCAGCCTGGAGGTAAAAGAAAACAGGAGTGTAACAGAATAACACCTGTGCTTTTCAAAGTCTAAATGTCAGCTGTGAAAAAGACCTATTAATAAAAATCAACTTAAGTAGATTTTTACTCCTTGAACACTACAGAGAGGCTGCTGTTTTGACTCGAGTGGGAAAAGCCCACACACGCATCAACTAGCTGTTATCCTACTACTTTTTAGTGGAACATCTATGTAGTTCATAATGTTACCCCTGAGGGGCACTGCTGACTGGGCATGTATTTTTTTTAAAACCACAGGATAATTCTCCACATATATGCAACCAAATCCCTCAGGGTGCAAGTAACTTAGTTATGGTTAGAAATGAGTATGATGTTGAAGTGTGAAAGGTACCTGTATAGGTTTTTGTAGCGGCTCAGGTCCTCCAGTTCCACAGCCTGGATCTCATTGCGGTCCAGATGAAGCTCATGGAGACTCTCTGGGAGATCTGAAAGACAGACATCATAGCTGTAAGGCTCCACTTTAGAGTGAGCTTGGATTTTGTCCTGTAGCTGTCCATTCCTTTTTTTTGTGTCCTATACCCCTTAGCCCTTTTTTACCATGTTGACACTTCTAGTTAGAGGTACTTAAAGGAATAGTTTGATATTTTGTGACATGCACTTAGTAGCTTCGATGAGAAGATTGATACCACTCTTATATCTATCAGTTAAATATGAAACTACAGCAGCCAATTAGCCTATCTTAGCATAAAGACTTGAAAGAGTTGGAAACAGCTAGCCTGGCTCTGCCTGGTTAAAAATAACAATATGTGGTCTTACGTGCCAGACTATTTATTGCACGGAGGAAGTGACTTCCTGAAACCTTATTGTCACCATGTAGTTGCTAGGCAACCAGTGAAGACATCATTGTATGGATTAAACAAATTATATAAAACATGTTAATTAGTGAGCTTTTTAGAGGTTCTGGTAGGCAGATTTTTTTTACATTTGGAAAGAGCCAGAAAAAGCTCTTAACCCTTGTTTATAATCATTATGCTAAGCAAATTGGCTGCTGGCTTCATATTTAGCATACAGACATGAGAGTGGTATTAGTCATCTATTTCTCAAAATTCTGAACTATTCCTTTAAAGATAGCCTAAAACAGTGGGATGCCTCGATTGTAAATATGTTAGGCACATTTTAGCCACAGAGATGAGTTGTTACCTTTTGGCACCCCAGTCAGTTTGGCCTCTGATATACGCAGATAATTCAGTTTCAGTCCCTTGAAAGCTCCAGGCTCAAAACCGCTGTTCTGGATGGGGTTTGCTCCCATTTCTACAAGATGAAGGGAATATTTGTGGCATGAAATAAAAATACAGTTTCTTTAATCTCCAAAATCCAGTGCCAATGCCAGTGCTATACAGTGGCAAAGGCAGTGGTGAGCACCACAGAATATAGCCTAGATTTGTTCAAGCCATCAGTATTTTTGACCTATGCAGTTCATGTTGCCCAGTCCTTCGAAGGCTCCAGCTGCCACCTTCTTGATGCGGTTCTCATGGATCCTCATCTCAACCAGAGAGGCAGGCAAGTTCTTGGGGACAGTGGTCAGCAGATTCTTGGAGAAGTAGAGCTTCTGCATGTGCTTCAGAGGCACAAATGTTTTGGGGTGGACTTTGGAAATAAGGTTATTTCTCAGAGACAGACCCTGAAAAAAACACAGTAACAGGTGAGAAGAAAAATTAAACACACTTTAACTGACCTGTGTAAAACCTTCAGTAGCAACCAGACACCCAGAAAATTAAAAGGAAGACAGCTAAAATAATACACAGAATGCACAAGAGCTTGTGTTTGCATCATCTGTCTCTACGGAATGTGTTTGAGTGAATTAAAAAAGATCCAGCAATAGTTCACAGCAGTCCATCACCCACCAGACTGTCTCTCCACCTGCGCTGGCTGAAAGATGGAGACAGATGTAGGCTGAGGTAAACAGACCTTAATAGAGATGTTAGTGTATAATGTCATGTCGGGATTTTCCTACACTGCCAGACTTAATATTGCTCTTGGTCAGCGCTCTTGAATGCAGGTCAGAAGTGAGCAAAGCTTTTCTGTGAAGAGAGGCAAGGATATGAGCCTGAATACTCCCATTTGGCTTCAGGCTCAAATGTAATACAATTAAAGCTCTCAGAGCGAAGGGCGGTGGAAGGGGGAAAAAGAAAGGAAATGAACCTCTAAATCCCAGAGGAAACAGAAGGGTCATAATGATATTTCACACTACTGAAGCCAATACAAGCTGAGCTGAGTCAGTTACACATCCTTGAGAGGTGCTGATCTAATGCTGAGAGAGACATTATGTATGGGACCAGACTGTGTGTGTTTCTTACATATAAATTAGTGAGGCCTTTGAAGTCATTCTCTTTAAGCTCAGTGATACGGTTGTTCTGCAGGTCCAGGAACTTTGTGTCCCGAGGAATATTCTTTGGCACCTCGGTCAGACCTGAGGACAAGACCAATAAAAACACAGAAGGGAATCATACTCCATTAAATGCTTCCATGGATGACTGTGAACCAACACCCTAAAAACCAGTTTGTTTTAAATGGGCAAGCTCTTAGGATATCTTAGTCAGACATAGACCTTGGAAAATAAATAGTCACTGTGTGTTTTAAAACCTCCATCAGGCCAATCACACTCCCACACAATCTCAAATGAGCACTTTGGGCCTTCTCGTCTATTATTTTAATGAGAGGTGAACATAGACACAACCATGGAGGTCACACAGGAACGTCAAAGCAGCACATAACATTACTGGTTTGTCACCGACAAAGATGTACACACACACACACACACACACACACACCCACACACACACAAACAGAGAAAGGCACATTTCCCTCACACCAGACGGGGACACCAGATGATTTCCATCTGGTTTCCATTTGACAGAAGTCACAAAGGATGTGACTCAAATACCACGAGCAAAATCACACATCAAATAAAAGGGAGACTGGCACAACGCTGAGACATAGAGAAATACAAGCTGTTTGTGTTAATGTGTGAGTGGTGAAGCTGCCATTCCATTTGCGAACATACTGTAAGTGTCTTAATTTAGCCTTCTTTGTGACAAGAACACCTGCTAAGAAGTAGTGAAACACAACGTGAGTGACAAGCATGAACACTGAAAGCTGTTATGTTTAGGGTTGCTTATGAATATTGTTAATGAAGCAATAAATTCATAAAGGCTAAGAATGGGTTACAAGTGGACGGCGTTAAGAAATACACCTGCATCATTCCAAACGGGGAATCTCTGGAAAAATGACTCAACACAGCAACCACTGATCATTAACAAGACCACATCACAGAGCCACGTGGACAAGTGCATCAGATGTGGTCAGTGGCGCAGACAGGCCACGGTAAGCGAAATCCAACCTCATCTGGACGACGACCATGATGCAACCAGAGCCGCTGGTGAGAGAGCACCAGCTGTCCCACTGGGATCGAGTTTGCCACCAACCACATCTGTCCCACAGGACTGTACCCAGAGCTGTCCATCTAGAGTTAAGTTTAGATATATGGCTTTGGCTGTATTGTGCCACACCCTCCATCTCACCACACAGGATCAAACCCTCAGCAGCTCCCTTGCCATTCTGTTCAAACCACGTCCACGCAGTGCCAAGAGATCTGTTACAGTGGCTGAAAAGGAACTTTATAGTGTAGCTTTATCCAAGAAATTAAGCACAATTTTGCCTTCAGGGTACAAAGATACATTCATTAAAGTTGAAGGTGAAAGATCAAGTTTAAATCCTAGGTATACCGTTTAAATTACAAACTAGTCACTGTCTCTATGATTTACTTTTCTCAAATGTAATAAAGTTATTACAGCTGCTGTGAGAGCAAAACGACTCTGAAGGTGCAGAATGTTACCAGGTGGATTCATGTGGTAGGAAATATTTACCTTCCAGTCAACACCTGCAGCTTTCGACATGCATCCTGCCAGCTGGAAACCTTCAAATTTATATGCCTGCATCGAACCTAACGGACATGATGAACAAACCTGAAAAAAACTTTCACCAACACCCTGATTAACTGAATCCCTTAACCCTCTAAACCCCAAACCACAGCGCTTCACCCATATCTGCCACAAATCTTAAAGCCTTTACCACAAACTGACAAAACTAGCACCTTCTTAAACCCCAGCCCCCCCATCAACACAAATACCCGACATCATGCTGGGATGCACAGTGAGAGGAGACAGACGCCGCCGCCAAAGTACATCTGTTCTAAATAAGCACTTGACATCTTGGAAATTATACGCTTCCACATTTACCCGCTGCATAAAGACCAGGGACAGTAAATATATAGAGCTTGTAAAATGATGATTCGACAAAACCATTACGTCTAAACACAGACAGCTTATTAGAGTTATATAGCCAGTATAATGTGAGGAATCTTTATATCCACAAATAAGACTGAATGCAGTTTCTTTGGCCATGTAAGAATAGACAGAGGAATAAAAGCATGCATTTATAATATCCACAGTCAGGAAATTGTAGCATATGCTTAGATGGAAACATGACTAAAATTAAGTCAAAGACAGACTGTAAAAGCTTCATGAAAATCAAGTTAGCTTTTTGTTTTTTCTAATGAAACTCATAACTGTGAAAATTCATAATCCTCACATCCTTATCCTGATACAAAAACACTTAAATGCAACTTTGATCTTTCATCACCCTTTCATTTTAATCCTCTCCTCCATCTTTAAATCTCTTTAAACTAACTCATCCTTTCCTCCTGTTTTGGGTTTCCATTAGACATCCGGTCCACGTCCCAAAAACAAACATGAAACGGCTCCTTAAAGACAGTGAGGAAATTATAAACTTTTCATCTCCTCCCATCAAAGTGTCCCTTTTTTCGTCCACTACTGTGTCTTTCTCTCTGCCTTCCTCCCTCTCTTGATCCCTCTCCATCTCTGTTATTTTCTCTTTCTCCTTCCTTCTCTTGACTCAGTCTTTTCTCCTTTTCTGCTCAAACCATCTTTCTCTTCACTTCCCACCCAGTATCTACACACAAAGTCTGGAACATAAAATCCCTCAAAGACATGCCTTTCATTGTCAAAATACACCAGCGTTTTCCCGAGGAAGAAATTCCTCTCTTAGATAATACACCAAAGAGGGGCTTTATTCTCTGGAGCTATGAAAGTCACGCCAGGCTCAGGTCATGCTCACTCAGTCTGTAATTCAACTCATTTGCGTTCCTTTCTGAACCTCTTGACACACACTTAGAAATGATGACAAAGCATCAGAGACATGCATCACACACTCTTACTGACCGAGGTCAGAACACTGGACGACCCTGAGCTGACAGTGGCAGCCGAAGGGGCACATGGGTATGTCAATTGGCAGGATCTCCTCTACGGCTGAGCCTTCTTCCGCATCTCTCATCATTGTCATCATCCTGTCGCTGTCCATACTGTCCATGGCAAAATCCCAGAAGCCTCTCTGCTCAAAGGGCAGGGCCGAGGAGACGGAGAGCAGCCGGGCCACGCATAGCAACAGCAGGAGGGAGCAATGTGGCAACATCTTTTATGTACACACCTGAGAAAAAAAACAAAAAGTAAGGAGAGCAGCATCAGTTTTATTGTACAGTTGTTAGTTTATTAGGTAGAACAAGCTAAAACTAACGCAGTCTAATACCTGCAAGAGTCCTGCACTAAATCCTACATTCATAAAGGTTATACTGTTTTAGGGAGGTGTAGATTCAACTTTATGGTCATTTTGGAGGCTGTAGTTTGTGGTGCTGTTGAACTGTATTTGACATAAATGGGGTGGCCATTTATATCCATGAGAGTAGACAGCAATATACACATGGCATCTAAATGTCTGGGATATTGTAAAATGCCCTCCAAAAAAGACAGGAAAAGTGCATGAGCAAAGCTGTAAACCATCAGCCAAAGCAGGCAACTGCCTTGGGGCCACAGATCCCCAGGGGCCCCAAAAGCCCCAGGGTTACTGTGTATCAGTTTATATTTGGTAATATCAACTAAGGCAGGTCCTGCATTATTATTTATTCTTAAATTTTTGATTGAAATCTAGTCTTAAGAGCTTTATTATTATACTGTGCTAACATGATGCATATTCCTGAATTATGACCAGGTAGTATTATTCCAGCATAGAAGTAATGGTTGGTTTCAGGGCAAATAATGATGCTGCCATGTTTAGTCTGCTGCGTATACTGTACCTAATGGAAACATGTGGGCGACAGAGTTTATACACAACGCAGGAGGTGGTGTGTGCGGTGGGGGTGTCAACAGCAAACCTTTGCCCCCGTGCTCCCTAACAGCCATAACAGCCATGTGCATGAGGGCTTTAAATTCATAGCTAAGGATAATTTTCAGTGATAAATGGACATTGAAATATTATGAAATGGTCTGCTTAGCCTTAATTACAAAGACCTACTGTTTATAACACACCTCAGAGGCAGACCAGGAGCTGGAGGCTGGTGAGGATAAATGGACTCATTCCCCCTGGGAAACTCACCAGGAATCGACTCTGGGAATGAAAGTTACTTAAACCACACTGACAAAATGTCACAGTCTACTTCCTGCACACCCTGGCGATTCCCAGGAGAGCAAGTCTCTTCTCACTGGCCAATCAGATAGTGTAGAGGACATCACCTCAGCGGTGGAAAACTTTATTCCTGCAACCGAGCAGTCAAACAAAGCCACCATTCATTTAGAAGGGAAACTGGGCGTGCAAGTGCAAGCGCAAGAGCGTCTGTGTGCATGTACATGTGTTTGAGTGTGTATGCATGTCATGAAACACAGACTCCATGATGTCATAGCAGTGCACACACACACTGCTAATTGAGATTACCAGACGTGTGCGTCTGTGTGTGTTCCCTTGCTTCATCCTGCCTGCACTGACCTAACCTCAGCACAGCCACCCCTCCCACTCAACCTGAAATCTAATTCCTAGAAAAACGAATTATTACCATGCCAATTGATGCTTACAGCAGGAAAATGTGACCCATAACCTGAGGCTAATCCTATGAAGTAAAGCCCAGTCCTACACTGGACACTGGGGTGCCCTAAAACCCTATAATCTCTAACCTTGTCGTGTTAATTCCTTCTCTGATCCCCTACAGAAGTCTGGGAAGTCTTAATGCCAATGGTTAGCGTGCCAATGGACTTTCCAGAGAAGTTAAGGATCCTGTCACAACATGATACCGTTTTCATTGGAAGAAAGAGGAGAGAAAATTTTGGCTTTCAGCATTATCAGGAGATAATACCAAGAGATGGATGAAAATAAGGAGCGAGGAAAAGAGAAAGGGGGAGGAGAGGGAGGAATAACATAAACAAAAGGAGTGAAGGTTCAGAGAGAGACTGACAACATGAGAGTGGAAGAAAAGAAAAAGATGCACACCATTTATTTCCACCATATTTTTGGGTGAAATGTGAATGGTCCAATTTGTACTGGACTTCCTGTGGGACTTCAAGTGTGTCGGTAAATTCAAAGCATCTCCTAACATTTGTCACTTATGTGTCTCAGTCCTATTCTATTAAATACGACACCATTCAAACACTTGCTTGATCTTTGCCCTGCCTATTTCACCTAATGTCCCAGGATATTTCTAGTATCAAGGAATGTTCAGACATTTTTGAATGGCCTAAAAAGGGAGACTGCAATAATAATAAAGCTTGTGAGGGGGGTTTTTTTATGTTGGGGAAATGCTTCTCATTCCACACTTCATGATAAAAGGTTCTGTGAACTGATTCAGATCCTTGAAATTACAAAAGTAGAACCTTAACAAAAACACTCCACAAAGAATTACATCACAGCATGTGAGGGATGAATTATCAACACATGCTTCTCAATTCAACTTTAACACTAAGTGGCCATTCATAACCTCACACACCAATATGAGTTTTGAGTCCTGAATTATTTAGGGCAGTGCATGAGAAACGTATCCATTTTCAGTCTGTGACCATTGGCTTTAAAGTTGCTGTTGCAATCCACTGCAACTTTAGAGTGCTCTATTCAAAGAAATACAAGTATTATTTAGGGCCATTAAAATCAGTAAAACAAAGAGCCTGTGCATGATGTGGAAGCATGAATAACTGGCCCCTGCAGTCTGCTCCCTGCAATAAAAATAGCTGCCAAATTATACCATTTTGCAGAAAAGCAAAAACACCACTGGCCTTGGCTTGGCCAGAAGAATGCTGCCAAGGAGGGCATATATAGTCAGCATCACACAATGATACACAACACACAAAAGAGCTGGAATATACACGGATGACACCAGCAGACTTATTTATACACCTAGAATTCCTGCAACTTTGTGAGAGGTATAACAAGTATGGTCAATCTGAAGAATGTGGCACCAATGCTCTCCTCTGCGGAGTGATTTTATGTTGGTCAAACCAATGACTTTGTCAGCCATTTAGAGATGTGGTAGTGGATGGAGATTTGCAGACAGAGGTGTTGGGGATGATGCACAAGGCAAAAAAAAAAGGGAGGCAGGAACAAGAACAGTCTATCATCATGCAGGAATGGCATGTAAGGCTACCATAAACACAACATGACGATAAGACTAAACTATATCCCGCAATCGAGCAGCCTCTCTGGCTGTAATAACCACTTTTATCTGGCCCTGGTGTGTGTACATATGAATTCCTCTCCTCTCAGACCAGTTAAGCTGTGATCCGTCAAACATCCGGTGGCTTCAATCTTAATTGCTGTTGCCTCGGCTCTCCTCCCATCCAAAGGCCAAGAGTGGTTTAATGGATGGATGGATGGCCGGCTATTCTCGTCTGGCTCACTGTTTGTCTCCAAGGTGCTGTGGAGTGTGTGTGTGTGTGTGTGTGTGTGTGTGTGTGGGGGGAGTTGTGTGTGGCGGTGGCAAGAAGGATGTGAGAGAAGGGAAGTGTTTAATCAACACTTGCATGGCAGGCATTAAGAAGCAGTACTGTTTTTTTAGTTATTTCGGAGCTACACTATATGGCCAAAAGTGTGTGGACACCTGAGTGCAAAATCATACTTTTTGTGTCTGGGGCTGTTTTACAGGGTTTAAGATTGGCCTCTGATTTCAAATTGACATCTAACACCTTTGGCATTTATTTGAACACCAACTGCAAGCCGGGCCTTATCACTCAGCATCAGTGAATATTTTCCTTCAATAAAACAAAGAAGAGAAGAAACGGGAGGAAATTCCCCTTCTGTGTCAAAGGTGTGTCAGCTCAAGCCCAGTGTGTGTATCTCTCTCTCTCACCCACACACACACACACACACACTTATAATATGACTGTCTGAACCTCTAAAGGTGGTTAAAGCGGTTATAAAAGGTACCAGAAGACAGACATTTTTATGAAGAGTAGAAAGAAGAGATGAATTCCTTTGGTTTACTATTGGATTCAAAAGGTGAAAATAGGATTAAGCAAGGAGACAACAGAGAAGATATGAGACAGGATTCAAGGATGGATGTATGGACAGATAGATGTCGACTGCTAATAGTGAAAGCACCAACTTGTGAACAATCCAACCTACAAAATCAAGTGTTTGAGGTTCCCACACCCTGTGTCTGAGATTAGCTTTTCATTCCCTACATGCACTATCCATCAAGTGCTGAGTACTTGTCAGCCATCACATCCACCGCAATTACTTTGATGTGACTAGAGTTTCCACAAGGCAGCCTTTGCCCTTGTCAAGCTAAACAAATATATATTTAAGTTATATGCTCTCTGTGCTGCCAAGAATAATCATCTCCTCAAGAGACAACACACAGTGTTTGGACTCCCATGGCCGCAGTCAAGAGAAAGGCAATCACTATTATCTTCCACCCAGTCATACACACAACCCCCTTGACTCATAACAATTGCTGCCACCTTTTCTCCACAGAGAAAGTTTTAATTGTTATGCCTGTTAAATCATGAAATGTTATATGCGCACTCAACTCCTTTTATCACTGCACATTTTATGCTGTTCTTGACTGTGTCTTAAGCAAATGTTAAAACTTTTGGCACCGCCATGAACCCTCAAAGCCAGAGACAGTATCAATCAAGACATAAAATGTTTCCTCATTTTATCTGTGTCTACATACTCAGGAGCATCAGCTCTGCTCATTACTTGGCAGTTGTGTGAGCAGAGTTAAGGTGGGGCAGAGAGCTTACCAAAAGTGCCAGCTGGCGCCACAACGCTGGTGTATTGGCTGCCGCCACGTCAACACTCAGTGCCGATTAACAGCACATGATAGCTCAAATTGATCACAGTGCTGATAGAGCACAAAATATTTGACATAGCTTAATACTGTGTTGCAGAGGAATAAATCTAATTTCAGCTGGAGTCATTCCATTGGATGTTTGTTTGTTTTCAGTAAGTTCTTTATTTTTCCACAATCCATCATGTTATTCTGAGCAGGATCGAAGCTGCAATAAACTCTGACATCTAAAAAAAAACAACACACATGTAAAACTTACATAAATGTTTTCTTGTGGGAATGCAACCTGGCCCCAAACACATACTCACGTGCACACATACATACATATGTAAACCATCTATGTATTTTGGTCCCAAACTCTGAAGTCCACCTCCAAAATGACCTGGTCATTTGGCTGACCTCCCTCATTTCCTTATGCCATGTCTCCTTCCTTCCACACATGGGGACACACACAGACAGACAGACCGGCGCACACACACACACAACTTAAATTCATGCACTCTTCAGACATACAAGGCTGTTAGTTCTAGGCGGGTCCGGTAGGAGCATTCGGGTGGAGTTAACTGCCCCAGCAGCTGTAATTTGGTGACTGCTAGCCCTAAAAAAAGGAGCTGTTTGGTAGCTTCTCTGTTACCGCCAAGCTTGGATGTGGTGGCAAGCTGCGCAACGCTGCAGAAAAGAAACGAGGTCTAACCAGAGAAGAACAGAGAGCAGAGCAATACAGAACAAATAAGAAGGTCAAAAGCAGGGGGACAACTGACCTGAGGATCCATGCCTGTGGGCAGATGAGCCTCATTCAAAGTATGTGGCGTATTCCAAAGTTGGTGCCAGTTAGAAGTGGGCTATGAATAGAGACTGTAAACAATGGCTGCTTTTTCAAGAAACAAAATGGAACAGTCATCTAAGTTTATTGTCAAAACATGGCAAAGAGAATATTTCCAGAGCTCAAATTTAACTCAGCCTTTTTTAAAATGGAACCATTGATTTGATAAAACTGAAAGTGATCAATGGGGAATATGAATCGACAGGGGAACTGTGAGTTTGAACTCAGACCAAATTGCGATATAAAACACTGAGATGGATGCTGAGACAGACAGATGGATGGACAGATGTGCAGTGAGAACCACTGAACACACAGACTAGCAGGTGGTCAACCGACAGGCTGGGTAATAGGCAGGCACGTTAAAAAGTCCGGAAACAGACAGAGTTTGACCATCATTTTGACTGTCTGACCATTGACTCCACAGTCAGACACTATTTGCTCTGTCTTTGTACAGTAAGGTGACTCAGTTAAATACACTGGTACAAATGGCTCATACATGGTAGTTCACCATTGCTGGACATGAAGTCATCAGCACAAGACAGAATGGGACCACAGATGGTGAAAAAAAGTCCTTCCATAAAGGACTGTATTTTTGTTTGCATTATATTATGTGACAAAATGAAACACAGCGAGGAAAAGAGCAAGCTGTAATAATCTTCCTGCCAAATAAGGTTTCTCAGGCCACAGTTCTCTCAACACATTTCAATCTGAACACTGTGTGTATACAGAGGCTGAATTTGAGGGTAGTGCAGGCCTGTGTACCAGAACGGGTTGCCTTGATTGGCATGGTTCACTATAATTATTCTCCCTAAGTGATGATGCAGGGATGGACGTAAAAGACCCACTATGAATGCCATGCGTTACATTTACAGTCTGATGAGAGAATAAGGGTGCATTGATTTGAGGATAAAGTGAGTTGAAAGAAAAGTTTTGTTTAATTATTATCTCATCAGAGTGTAGCTCCCATTGAACAGTCTTTGGAGACTCGTTGCACCATCTAGTGCAACTCCGGAGTAAGAGCTGGTCAAAAAATTACAGCATCAGATGCGTCATGTAACAGGTTGCATTAAGTAGCTGGATGACACAGATAATATTCTTAATATAACAATCATGAGGGAGAAAAAAATATATATATAACTTTGATAGGTTAGGCCTATGTGGTGAAAACCTTAACTGAAAATATAAAAGCTGACAACATATAAAAAATGTGAATATATATAACAGCTACAATTCAAATTAGATTTATATTACTATGATATAACTATAGTTTAAAAGTTTCCTTATGTCACATACAATTTGTAATTTCTCATGTACCCCTAGTATCTGTATATAATTAAGTAAAACTCAGCCCAGAAGGGGAATTAAAAAGTTGCCCCTAGGCCAATTACTGAATAGCACATGTAAAAAAAATAACCCATCTCCCCTACCTTATGGATAGAAATAAGATATTAATTCCAAATTCCGAAAAATGGGATGATGGGTGTTTTCTCCCTCTGTGCGTCAGATTATCCCGGAGATTAAAAAAAAAAAATTGCTGTCCTATATTTTCATCACATTTAGGGATTATTGCAGTATTTCCCTATGGTCCTCTGACATGCAGCTGCAGCTCCTCCACCACCGTGTGCCTCTGCGAACCGAGTCAGGGCACCGCGTGTGCTTGTTTCAGTCCAAACCGAGGAAATGACTGAGAGCAGGGGGGGTCAAGCCCATAAAGTTAACAAGCCAGCCTCCTTTCTCCCCTTTTTGGTTGGAGGAAAGAGGAAGAGGGAGGGGGAGAGGCTTGAGTACAGTACTTCTGTGCTATTATAGTAGTTACAGTAATAGGAGTTGTTAGTAAGAGTTAGTACTCTTATGATAATTCACAAAGTGACATTATGCCAATATCCTGGAAAACTTTACACTATTAAAGGAATGACATATGAATAGACTAAATATTATGACACCATAAAATATTACAACATCTTAGTTTTCATCATATTATTGGGTGGTTCCTATTATTCTTGTACATTTATTAGATAAGACTAATTACAAAAAAAAAAATGTCCCTGTAGTAATGCAATTTCCCCCCGGGGAGACAAATAAAGGCTTACTTAACTTAATACCACGCTGATGTTTCCTAAAGAAGAAAAAAGAGGGAGACGGTGCACTGTGTTTGTGTCTGTAATTAATTGCTTTTTGAAGACAATTTAGATAAAAGACATTGTGATTTTAGCACTGCCACTTAAAACAAGCTAAAACATGGCATTGTCTGAAACATCTTTGACAGACTTCTCTACAGTGCAAGTGCAATAATATATACAGTTGCACCGCGGGGACTGCAGTAAGCCCATATTGTGGCTCCTATAATGAAATCCTAAAGTAAAGAGCAGCAAAAGTGTGTCTTTAGGCAGTGGTATCAAAACAGGATCTTTTTCTCCCATCTTGCTGCGTAGTTTTTGTACATATCCTAATTGTGATTACATTGTTGGTCAGTATAAAGAGTCTGTTACAGAACAATCTCAGGTCATTCATCCAGGGAAGTGTTAACTGAATTTATGGTGTGACTTTGGTGGGGGAATATTTGCTGAGTCATAGTTAACATTTTATTTTTTTCAAATCAACCACTTATTTAATTGCATTGCTCAACACTGAGAAACACATTTCTCTCTGATTACTGGGAGAGAACATGTTGATACCACCAAGCTCCACCAAAATCATCCAGAAAACGTATTTCTAGGACTGTGATTATAAAACATATGATTTTGTGTCTTCTCACGGTTTTCTATTAAATTTTGTTTTGCCACGATGAAGTGTTTTTCTCACTGACTCTGATTTCCTCTCCAAATTGCCTAGCACCCAGAGCGAGGCAGCGAGTTTGGCAAGCCACACCATCTGGGAACTTTTCTGACCCTGTGCAAACTCGGCCACACAGACATTTGCAGTTGCGTTATCCATGAGCTCTGCTGCTTCAGGACTTTGAGCATCAAATCAGAATCATTTTCCTCATCATCCATATCAATACATGAGGAGACTGACACTCCTGCCTGTATTATTTATTCACTTATGTGCCTTTCTTTGTCTCACAGAGTGCAGCACCCACAGTGGCAGAAAAGGCATGCCCACCAGATCAATGCAGGGTTATTGGCAGGAGACAGAGTTTTGATAAAGGTCTTTGTAGATAACATTCCTCCTTTCTCTACTTCCTCTCTCTCTCGTTGTGTAGATTCAGTCGTTCTCTGTTTCTCAGTCTTTATTTCTCTGTCTGCCTGTCGCTCCCTCGCTGCGGTTCAGTTGATTATGGTGTTGGTCTGTAGCTAGAGGGTTTGGCATCCAAATTAAACTCTTTTTGTCCTACGAGTGTTCAGCTAACGTGTCTCTAGAGATTAGCACACCCACTTGTCAGCTCTTGTGTGGGTGCTGCCATGCAGTGAGTGTGTGTGCCTTTGTGTGCAGGAGAGTGAAGAGAATAAGATTGACCAAAGTGCTGTTTAAAAATAAAAGCTTTCTTCATAGTAATCAATGTTGCTGGCTATCAGGGATGAGCACACCAAGGCTGATGGCCGGGTGGTTAGTTCTCCTACACACTGCAGTAAGCACATTCTTGCTGACCGCAAATAGTCGACCCTTAAGACTGGAGCCCAATCTCATGTTCTTGCAATGGAACTGTCCTCATACATCCTCTTTCCCCTTGCCTCGCTTTATCTGCTTGTGTCTGCCCATCTGAGTCACGGAAAGAAATTCTTTAGCTGCTTTTCTCTGTGTGTGTACTGGTGCTTTTTATTTTATCAGCCAGCGCTCCCCCACTCCTCCAATAACAAACACAGGAAGCTGCTGTCGCTGGGTAGAACAGACAGAGCATGGGAGAAGAAAAGCACTGTGCCGCTCTACGGTCAGCCACTTACAAACAGCCTCTGGCCTCAGCTCGACGGGATACGAAACATCTGTTGGGTGTGATGGGATGTCGGTTTAACAGTTTAGTCATGTCACACGCAGTATGATGGGTGGCACTGAAGTGGTAAGCCTGTCAAATTTGAAAATACCCCATGTGACAAGCTGTGGAGGGGATGTTGAAGGATTTAGGATCAAAGCTGGAGCATCCATCTGTGCAAAACTACAAAGATGAGAAACTGCAAAAAGAGAGCTGATGCAGTTTGTTTGCTTGTCTTTGTGTTAAGCTTCGGCTCTGCCTGTACAAGCAGGAACTGCAGTATAAATGTGAATGTGTAGTTTCTTAGACAGTAATACGATGTTTGTAAAATGACTGTACAATTATGGAGACTGCACCACATGCACAAGCCTGAAAGCAGAAATCTAACATGTGATTACACACCCAGGCTGAAAGAGTGAAACATTTAAATGTCTGTGTGTGTCATATCACATATTCGGACCATGCATATTGTGTTCTCATAACCTTGTTACCTTTGTCATCTGCTTGCCTCTTAATAACCCAGCTTCATTCTCATTATCTTTTAACTGTCTATCCCTCTCTGCCTCAGTCCTCTCTCCCTCCCTCACTCTCTTGTAACTCTAGCGTCTGCAGGGGACCTTCTGGTCTTCATTTAGAGCCGCAGAAACACTGCTCTCTGTTGAAAACTTATACCTGGAGCCAGCTAGTCAACACAGCAAGTGCACTGCCTGTAAATTACGACTTCATGCACTAAGCACGACTCAACATTTTAATTATATTCATTACTCTAAGTGATATGTAAGCATATTGTGTCTTTGCATGGGCGGATTAACACATTAAAGAGACTACTGCAACACTGAATTGCCAAATTGCTTGCACTTGCATCAGCTCTCATAAAATATTCAGTTGGTTGGGTTTTTTCCTCAGTGAGACTGCAAATACAGATAGCATGCTTGTTGCAGCAGGGGTTGGCATAAAGCAGCTGACTACATGAGTGTAGTTGGGGGAGTTTTTGGTGATAATACAGGATGAGAGGAATAAAAGGAACGATAGTTGTTGTTTCAGAGAAAACAATAACAGACTGTAACAGAGTTTGTGCTTTTTCGTCTGGCTCTGTTAGGTTCTCGTTAAGCCTGTACCTTACACAGAAATGTTATGGGCAAGGCGCTCATTCACGTCACACTCACACCACAGAGCTCGAAGCTTCTCTGAAGGTTCTTAGATCACAGATATGCTGAGACAGAAGAATGGTGCATTGTTAGTTATTTTGTACTTAACTGTGAAAGAAGAGGTAAGAGAGGAAAAAGGCATTGGGAGAGGGACAAACAGCAGAAGATGGACAGGGAGATACGGTAGTGGTGATAGATACACAGAGAGAGAAAGAGAGAACATTGAGATCTGGGAAGTCACTTTGTCAATAAGGTTGGCAGGACACCAAAGCTCCAGTGGCTTTAGTTCCCAAACAGGAAAAGAGCTCAGAATGTGCCCCAGCCTTCCCCCCTTCTCTGTTTTAAATATCCTTTCCTCTCTGTCTTCTAGCCACGTCTTATTGGACTCAACTAGACATAAACTGCTGCTCTTCTCATCTTTCACTGATCAGCTTAGATACTTTCTAAGAACAATCGCTGTATTGTGTCCTAAAAGTCAGCTTGTTGTTTGTCCCTTAGCTCCACTGTGCTAACACGTTCATCACCTTTCCCCCGTCTTCCCCACTTCTAGCCCGAATAATGGGCTGCTCCACTCCTCTCACGCACACATACTTGCACCCCAATTACTGCTCACAATCCTACAGTGACTGACGTCACCTCTACATGTTTGGAGGCCCTGGCTGAGGCCCCCCTCACAGTCAGAGTGACTATGTATTTTTGCTGAGCAGCTGGTGGTGGGTGTTCACATGGAACTCATCTTGGTTGATAGAGAACCTGCATGATGTTTATATTTTCCTTCCTAATGGGCCCCTTAGGTTCACACTGTGTCACTAGATATTTTCACTTTCTCTCAGGGACCCCCATGCTGCAGTCCCAAAATCTGACTGCTTCATGACCCCCTGGTATCCCTGTCAAAATCCAAACTACTTTATTTCTACTTAGCCTGACTAAAGCCTCCTCCTGCAAGCTCCTGACTTAGACTTGAGACACAGGTTAATCCATTGCAGTCTTCATTTTCCCAAAAGTATCACTTTAATACCTTATACTTTAATGAAAAGACAGATTAAAACCAGTTTTTTGAGCGGATCTGGATTCCACTTCAATGTATTATCCTTTTACGCTTCCAAGAGCACTTTATATAATGATTAGTTTCATTACCGTATAAATTACACATTTGCTTTCATACATACAAAAACATTACAGTCATTTTCCTAATCAAAGACAAGATGTGAAAGAAAAACATGGGTTTTGAGACGATAAAATGATGGCACTGACTGACTAAGCAAACTACATTATAAAGCTATTTTCCTGTAAAACCCTGCCTGATGGGTTTGATGCACATAAGAGGCAAGCAGTGAAGACAAATAAAGGATACTGAAAACCCCCAGAAAGAATTGAGTAGCTGTATGTCATGATGATAGACATGTGTATATTGTGGGTTTGTATCTGTCCGTGCATGTCTGTCCCACTGTGTGGTCTATTGGTCAGATGAGTGCCCCTGCTGTGGATAGAGGATCAGTCCCTGAGCATCAGTGAGACAGGAGAAGGCATTTGGGGGAATCCTCTCCACCTCCAGCAAATTATTTTCCAAGTGGACCAAAGCCAATGTGGAGCCAGAATTACGAGGGTGGCACACTTCCCACTGTCTCACCAGCCTGAAAAACACAACATACAAACACAACATTTAGACCTACTATTTAGACATACTATTGCTACCAGCATTGACATTTGTGGTTTTGAGTGAAATGTCTCAACAACTATTGGATGCATTGAAAAATGTTTTACACACATGTATGTCCCCCTCAGTATGAATTGTGATAACTTTCGTGGAGCCCTGACTTTCCCATCATTAGGTAAAAATGTCTATTAGTCTAATACTTCCTTTATTACTGAATACCTGCAAAGCTAATGGCGTGATAGCCTAGCGGTCAAGACGCATGCCACATAACCACAATGCCCATGTTTTGATGGTTTGCACTATTACTTTATACTGTAATATTAACCTCAACCGGTAAACCCACTTTGTACATTACTCTAACTTATTTAAATTTAAAATTTATATTTATACCCACTTTTGTTTTATATTTTTGCTTTTTGCTTAGTACTCCCATTCTTGTGTGCACTGACGTGATAGTGAGCTGCTGTTACAAAGAGTTTACCCTTGGGGATTAATAAAGTATTTCTGATTCTGATTCTGATTACGACTGGGAACTTTTCTTGCATGTCATACTCCTCTCTCTCCTCATATTTCCTGCCTCTCTTTCTGTGTCTGTCAAAAAAAGGCAAAATAAATTCCCATCAGCCGCAGGTGTAGTTTGTGTTTTGTGCTAATTACTGAATGTTAAGCTTGCTAAAACGCTACACACTATGATGGTAACCATGGTAAATATGATACCTGCTAAACATCAGCATGTTAGCATTGCCTTTATGAGCATGACATTTCTGGGAAATCAACCTGCTAAAACCTTTCTACAGAAGTGTTTTGACTGAGTTTTGCCACGTTTTTTTTTGAGGTGCATTTACCAATTTTGGCTGCTGACCATGATAACAAACAAGTCATGTAAATCACAGTCATAATTGTTGCTTTGGTCACCAGGGTTACTGTAGCCTATTAGAGCAAAGGGGACCAAGAGTCTGGTACAGTTTAGTGAGTTACAAGAAATTGTTGTGACAACAATAGTTATTGTCTTCATCTTTGTGCTGAGGACGACTGTTGAAATGTCTATTTGAATAAATGTTGTTTCATAGGACATTGAATGTGCCACGATATCCTTCTTTGCTAAGCTCCTCAGAGTAATTACCAAAGGGAGCTGCACTAGAGCTAATGGTATTAGGACAGGACTGGATAAAAAGCAAGCATTTAGCTTATCCCTGAATTATGAAAATCCCTTCAGACTCTTAAAAACTGATTTAATAGAAAGTGTGCATCTACCTTATCTGGTTGTTGTCCAGTCTCAGCACCTGTAGGTTCTTAAACTGTCGAACGCAGCGAGGGACCTCCCCCAGATGATTGTTGTCCAATAGAAGCTCACCCAGTGAGCGGTATGTTCCAACAAAAGAGACTCGTTCAATACCCTCATTGCTCAAGGAATTGTGGGATAGATGAAGGGACTGTAGGCCGGGACGCAGGTGACGGAATGTGAAGGCGGGGATGTGCCTGATGTTGTTGTGTTGGAGGGTCAGTTTACGGAGACAACGAGGCAGATTCATTGGGACAGAGGTGAACTGGTTGTGCGACAGGTCCAAGGCTTCCAGGGACCTGAGAAGAAACACACAGAAGAATCATGAATCTTAGACAGATATCTACAGTAAGACCTTCAAATGAAAATTTTACTTTTAGATATTTTTAGCAATTCTTGCGGCAACATCCTTTGTTAGACGGTCAGTTGGTCCACCACTTTGGTCCAGACTGAAATATCTCAACAACCATTAGATGGATTGCCATGAAATTGTCTACAGCCATTCATGATCAAAACGAATGCTATTCCCATGAGCCCCAGCTGTACTTTGTGTTTAGTGCTAAGTAACAATTGTTAACATGCTGACATGCTAAACTAAGATGGCAATCATGGTAAACATTACACCTGATTAGCATGTATTGTTTTACAGGGCTCTAGATTAAATATAATAATGGATATCCACTTCAACTCTGATTTCAAGGCTTTTCACTGCAGACCTCATGTTTTATAGTTACTGGACTCCTGCATAGCCCTGTTGGGGAAGCAGGGTGTCAGGAGTGCAGATTGGGAGGCTAGGCTGAGGTGGATTCATGGGGAGCAGCAGGGGAGAAAATAATGGGGCCTGGGGGGTACAAAGGCATGGCAGTTTTGAGTGGGAATTTGTGGCTGAGTGGCAGATAAGGGGTATGAAAATGTTTGGTTTGCAGGAAAGCGAATTAACGGCCATAGACGGGGGAACAGATTTCAGGGGTCTGAGGCGAAGATGAAGTAAAGAGGTTCAGTGTTTTTGTTTTAAGATCCCACACAGCTGTTCTTAGTTTACAGCACAGCTCACAGCAGGAGAGGAACCTCATTTCCTGTTCTTTGGCCATTCGTAGACCACAGTGAACAGCCAATGGGCCAGCCAATGAACACAGAGTGAAGTGAAATGGGGACCAATGCGGAGAAAGAGAGTGAAGGGTTATGGATGTGGGAGACGCTCGGACTGGCATCTGTCTGACTGATGTTCAGTGCCTCAGCGTTTCTGCTACTTATAAAGGTGACTTACAGTAAGACCTCTGCTAACCCTGCTCCCTTGAACATTACAACTACCCAAGTTACATTAATCAGTGGAGATTCTTGGGGGATTCGGGCTACAGGTTAGGGTTTCCATGAAATAGATGATGTGTGACAATGAGAAGGGGTTAAAATCCCCAAATCAATCAAAACACGTCGGTACATTAATCAATTTCTTATCACAGGAAAGGTTAGCATGAGTCCTTCCTCCCTCAGTTTGGTCACACAAAGTCCACAATAGACTTCAGGAAACCTTGTGTTGGTTACATGCCTCTCTGCTTAACAGAGGTGTAATAAAACATCACATTAATCCAACCATAAATGTTTTACCGAAAACAAAGTGAAGACACAGGGAAGGGCGCACAATGATAGATTTAACTCAAAACACACAATTACACGAGCCAACTTTCACTGAACACACAGCAGGGCTTTTCTTTAACCTATACATATTGTGGTAGTTATGGATTGCTATGAAAATGTGGTTTCTGCATGAAATTGAAACCCTCAAAAATATCTGTTTCTCAGTACCAGTTCAGACCAATAGTGTGCTGCTGATTTGTATTCTAAATCTTTGCCAGGAAGCTCAGCAGCAGTCCACTGCTGCTTACAGCTCCACATGGTATTAATGAGAAGAGGGACACACAGTCCTCTTTTCTCAGAGTCCTCCACCCTCTACCCTCCCACCCACTGGCACCTACACCCCAACACATACATGCACATATACTTGTAACAGGATGCGAGGAAGAAATACTAACGTATACACAAACAAATAAACATGCTCATAGACACAGTGATGCGCGGAGAACATATATACAAACCCAAACGAATGCAATTGACAATGAACATTTACAAATAGATACTAAACATATATTCAAACACATAGACACACACACACATGCACTCTCTTTCCAAGATTCATTTATTACTTCATTTCTAAAGCATTTATAGAGAGGCACACAGCACTCACATAAAACCAAATGTGTTTGTGTGCACAGATGTGTGTGTGTGTGTGTGTGTGTGTGTGTGTGTGTGCCATGTTTTTGTGCAAAGAATGGCCAGGAGTAATCAAGCTGATGGTCTGCTCATCCTCAGGCTGTTGGGTTCTAATGGGAACCAGCACACAGAGGGGCTTGTCTTGCTCTCCTAAACACATGCAGATACAGAAGCACAAGTATAATACCTTTCAATTTAAAATACAGCTCAATCTGTGCTGAGTCAGCCGAGCCAGTACTACACAAGCTGGCGTATGCACTTCGCAACCTAACCAGGATTGGTAATGTAGACAGGCAGGCTAGACAGACCAAGACTGGACTTAAAAAAATTGAATAATGTAGGGATGATGGCAGGACATGGCTTCAGCTACATCAAGTCATTATGGTGCAGGCTTCTGTGTGCACTGAATTTATGAAGCTGATATCTGGGAGTATTTTGGGCCAGTCATCACATCTGATGAAAACAGACTGAAGCACTGAAGGATTTAATTAAACACAGAATATGACTTTAATAATTTACTGCAGTGGTTCATAGTGTATACTACTGTACATTGTGAGTATTTGTATATCCATGTAGTGTACATACTTTTTCATATTGAAAAGGCTGCCGTTCCATTTGTGTTTCTAACCGAAGAGGAAACCTAACCTACCAACGATGACTTAATATTATCTGCATCTGCGTGATGCTTCAGTATAGCTGGTGTGATTTTGTGCGGTGGTGTGTCCACATGCGCTTGTTTTCCCCATTTATGCAAGCTTATTACGAAACCAATTTGTGCTGGTCTGAAGATGAAAGAGCTTTCTCTACAAGTCCCATCTCGCTCAGACGCTTCATAACACAACACGTCATACACATCTTTGGTGCGATGATCACTGAGCCTGTGCCTACATGCAGTCATTCTGAGACCACAGCACTGATAAATCTACAAAGGCATCCTCTCCAACAACAGCCGCACTGTCAAAATGACCCAACTAATTAAAACCAAATGGACAAAAAATATCATGCGATCAGCCAAAACCACTGTCTGTTTGAACACAAAATAAAATAAGACACCACTTCTCTGTCACTTATTAATCAATACTGCCAAAGGAGTTTTTATGGATCATTTTTAAGCTGATGACACATTTACAAGGCTATTATGTTAAGCTGCAGAACACCCTATGGTATTAGGTACTTTTAGCCGAAAGTCCAGATTACGATCATTTTCCCAATAAAAATGTTTGATGGCATGAAATAAAAACTGCAACTGAAAACATACTACCCATGAAATAGTATTATTTTGGACTTTTGGAATGAGTGATGTTTACGTAGCTCTGTAATCAGTGGAAGTAATTTAAAACATGTTCTGGTTCTGTCAGTGAACATGCGGCATTTGGAGACAGGTATGTTGGCTGGCAGCAGTGATGTGCTCACTGTTAAGTTTTGTTGGACTGGAGTAAGTTGAGCTTGAGGTTCGTAAAGAAGAAAGGAGAAGACAATAGCCGTGTATGTTATGTGTGTGTGCGTGTGTTTACATGTTTAACCTATACATTACAGGTGCTAGTTTTGCCCCTGAGGAGAGGCATTTACATAGGTATTATCCGCAAAATGTACTCAAAGTATCAAAAGTAAAAGTATTATACATCATTATATATGTTATTAGTCCATCATTATCACTGATGCTTTAATGTATAAGTAGCATTTTACTGTTGTAGTCAGTTGAGATGTAGTCAGTTACTCACTTACTTTATGTACTGACTGATTAATCTATAGCAATGCATCCAATTTTATCTTTTTATATTTTATGTCTAAGTTGAGATAGGTTGATTTTTGTATGTAAAATATAACAAAGTCACTAGTAACTAAAGCTGAAGTGGAGTAAAAAGTACAATAATTCCTTCTGAAATGTAGCGGAGTCGAAGTATAAAGTACCATTTAATGGTAATACTCAAGTAAAGTTAAAGAACCTAGAAAGTGGTTGTTAAGCATGTGTGTATGCTTACATGATGTCTCCACTTTGGCAGCAATTGTAAACACACCCAGAGAAACAAAAATAAGAGACAGATCTGGGATAAGTTCACAAAGGAAAAACAAAATGGGGGAAACAGAAAGTATAAATACATATAAGATACCTATAATATTAGGTTATAACACATGCATCTAAACATACACAAACACACAGTAGTGCCCATAGATGAGATACATTAACAAGGTAGATCATGAGGTGAGATGCTGGCAGTCGGCCTGGTCTGCCGGAGACAGATCCCAGGTCCAAACTGCACTCCCCAGCTTCCTGTAACCTCCAGTATCCTCCACAGTAGCCTCCACTCTGTGAACCCCAGCAGTAGGCAACAATTACACTGACTCCATGACATGGAACAGTAACCAGAACCAGCACACTGCAGTTTATTTTATCATTATGCAATTTACTTTTCATTCTGTTGCTCCCTTTTTTCAGTCCCTCTCTGTCTATTTCTACATACACTTCACGATGAATACATTTCTCCACAAGTAGTTCAAGACTTTTTAATTATTATAGGTCTGCAGAATAACATATAATCCAACTACAGGAAGGGGTCTTGTTTTATTCCACTTGGGTCTCACTAATGACCTTTAAGGTATCAGCTCCTGCTCTGCTGGTGGAGCTCAGGTGGAGATGACTTTGTTCACACTCCGTTATCTATGCCTTGCTGAAGGGAGCTTTTAAAATAGAGTACCATCTAATAAGCCTGCAGTGCCAATAGGAAGACTGCTGTTCTCGCCACTAATGAGGTCAAGTGTCAGATGTCAAACGAAGGCTCGGACTGCAGCCTAGTTGAATTCTCTCCATTTTAGCTTCACTCAGACTCTTCCTTTCTTCACATCATCTCTCTGTCCCTCTTTGGAGAAGGTTCTTTGTGTTACTGTTTATGTGATTAAAAGATCTCATTATGTCTTATATTATAACATAATATTATATTTTCACAGTTTTATATTTGTATTTCGTCTTTTATGTAATCATTCAGTTCACTCCAAAGTCCCTCCAATTGCACCTTCCTGTGTTTCTTTAGCATTTTCTTTTCCTCATTTTTCCCTGAAGCTCCCACTCTGGTTCACAAGGATCCCAAGGAGCAAAGAAAAACCCACTGGAATTCACTATATTTAAAGAACACACACACACACACACACACACACACACACAATCATAGAGACACCATCATTGAGACATACTGTTACTGTTACAAGTTGCCTTCAAGCTCTCCCTCACACACCTTCTCATCTATGTACAAAAGGTAAGCCGTCGTAATTTCTGTGCTATGTGTGCATGCATACTATGTGTGTGCCTGTGTGTGAGAGAGAGATAGAGAGAGACCAAGAACGAAAGTAGAAGAGGAAAATAGAAAAAGAATATGTATGTCTTTGTGTGAATCAGTCAGCCAAAGACATTGAAATCAATGACAGACATAATAAAGAAGCTAAAAGTACTGATCTGGTACTGATCTGGATTGTGTGTGTGTGTTTATGCACATTTTTGTGTGTGAATGAGAGCATCAGCCTCATCTGTTGATATTGATGATAGGAATAGTAATCTGATCTGTCAGAAGATCTAACATCTTTTGAAGCAAATGTGTTATTTCACATCTTTTAAGTGCCACAACCACCAACTGATAACTGCTTAAACATTAAAAATGATAACAAAAGTGTTCAAAATCCCAAACAACACCAGTCTACCCTCTTGTGGCTGATGGAGAGACTGCAGAACTTGTCTTTGTCTTTTTTGTTTTTTAAATCAAAAGCTCTGGATGGATATATGAATGGACGTACTTGAGACGGGTCCAGGCTCGGGTAGCAATGCCTTGCTCATGCAGGAGGTTGTGACTCAGGTCCAGCACCCTCAAATGGACGCAGCCCCTAAGTACCTCTTCTGTCACCTCCTCAATCAGATTTTCATTCATCTCCAGCTCCTATACGAACAGAAAGACACAGCTAGACAGGGATGTCTGATTTGGGCTATCAAGGTGGCATAGTTCTTGTCCTCATGTCAGAGTCTGGCTTTCTGAAGTGAGCCTGAGTACAATTCTGAATCCCAGCTGGCTCCTTTAGCTGATCCTAACATGTTAAGAAGGAGGATGTTCCCCACAGGGTTCAGTGAAGTGATACCAGTGCACCTGGAGGGAGGGAGGAAGGCCCAGAGGGAGGAAACGGAAGCGGTTGTTGTCCAACTGGAGGACCAGAAGTCGCTTTAATGGTCTGAAGGCTAGCGGCGACACACTGCCCTCATGGAGAGTATTCTCTTCCAGCTCCAGATTCAACAGATTCATCAAACCTAGAAGACAATAGTAAATAATATTATGATTATTTCCAGACACATAATGGACTCATACATTTCTCCTCCATGTACACAGACACAAGTCCTACCTTTGAAACAGTGAGCGCTGAGTGTACTGAGCTTGTTGTTGTTAATCCTGAGCTCCTCCAGAGATGGCGGCAGTGCTGGGATCCTGGTAAGCTGGTTGCCATCTAGGTTCAGCTTCTTCAGAAGGGTCAAGTTCTACATGACACGCAGCAAAAGCATAGGTGAACAGGCCATTAAGATAAAACAGACTAAATGGATGCTTGTCCCAAAAATCCATAATTTTCCATCCTGACTTGCCAAGCAGGACACAATCACAGAGTTCACAGAAATATACCAAATGAAATAATGTCAAATGTGTGCATCTCTTCCATGTCATCTTTCATGTTATATTTTTAGTAAAGCCATTCTGTGTGGCTCCTCAGTGGAAGCTGCTGTGGTTGATGTGTGTAAAGCAGTGGACTGAAACTTTTGCAGTGTCCCTCTAGCCAGCCCATCAGTCCTCTGTTATTACTGCGATGTGAGCACAAAATGAAGAAAAATCTTCCTCTAAAAATAATTTCCTTTTATTCTCCACATCATTGGCTGCAGCTGTTTTCCAACAGGTCTGTCCAGCCAATGCTGGGAGAGTATGCTGATGGTGGCGTGTAATGATTGGTCAGAGTGTGGTAGGCAGCCTCAGCGTGGTCAGGATCTGTGCTGGGCCTGTGGTCATTTAGAGGTTAGACCAGAGGTTATACTTAGAAAAGATTAGTTAATGCAATTCTCAGTGCTCTTTTATTACTGTAATGATACAGGATACATCCTGCTTTTTATTTTAATTAGATGCAAAGTGACTTATAAAACTGGCTTGTAACTCACACACTCACTCATTTACATTTAGCAGGCTAGAGATTCTCCACAAGAGGGAGCTTTTTGGGTCAATGTCAGAGCAATTCTACAGAGGCTAAGCTACACCCCCGCCTGTCGATATTTAACACTCAATAAAATACTCAAAATAGAAATTCAATTTAGCTTATAGCTCTCAAGCATCCTATTTTAGCTGTAAGGGTTTGTATCAGTTGTTTCCCTTACATTGGTATAGCATCGTGCTTTTTGTGTTAATTGATTTTAACAACACTTAAGAATATAGTTCAGATTTGTAGCATAAAAAAACAGAACTTAGTGAAGCTAAATTGCTAATCGTTGTTTCTTTCCCTTTAGGCTCTGCCTCTCCTATTTGAGTTTTCTCTTTTGGACATATAAAGTCTGGTTAGGCCCCCCTCCTCCTTTCTCCATTTCTGGAGGGGAAAAGACACGTAACTACATATGACATTTTGCAAGTATAAATTGTAAAATAAAATAAAACCCAAACACACACAAAAAGCAAAATTTTTACAAAACAATGAAAAGTCGTAGCACTCGTTGCCTGAAGAGCAGGCTGGACTGCACCCCTTGCGAATTTGTATCATATGGCACATACACATTTACATAACATTGAAGTGTTTTTAAGCAAGAACAGGTATCTCTCAATTGAGCCCTAATGTACTAGTGAGATCAAGCTTGATCAAACATACAGAATACAACTTTAGAAGTGGGATGTACTTGCAGATGAGTATTAGACTGGAATGTTGAGTCTGACAGTGAAGAAGTAGACAGCTGTGTTGGTTGGTGATTGATTGAGAGCGGTGTTACTCACAGACAGGGGGTTTTGACTGAACGACTCATCATCCAGTTTGTTTTTGCTCAGGTCCAGTGTGTCCAGGTTCGGCAGACCAGAGAGAGCTTGTGGAGCGATGACTCTGATGTTGTTCTCTTTAAAGATAAATCACACGGTAAGATATATCAAACCATTTGACGTAAGTGTGACTTCACTTGACTTACAGCTGGAGCACCAGCACCAATGCTGGACAATGATCTAAATAAATATATATATAAAAATATAATCAATCAGTAAACTTGGTTATTTTGTTTTCAGCTTAATGATTCACTATCCTACACTTTCATTTCCGAATACTACTGTTAAGAGTGAACAAAGTGACAGTAACAGCAAATGAATAGACCTAAATATATAAATGTTTTAAAAATACATAAATACAATACATGGCTAGTGGCATCAATTTAAAAATTAAGTAAGTAATCGATGTCACAGCTGTATTATTTTTTTATGAAGTCCACTTCTATTTTGTACCATCCGCCTAAACACAAACATGCTCATTTTGTATGCTCAGTCTGCCACCACAACATGCACACACACCTGCCATGTCCAGCTTTGTGGCCTCCAGGTTGTGAATGATTGGCAGGTGAGTCATGCCCATGCCCCTGCAGCTGATTTCTCTGTCAGCAGTGTGACACTCGCTGAGAGGAGACTCTGTAACGCCGTAGTGTGTTTCTGTTTGATTGCTGGGAGGCTCAGTTGCCTCTTCTTCTTCTTCCTCTTCCTGACACAGAAAATTCAAAAATAATTACATGACAGAGAATCGCTCCATTAACTCAACTGGGTGATTCAGTAAACTAAAGCAAAACAGCAGCCTTATTTGTACAAAAAAAATCTAAACCTCTTCTTCCTCCTCCTCCTCTTCTTCTTCTTCATCTTCCTCCTCCTCCTCCTCCTCTTCATCATCATCATCATCATCTTCTTCGTCGTCGTCATCATCATCATCATCATCATCATCATCATCATCATCATCATCATCATCATCATCTTCTTCTTCTTCTTCCTCCTCCTCTTGTGCTTTCCCTTGATCCATTAGCCGGCGCTTTTCAGCATGAAGCTCCTTCAGTACAGCCATGAGAGAGCTGGTCTCCTCCTCTCCCTTTCCACGCTTCCTCCAGCCCATTAAGGGTCGCCCCAACCCTGCCTACAATAATACAATCATACAGTAAATCACTTGCATGATTCACCAAAGGAGTAAATCAACGTAAACCAACACAGTCTAAGACTAGAGTATGACATAGGTTTAAAACATTGCCCACGTGGAAGATAAAATATGCAGCCTTTTCTTGTTTTTCCTTATATTTTTAAACATGCATGTCTGTGTTCACAAGGCAGAATCAAGTGCCATACTATTCTATATGCCGTGGCCTCCATTGTAGCTGCATGTTTCCTCTTCCCCCAGGTACCTCTCCTTCTTCTGCCAGCCTCCAGCTTTCTCAAATCAACTCTCTGATGCTCCCTCACCTCCTCTGCCTCCACGTGGATACGTTCATCCTCATTCTCTTCATCACCAATCATAAAGCAGAGCAGAATTAAAGACAAAGAAATACAAAAAGTTAGTTTTTCAGTAATTAAAACATTTACTAGCCAAGATCATGCAGACAGAAACAGGCAACATTTGAAAGACAAAATTATCATCTTACCAGCAGGGAGGGTTGTACTTGAAACATTTGCATCTAACAACATCACTCCTCTATCAAGTCCTGGTGGATGAAGGGCTGCTGTTTCTAATTCAGGTGTCTCAGAAGAGTATGCATCCATGACATGTAAAGAGTTTAGGCTTCGTCCTGATAAAGCTGTGCCACATAGACAAATGAACATGATACATGTCCTTGGCATCTGCATTGTTGGATGTTTACTCAGTTTGAGCCGTTTCAGTTGGAGAGAGAAGTCCAAAACGTTTAGGTCTTCAGGCCCAAGGCGTGGACGAAGCAAATCCACAGAAAGTGCAGACGGTTAAACCAAAAGGAAGAAAATCAATGTGAGAGTTTAAATCTCCAGAAAAGCATTTGAGAATTTGAGATTTGGAACGCTTGTAGTGAAAGCTCTGGTGCAGTTTCTCTGTTGTGAGTCGGCCAAAAGCAGTACTAAACCATATTGCACATGCCCCCAACTCGGAGTGAATGCTGAAATGAAGAAAGAGCAAGAGGGTGGGAAGGAATATCAAGGAGGCGGAGAGGTCAAAAAAATAAACTCTCACATTGTTAATAAAGGCCCTCGTTCATCGTACCATGAAATACACGGACCCGCCCTGCTCCTCCTCGTCTCCTCGCCCTTTCATAACTGTCTGCTAACACTAGGTGGAAAGCAGGGATTTGTGGAGGAGACGGGAGACGGACAGGGAGCACAAGAAAGAAACTGGAACACAATAAGTTTCATACACCTGTGATACATTCTTGTTGAACATTATCATGTGGGTTAACACATGAATTTGTGATGCACTTTCAGTTGTGTGTTTTTCTCCTGACAGAATCAGTCTGACCTTGGACATTATCCAACAAGAGTCAGGGTTGGTAGACAGTTCAGGTTGGAGTCAACCTTGTTCGGCCAAGCTCCACTCGCATCTATGTATGAAAACAAACATGACCTCTGAGAAACTAACGATGAGCCCGTCTTTACATTCTGTACATACATACTATCTTTATGCACATACACCGTGATGCTTACGCATGTATTCTGGAGTGTGTGAACACCACACTCACCGTTAAGCCAAGCAGGTGCCAATGACCGAGTGTTGAGCCAAACTGGGATTTTCACTGTGGGGTGAAACCTGCTGACAGCCCCTCTTTATTTGCTCAGTAACCACACACACTAAATCTGTCAAAATGTGTGTGCATGTTGTCATGTCCCAACAACAGCTTCTGTGATTAACAAGATCCATTGACATTATCATTTCTGATCATATTGATTAGGTCAAATGTATGTGTTTATTCTCATCTGGTTTTGTTTGTCTGCAGCTAAAGCTCAGCAGATGAGACTAAAACAACAGTAGAATCCAGACATATTCCAAATGGTACATTTGACAACTTAGCACTAAACACTCAGTTCCTGATGTGCTCTTCCAAGGTAAATACTGATGTGTCCAAAGACAGTTCATTTAACTCTTGACAGGAACAGGCAGTAATCCACTGACCACATTCAACCTCTTCCCTAACCTCAGTCTGACACGACACTGGATTAACAATTTCCACTGCATAGGCCTAGGATTCATCCAACATAAACACTTAACCTTCTCCTTCAGGTCCAGTCACTGGTTTAGGACACAAAGCACTCCTTACCATCTCTGCCTTCACTACCTTGTTTTGTCACTCAGAATAAAGATGTCCTAGAAAATCTGAGCACTGCCATGTCTACAAGATATGACACGCATCCGTGAAAGCCACATGTGGAAATCATTCAATAAAAGTAAACCAAATTGACAGTCATGCTAGGAGCTCTGTGAGAGACTGTATTTTGGTACAGTGGTGCTTTGAACTAAATGCTAAAGGCAGCAGGCCATCATGCTGTTCGGCAAGTATGTTGTTATGGCCATGTTCACTGTATAAATTTAGTGGTAGCATGCCAACACTTGCTAATTAGAAGTAAAACCGTCATGGTTTTAAAGTATTTTGTCAAACCAAATGGGACAATGTGAAATTTGACTTCATGATGGGACATTTCACTTAGAACCACAAATGTGAATGTCACAGTGGAACTAACATTAGATAAACAGTCAGGCTGTCCCCCATGTCCTTCAGACCTATCCTCTGGGCACGAGGGATTTCTGTACCAAACTTCATGGAAAGCCATATCAAAGTTGTTGAAACATTTCACCAAAAATGTCAATTGTGGTGGTGCATGGATGAAAAAAAAAGTTGATTTTTTTCCCCCCGGGAACCATAAAGCTTTCTACAAAATTTGGTTCCAATCCATCCAGTAGATGTTGAGATATATGTCAATGTATAAGTGAAAAAGAAGACCCTATGACCTACTTGTGGGACTAGACCAAAAGTCTGGGGGAATCAGTCATTAAGCATCTTCCTTTGGGTTCCATGAATATCTGTATCAAAGTGAATTGCAACCCATTCAATAGTTGAGAGGTCTTGCTGGAACCAAAGCAGAATACGGATGTTGTGGGGTTGGGACAAACAAAAGGACAATGGCATTGGGTTAATTTTTTCTCTTTAATTGAGCACATCACAGCTATGACATTTTTACACCGGTGACCTGGAACGCCAGTAACATTGTGTGGTACCCATGTGGTCAGGAATCATTAAAAGGAATGCCCCAATAGTTTTTAACTACATGATTCAACTTTTCAAACTGGGTCTGAAGAAACCGTTCTCTAGCACAGAACTACAAAAGTTAACTAGTACATTAGATTTATGACAAACAGTACCAGTGCTTCTTAGAAAAAGAGGCATGAATGCCAGCCAAGTGAGAAAACATGGGGCATGGTAGTCAGGAATGTGTAAGAAATGGTTGGAATGCAGTTCACAATGGTTCAAAACATGGACAGGCAGCTGGTATGATAGGTTTGAAATGTAAATCTAATGTCAATATACTGCATTTTCAGCCACTTGCAAGATGCTATTTTGAAAACATGATAAAGAATGCAAAAAAGGAATGTTGCAGAAGAATAGTTGAACCCATGGGGAGCAGATGGTATTAGAAAGTGCACACGGGGGAGTAATATTAAACACAACACTTCACTCCTATGCCCATCTCTCTCCATCTGTGATAGTAATAATCTCTTGAGTCAAAGCCACAAGATGGCACTTTAACACAGATCTTCAACACCAGGTAGCTGCAACATGGCAGAAAGTTGGTTGTGATGCAACAGAGCAGCAAGCAGGAGATCAGCAGCAATCCTTAGTTTGCAACGGTCTGACGTACGGCATTGGCAATGTGCTTGGCACTGATGCCGAAGATGTCAAGCAGCTCTTGGGGCTTTCCGCTGCGAGGTACGCTGCTCACTGCCAGCCGGGTCACAACAATGCCGGGCTCCTTCCCAACCGCTGACAGTACTGCTTCACCAAGACCACCTGGAGAGAGGAGACGGCCCAGAGAAGCCAACAATGCATCAATACAGAATGATGGTGAAGAGCCGAATTATTGTATTAGCACATCCACACAGCAAGAACCAATAAGTACGTAACACAGAAAAGTACCCACCCTCCTTGTAGTGGTCCTCCACAGTGATGATATGTCCACCTGTGGCTCTGGCACTGGCCAGAATGGTAGAGGCATCCAGGGGCTTGATGGTGAACGGGTCAATCACACGGATGTTCTTCCCTATAGGGATACATTAGGAAATCATTACTTTAAAAGGTTTATTAGGCCATACTAGCTAACTGAACAGCTGATGACTCCATCCTCTGAATTACCAGACATGAGCTGTGGATGTTGGTCAGAAAATGTAGGCCTCAATAACTGCATATATCCACTAGAGGGCAATGGGGGTTTACCTTCACTGGCCAGCATATCAGCAGCAGCAAGAGCCTCGTGCACAGTGATACCACCTCCAATCACTGTCACCTGATCGCTGTCAGACTGGCGCACCACCTGGTGAAGTACAGATATTTTTCTCTTGTCCATTCCCATCTCTTTTTGTTGCTAATGGCTACTTCATGCACAAGGATTAATGTGTGTAAAATCATGGTATTGATCATTACCTTGGCTATGCCCACTTCAAACTTCTCATCTGGTGAATAGAGGACTGCAGTGTCTGGTCTACTGGTACGGATGAAACAGATACCCTGAGAATATAGAGGGATTAGTTAAGGAAAAAAACAGAAGTAGGAAAGACACTCGCCCATTGTCGTGAAGACAAATTTTTGGGCAAACCATACCCCAAGGTGGCCTACCAACCTTTGTGTTGGCTGACAGCTCAACAGCTCTCTCTGTGGACACTGCATCACTGGGGTAAAACACAGTGCATGTTGGGATAGCACGGAACATGGCCAAGTCCTCTAGGGCCATCTGGGAAGGACCATCCTCACCTGAAGGCAGAGTAAGAGCTGTCAGGGAGAGGGCACACTTCCTCTGCCCTATACAGCACTATTGAGCTTGAGCAGAAATCTTACCGATGGAGACTCCGCAGTGGGACCCCACCAGGTTGACATTGGACTGGGAGATGGCTCCCATACGGATCTGGTCATAGGCTCTGGAGAAGAAGGCGGCAAACGTGCTGGCAAATGACACTGTGCGGTCACGGGTGGCACAGCCAATGGCCACTCCTACCTGCAGCAGCAAGAAAAGACATCAGTAATATGGGTTAGGGTTAATGACAGTGAATGCAATTAAGCAGTGTGGAGGCGCATGTCAACTGGTCACAAGTGACATGCAGCAGTGAGAGCGTGGGATTATCATGCTGGAGACCAAATAGTAACAGATTAGACTAATTTGGAGCAGATTGTGCTAGTGAAGACTTTATCCCACTTTCATAAATTGGAGTTAGTCATCTGTGACTTAGCAACCGCACTATCTAAAATCACAAGACATATATTGTGTACCATGTTCTGTTCAGCAATGAAGCACTCAATGTAGCGTTCAGGGAAGGCCTTCTTGAAGGTCTCAGAGAAGGTGGAGTTTTTGGTGTCTCCATCAAGGGCCACCACTCTCTTGCTTGCCTCGCCCAGCTTGGCCAGTGCCACACCATATGCACGCCTTGTTGCCATCTGATAGGGCAGGAAGGAAACCGGTGTAAAGTAAACAGATTGACAAGGTAATTGAAACGCCACAATATTCTACATGTAGGTTAAGAAGTAATCTCCGGTGCTGATATCAGTATGAAGCAAGGTACCCACCCACTAAACCAACGAGCCTTGTGAGAAAACAGTGAACTTTAACCGACTGACCATTCATTGACTGTTGAAAGGGCTTTGTACCATTACAATACATGCTTCGAGGGTCCTAAAGACAAAAAACATGGTACCTTCTCTCCCTTTTTGTATGCTGGGGGTGAAGGCAGGGAGATGATGCTATAGTCTACAGGTTCTGCGTCATCTTTGGGCAGTTTAGGGCACACAGTCTTGTTGGGGACCTGGATCTGAGCCTGTAGGTCATTCAAGAGGTCATCCATGATGTCCTTGGGGATGGGCTTTCCGTGCCAGTTTTCAAGATCCTCAATATCTACAGCAAGTTAATAAAAAGACCTCAACTCAAGTTCAGAGACTAAAAGTTCAGTAAATAAAATAGTCACCATAGGAAAACCACTTACTTTTGAGTCCTTTGCCTTTGAACGTCTTTGCTACAATGCAAGTGGGTTTGTCCTTCACCTGCTGAGCCTGCCAGAAAGCTTTGCACAGCTCCTCCACATCATGTCCATCCACAACATATGTGTTCCACCTACACAATCATGGCTCAGTTTTAACAGCATATCAAACATTACAATAAAATATTAAACCAGAACAGGGGCATATTCAGCTACTGAACAAATGTTAAGCATCAGACTTATTAATTGGGTTAAAAACAAGCAGAGATGGAACAGAAAGGCCAAAGGAGTAAAAAAAAAACCCAGCAAGCATGTGTGAGAGGTGGTCAAGTGAAATTTCAACCCCAGAAATTTCACGGTAATATAAAGATAACAAGCTATAGGTATAGGAAGATCTTCTTGATTTAAAAACAAAAAAAAAACAAACGACAATTAAGTTTGTTTATTTTGAAAGCATATTATGAAGCATTTAAAAAAAAAAAAAAAGGCCATCACAGCAGAATAGTTCCTAGCAAATTAAATAAAAGTGGAGGAATGGAAAGCTGAAGTTTGGTACTGACCCAAAGGCTTCACAGCGCTTGCGGTAGGTCTCCATGTCGTGCTTCAGGGGTGCAGCCTCACTCTGACCGAGCCGGTTGACATCCATGATAGCCACTAAGTTGTCCAGCTTGTAGTAGGAGGCAAAGGCCATGGCCTCCCACACTGAGCCCTCTGAACACTCTCCATCACCCATCATGCAGTATACACGATAACTAAAACACAATGTAGAAAGAGGAAAAGGGAAACATTAGTGTTGTCCTCCAAAACAATAAACCACACAATGGTTATTACATAATAAATTAAAGTCTGTTGAGTTGAGACTGGAGGTGGACTACTCAAGGGAAAGTCGAGGATAAACCACTGTCTTCAGTGAACATTAATGGAGCTACCTGAGCCAAGTCATTCCCGTCACTGGTTCTTACACTGTACTGACTCCTCAAACCTTAAAAACAGGAAGCAGATATTCATTATGTCTTTCTTCTTAATTACAGTCAGACGGTTGGATCCTGTTGCCTTCCTAAACATTAACACAATTCCCAACTGTATTGTTTATACAGTACAAGCAAATTGCCTCTAAAATAACGAACTATTTATTTCAATTTTAATTATATAGCACCAATTTTTAACAGACTCCGTGGTGGGCGTATGACAAACCGAATCCCTTAAATTGTGGACAAATCTGATAACCCTCCAAATAATGATTGTTAAAAACAAAACAAACCCAAAAACAATGCGTTCGTGCGAGCCTCGACGGGAACAAACTACCTAAGATTCCCAGTCCAATATTTTCCTTAGAGTCACCAACAGGATTATTAGCAATGAATATCAATCACTTCCAATTAACAAGAGATGGGAACATCCTTGTAAGATAGTTTGAGTTACTAGCCTCAAAGGGCCACAAATCATTCAGTGATATTTTTACTCTGATGACAATTACTATATTGCAGCAGTGCAAGCACCTTTGGGCTTCTCTGCAGGCTCCTGCCAGGGAGTGTTTCAACACAAGCCAACGACACCAGCACAGATTTATCCAGACAAATTACAATGTATCAGGTACCAGCTTAAAAAGACAGCAGTTCTTCACCTACCAGTTAATGCATTACACACTTTTTAAAACAATACTGAGTCAGCAACACAGTCTGTATGATATTTCACCTTTATAGAATCTGTCTAGTATAGAGAACCATTAAATAATCTACTTTAAACTTAATGCACTATTAAAATAAAATAAAAACGTATGTTCTCCAGACTAAAAACTTTCAGGTATTCCAGATAATGTTTTTTTAAATCTAAAAAGCAGGATTAAAGCACATCTTTGAGCCTCTTAGGGTGCTTTCACATCTCTAGTTCAGTTCATTTGGTCCAAACAATTATACATTGTAGCATTTTTGGTTCCTTTTCACACCACACTGATTGCTTTGTTCCGAACCAGTTGAAACGAAACAAAATGGGAAAACATCCACATCACCCATGGACGTATTTCCTAAACTGTTTTTCGATTGGTCAGATTTACGTGCAGGAAAAACAACAATTAGAAGGCCGCGCTGTTCTTGTGAGTATTCCAAAGTTGGGACCAACATGGTCAGACCAAATTTCTGTGAGGCTCCACACCTTCTCACTACCAAGTTTGTCTGTGAGCTGCCATGCTAAAGTGCAAGCTGTCCTTATCCTATCATGCACAGCGCAGCCGACTACAGTGGCTGGTTTAGTCCAGAAATGATGCTTTCTGGTACTTTTTGCAGATGGGTCTGATCGAGGTCAGATCACATTCTCGCAAAAAACGAACTGCGCTTCGTTTGAAAGCGTAGCGAGACCTCTCGGTAAGATGTTTGATCCGCTTTTGGTGTGCACCAGAGTGCGATTGCTGCTTTCACACCTGACCAAACGGGCAAATGAACTCTAGTAGGATTCAACCGAACTAAATGAGACAGGTGTGAAAACACCCACAATGAAGCTACATAGTTTTTGTATAATACTCACCTTGATTTGTCAAAGTGTTTGCCAGTGTAGGCCATCCCACATGCAGCTCCTAGACCCTGTCCCAGAGATCCTGTAGCCACATCAACAAACTCCAGTTTCTGGTGAATAGAAAGAAGCGGGGGATGTTATACTACATAAATGTGACTTACACAATATTCTCCAAGGACACAGCGACACCATAAAAGAAACTCTGGGTTCTTGACTTACTGGTGTGGGGTGGCCCTCCAGGTCACAGTCAATCTTGCGCAGGTTGAGCAGATCAGACTCCTTAACGAAACCCGCCTCTGCCCAGGCAGCATACAGGACAGGTGCAGCATGACCCTAGTGACAGAGAGTAGGGTGTCTTTAAAAAACAAGTAATGCATTACTGAATCTCAGGTGTACTCACCAAAATTTAGAACATCAATCTCATAAAAAAAAAAAAAAAATGTTTGCCAACCTTTGAGAGCACAAAGCGGTCGTTACACTGGTTGCGAGGGTCATCTGCTTTATAGCGCATGGTGTGGAAGAAGAGGACAGACATGAGCTCTGCAGCACTGCAGCAGGATGTGGGGTGACTGAGGAGAGAAAAATAGAGGCAGCCGTTTGATAACATTTCACAGTAAAAACAAAAAACAGAAAGGTCCACACACCATGCACAGACATGCGCTGCTACATTCAGGAATCCCTACACTGGGTTTAAGTTTGACAGTAAGAACACGCATTCCAAGAGAGTCATTCTAAAATAGGAGAAATTGGGCGAACAATGACCCTTTTAGAGAGACTCCTATTTTATGGGATTAGGAATACCACTCGTCAGTCGATGGTTAATCTGCAACATGATCACATTAATCAGTTATGTTGCCACACTTACAGCCCTTAGAAAAATAAGCAAACTTGTGAAACTGTTAGTTGCTGCATAGTGGTCTGAGTATTGTAAGCAACATGTTTAGAAATCCCACATTACTCAACAGCATCGCAGCTTCCCTATATGGGTTAAGATACAAATGGCATAATTTCAACCATGCTGGGAACGCCATTATCTTACTCAAAAACACACATCATGATCCCTGTTACATTTTATAATAATTAAAAAACAAAAACATTCAGTGCTGTGTTTACCCCTTGTCCTTCTGTTGAGCAATAACCTGCTGAGAAATAAACCGAAGTAAATTCATAAGCCATAACAAAAGCAACCAGCTCCTCAGGTGTCCTGTTCCCTATCAGTCAAACAGTGTGTTGAGAGTAGGGTTTTCAAACTCAAAGACATCCTTTGTTAAGGGGGACAAAACATCAAATGCCTGATAGTCAGGACATGCAGAATATAATTCAGCCATTTCCTTGTCAGTTGACATAAGGGACAAAAGACAGGTTTACCCAGAAACAAGACTGCATTTGCCTCGAGGCCAAAACAACAATGCTGATTTCTGGAGAATGAAATGCAAACATAATGAAACTGTGCTGGTGTAGCTGGCCACGTGATTGACAGATGCTACCTCGAATATATATATATATATATATATAGCACCATATATATATATATTTTTTTTTTTCTTACGGTTGGGGTGAGGGGGCAGGGGCAGGTGTGCATATTTAAAAGTAATTTTTCTCCACTGTGTTCTGGTTCAGATTCTGGATGCTATGAAACAAGATGCAAAAAAAAAAAAAAAGAATACAAACGAAAGTGCAGGAACGTATTTTCTGTTACAAGCTAAATAGGAGGGGGGGGTAGTACCAGACGATCCTCCCTAAACACCCTTAACTGTTAGACAAGCATGATGGTTCATGTGACAGCGAGCTCAGTGCTAACGGAGGCATCCAACACGCATTTTCTCCGGTTACAGGCATTTCTGATACTTGCCAAGTAAATTGTGGTTCACGTTTTGGATATGCACACAGATGTATACACCGAACCCTGACAGAATACTAGGAAGGCAAGCAGCCATATTAATATCTAGATCACATAAGCTATAAAGTTACACCCCACGCAACAAGGAAACTATTCTCACTTTCACCTTAAACAAGACGTCTGGTTGCCAAAACGCGTCTGGGAATGCTTGCAGTTAGAATGAAGCAATAAGACCACAGGTGCCCTTTTGACTAGACATGTTTGAGGTCATCACTTCACACAGGTTTCATTTGATGTGCATGTCTGGCATTTCACTTGAGAACTTCAAACTGAACACGAGATTCATTATTTCACATGACCATGTGACTTCTTGTTCGCTAGCGAGGCGGCGCTAATCAATGACTTAAGCTTCAACGAGCGCCTTTACTAGTAACGTTAACGGAGTTATTAAACTGACTTATTACTAAGCTAACGTTAGCTTGCACCGACTGCAGATAACCCAACTATCCATACAGGCGCTGCCATTGGTGTTCATTTATGTCGACAAATTGTTAGCTTATGCTAGTCTTCGCGTAGACTGTGAACTCAGACAAACTTAACGCACAAAGTAACTTAAAACGTTGAAACCGTCTGCATAATTGCGTGCTAGCCGTCGGCCGTGGCTACGTTTACCCACCGCGTTACGATAATCTGCAGCACGTGCAACAGGGCCCCGCAGGTGAAACGTGCGTCTGCTGCTGTAACGTTACAGCAAAATATGCACCTTTTCTTCGCCTGTAGCCGTGAGATATTTCGGAATTCCTGCTAGCACAACTTTGAACAACTTACCCCGAGTTTGAGGCGCATGTTGCCTTGATAGAGTGGATCCTGAGCTTGTTAGCAATGTCTTTCAACCCCTGCAGAGTTTTTTCATCGGGCTTGTGGTAGCTAGACATGGCTTCTGGACTATTTCTCGAGAACCGCGTCCACTGGAAAAGGTAATCTTTGTTATGTCAGTCGCACAGCTGCCTTGAATTCAATGCTACGCCACTGCTAGCTGCCCCGTGCAAGTACAACCGAGGAGGAGGACCGTGAGAGAGGAGCGGGATTTATGTCTCCTCTAACAGCCCCTCCCACCTAGTCCGAGCATTGGAGGGACGGCTGTGGCGCAAGTTGCGCAGGCGACGCAGCTATCGCGGCGGCTTTTCAGCTCATGAAAAGATAAAGAGCTGAGGCACCTTATAGGAGCAATGAGTGACTTCTTCTGTGGTCACTTCGTTGTTATCATTTACTTTTTCTCCATGACCAATAATTGCACCCACCACTTTGAAGACTTTAATACAATATCCAGTATTTTTTCAGCGAGGTGGGCAGCTGACGTCCTGGTTGTGACAACGGTGTGATGCTGAGATGTGGAGACATGGTTGACAACTACTAGTAATAATCAGCAACCATTGCATTATCTGATACAGTGTGTGGGCAGTATAACCCGAGGTTGCATACGCTGGTTTGTTTCCATACATATCCAGCTCATGTCACTGTCCCTTTAAAGCGGCAGCTGGATGGCTGCCAACAGGGAAATAGTGGCAGATTTTGCCCTCTCATCCTTACTCAGGGAAACACTGGACAGTTTGGCCGGCAACAAAAGGTTCAAATACTCCCTCATTTCTTATTCCTTAGTCACTGACACATTGCTTTGTAGCTCGGGGTGATTATCTGCGTTTGAACATGGATGTATTGTACGTTGTAAATGAATGCATCAGAAATAACATTTTCAAATATTTATTGTTGCAACCCAAATGTACACATTTACAGATGATACAAAGTGCATCATACAAGATACTCTATCAGGACACAATGCTTTTCATACAACACAGTCACAATCGCGCACCTATACACACCAAACCTGCGTTTTCAAGGAAGTCAAACACTTCCTCGTTTTGGCCATCATTACAAATATTATGGCTTCGACATTTCCTCTTCTTTGAGATCCTGAAATTACATACATGTCATTAGTACAACCAGCAGTTTCTGTCTGACCTTGCCAGAAATAAGATGTTTCTTAGCTTTACCTTGATTCTCTCTCGGGCCTCAGACATCTCCTCAGGGGAGACAGGGTCTTTGTCAAGTCGCTCCAGCTGTGGCAGGAGAATCTGTACACTCAGCCGGTAGTCTGTCATTTCCACCAGAGGATTCTCAGAAAGGACCAAAGCTCGCAGAGTTTTCGACACAAGCCTGAGGCACTGCAGGGCATTCTCATCTAAGATTAGATTGCCTCTAAGGGAGAGAGACACAGACAGAAGTATATAAGATATAATTGTATTAGGTGCTTTACTGAATTGATGATGGGAGCCACTCTGATCTGTCCTGTTGTGATTCAGCTGTGTACCTGACATTGAGGTACTGGAGGCACTTCATGTTGGGGCTGAGGCCATCCAGAGAATCTAGCTGGTTGTCTCGAAGGTGAAGCGTGGTGAGGCGCTCAAATCTCTCTAAACCCTCCAGGTGTTTGATAACGTTTTGGGCCTGAACAGAGAGCAAGAATAGTTACAGTGGCAGTCTATTCTCTGGTACATTACATGGGCATTAAGGCTGATGTTAATGGATCAACCAAGTGTGTTAGTGCTATTAACCAAATCAGAGTACTTTTATTACCAGATATAATCGACGCAGATTCGGAAGTTTGATGCCATCAGTGGTATCCAAGTGGTTTCCCCTCAGCTCTAGAGTCACCAGGTTGGCGAAACAGCCACTCTGCAGACCACTGACTCTCTGAATACGGTTACCTGCCAAAGAGGTACCAAAATGTCACGTCAAGGCCTTTCCAAAAATATAAATTAACACCACCAGATATTTGATTAAAATATTGCTGATGGATACCAGTTTGTCATAAATAAGACTGAATGATAACACGTGGGATAGTAAACACCCTTCTGATCAAATAAATCATTCCTTATTTGACTGACCTCACTTTAGGAAACTCTAGACTAGCTTAATGCATCATCAGTCATTCACATGGTATCATAGACACACCACTTATCGTGACATACAACCAACAGACCAACCGGTAAGATTGAGGCTCTCCAAGGCAGGCCCGACCAGGCCCCGCAGGTCTGTTAGCCGGTTCACTGCCATACACAGCCACTGCAGGTAGGTCAACTGAGCGAAAGGTTGCCCTTTGAAGCATGCCACAGCATTACTGTCAACCTACAGAACAGTTGCATTCAACATTTACCATCCGTTACAGTGAATGATACTGACGGCCCCCTGAGATGTGTTTTTTTTAACATATAAAGAATAGAGATCCTTGCCTTCAGCCAGAGCAGCTGCGTCAGAGGTGCCAGAGGAGAAAGATCAGCAAGGTGGTTGTTGGATACATCCAGAAAACGTATGTGAATAAAACTGCTGATTGCAGCTATGTCATTCAGTCCCCTGAGGGGTACAGTAACGACAAAGGGAAAATTTGTATAAAATCAAAGAGAAGCCACAATTAAAGGAGAATAACCTGAACTCGAAACTCACAGGGCAAAGGCAGCCAATTTTGCTTTGCATGTAATTTTGCGTCCTTACTTGTCTTTTAGGTCCAGTTTGACAAATGCATGTCCAAGTCCATTTCCTGTTCGGCACAGTAATGAGAGCCCCTGACTTATGGTTTCTTGGGTCAAATGGCAAGCCTGTACCTGTAAGAGGGAAGGTGTCAAACTATTATACTTGTCCAAATTGTTAGTGACACTAACTCAGAAGGGATTCAATGTACTACAGGACCCCACCAATGTTTGTGTACGGGGCCCAGCCCAGACCCAAGACCGTCTACACGACAGAGCTTCATACCCACCCATGTAACCTTTTAGCCATAAGTCAAGCCTCCCATGTAGAACTTCCTGTGAATTACACTTTGCTCTATCCTTGTTTAACGATAGAGCAATGCTGTGTTTATGCTGTACAGATTGTATAGCCACACCAGACACATTTGTGATATTGGGCTATATAAATATAATCGACTTAACAGGAAGCCTTCGGGTGCAAAACAATCTCTTAACTAGTGGTTAAATGTTAATATATGGCTTCACAATGCAGCTTTAGAATCAGGCAATACAGTCCCCTTCTAGAGACCCCGTCCTTTCATTTAATGTTTGCATACTCCCAAACAAATATTTAACATGACATTTGACACGTGGTTATCCTAGAGGCCTCTGGGGGGGTTACTCAAGACTTGTTTACGGTAGGTAATGGGATAAGACATGGGTTGCGGTCGAAAAGTCTTTTTTGCTTAGGAAGGTTCCTAACTGAGTGAAATGACCCAGAAGTATTTAAGTGGCAGCCATTATAAGAGCTGTTCCAATTCTCTAAATGCTGATGAAGTGATATAAAAAATGTCTTCGTCATCATCAAGCCTAATGTTACTCTTCTGTGGTTTCTCAGTCTAGTGTATGAACTACACTGCAGACTGGAGTCTCTCCTAGCAGTAAACAGAGAGCTAGATCCACTTGTCTCCTCTATGAAATGTCTGCATCCTCACTGCGCTGCATTATTATAAACTATGATGAACTGGTGGTGGGTCTCAGCTCTCGCCCCGTCCAGGCGCTGTCTCTCCCTCTCCATCTCCTTGCAGTTCTCATGCAGTAGTTCTGTGTTGTTGACTGTGCAGTTGCTGGGGCTGCTTTGTCACACAGGTATGTTAGTGTTCAAGGTTAGGCTACCGCCTGCTTCAGTGTAAAACGTTCTCACATTGTTGTTAAAAACTATTTGATAAAAGTTATCCTTGCCATTCAAATAAAACAAATATATGAATATCGCGCACCATTTACTATGTTATATAGATAACCTTCTCTCTTTACCCCCAACAGTGACTGACTTCCAGCCTCTCTGCCTGCCTCCTTTAGTAGCGTCCATTCCAACCTTGTTAATGAACTCATATTTTCCCCGGGTTGTCCACGTTTATATTGCCTGCATGAAACAAAAGGGTATAACGCACATGGCAAATTGAGCTGTGCATTTTGTAGTCCATCTGCAGGACATTGTAGTTTCACCATGGCAGACCCGCCACAATAACATCCGCAGTCGCATGAGCACGTCGCCTAGTGAGTGTTAAGTGCAGACAGATTCTCTTTGCACCGCGGTTGTCTTTTCCTAAGTATAAGTCCTTGTGAATTCTCCTGCGCATCGTTCTTTGACCGTATGTCGTTTTCCACTGAGATCAAGGAAAAGTGTTTAGGAAAAGACATCGGAGGGACTTTTAGACCGCCGCGCTGAAATTTTTCAGAGGATAGTGACTTTGTTTACACGTAACATTAACGGTAACTTGCCTGTTTAAATCAGCACCATGTGACAGTTCATGTACACAGTATTGTGAGCTTTAAGCTGCACGAAACTGACTAGAATCCAACTTTCAGGTAACGACTAACGTTACATACAAAAATGAGGCAACGTTTGATATGCCAGTGGCGTGATTCATTGTCTAAGTTATATTTCTTCAGAAGAGATCACGCTTGTAACTAACGTTACCTTCTCGTCCACTCCGACTCCTCCTTGGTGCGTTTCTTCCCCTCCTTCTAACGTTACATCTGACAAGACTGCATCTTCATCCATCTCAGACATCCTGGGGCAATTTGGCTTGTTTTCACAAAAAGTAACGTTAGTGGGTCACTGCAGCGGACCAGTAACGTTAGGTATCTGACAAGCAGTTAAGCTAGTCCAACTGCATGCTTTTAGTTAACGTTAATAATTACGAACTGACTGGGTTAGCTAAGCTAGTAACTAAGCTAACGTTAACTTGGGAAACTTCTTTCTAATTGGCCTGCCAGCTAGCTAACCAACCCGTTAAACTGAATTCAGCTTTGTAACTTTACATTATAACAGTTAGACGCCGACATTTAACAATTAACTAAGTAACGATAAACTTAAAAAGTAGTGTTTAGCTTTGATAAAGCTAACTCCAGTTTTTTTCTGATGATCCCATCACGCAAACCAAGAATCGCGTTTGTTGATGTTGCCATGGAAACCTACAACATGCACACAGGTGTGTTGTGGGCTCACGTGATGGTCCTGTCTAGACGGTAACTTTGGATGTGCGGAAACTCTCAAGAGATTAATGTTTAGGCAACGAAACCAACGTTATTTGTTTGGGTTTAGAAACGAACACAGTGAAGAAACTACACGAACAAATCTCATGAGTTTCGCAAATCCAGGGTTCCCAACTAGACACGACCCATTTCGATGGGGCAAACAAACTTCTGCAGGCCAAGATGTTGCATTAGAGATCTCATCACAAAAGTTACATTATATTCCGCTTTTTTTAACCACCGAGTTGCAAAAACACAGCTTTGGAAAGTTCGAGTTAAAATGTCGAAATATTACCTACTCTTGCCCATACAAGACATCAATCATCGATAATGATGAAAATGTGTTATTCTGAATTAATTTACATGAGCTAGATGAAACACTGTCACATTATTGAACAAATACAGAAATAAAAAATAACGTTCTCCAGAGATAACTATGTATTACATTGTGAATTCATACCTGCATTATGACAAACTGAGACACTTTTCATTTCCACAGTTAGTGTGATCCTGTCCAGTTCATGAGGCCACAGTCTCTTCTAAAATGTGTACAGTTCACGCCCAGATCAGTCATTCACTGAATGACAAGGCATATAGCATTAAATTAAAAAAATATATGGTGCATAGACAGTAATATTAGAAAATCCCATTTGCTGCCATCTATACTGATCTTTCATTTTCCATCAGCAAATGTTTCCCAACCACATAAAGCTTGTTTATCACACACAAGCTCTGAAGCAAGGGAGAACTCAAAACTGCGTCATTCAGGAAGAAAGCAAAAAAGTGCATTCTGTGCAATATCCTGACATTCACTGCTACAGGACCAGTTCATATGAGTGTATTACCACCGTTGAGGTAATTGCAATGTCAAACCAAAATTAAGAAGTTTATCTATATGATGTTAATGGTGAAGAGTTGCCTGCTAGTCTTCGTCATCGTCCTGTCTGGGTCAGGAAGTTGAGATTTCAGGGTGAAGGCTCACTCCACTTGCATATTGCGCAATAGAAGCCCCTTTTTCACACCTCCCTGCAGCATCCTGGCACCGAGACTAGTGCCTGTGATCCCATCACTAAAGAGAGAAAGAGAATAACACAAAGTTGAGCACGCACACACAACGCTGTTAATGTAGACAAAGACACATCCACCATTGTTGGTAAATGGCTGTATTGGCATAGTTGTGTGATGTATGGCGTAAGCAATAGGCCTTACAATAACGGCACAGGCCGATTACGAACAAGAACATCAACAACATAGTTAAAATAGAAAACCCTGACAAACAGTACAAGAGGAACAATGCATTGCAGTATCCAGTATTTTGTAAATGACACACCTAACACCAACAAACAGCAATAAGACATCAACATGGAGAGTCTGTCTGTTACTTCACTGCTGCTTACATAGGGCTAAACCTCCTCCTCTTAGGATCAGGAGGTTCAGGTCCATCTGCAAATCTCTGCAACCAAAACAAAGAGGACCATGAAATCAATATTAACTGCACTCAATCAGTAAAAAACAGAATTACTCGATGCAACTCCCGACAGTCAGACCCTGAGACTTGACCAACCTCTTTGCCTGCAGCTTCCTGCTGGAGACTTCTCTGCTCCAAGTTTTGCTGAGGGCAGACAGATAAAGAAGTTTGGACAGATAAAGGTTAGACACAATTACAAGAGGAATGTCAATAGGGTGCAACTGTGTCATTTTTAGTAAAGAATGTATGAGAAAACACACTGAAAACAAGTTGGCTTTCCAGCCGAGAGTGAACAGATATTCCTTATTAATCATTTATGCAATGTTTGTAACACTGTGAAATTATATTCAAACCTTATGTAGCTCAGAGAGCTGCTGGTGCCTGATGAGGGCCTCCTTGCTGGGGAACTGCCTCCTACACAGCAGACAGGCCAGTTTAACCCAGTCTGTCATTCTCCCTTCCCTCTCATCTTTCTCTCCTTCTTCTTCGCTGTCAGTTTCTCCACTGTAGGCTGGGACCAGACCGTGCTGCTGAGGTGGGGAACGCTACAGAAATAACATGCGAGATTAAAGACTGAGGAACAAATAGACAGTCACAATGATAAAACATTTGAAAAAAACAGTCTCTACAAAAAGACAGGGTGATAGAAAAACTGTAACTACACAGATACAGAACAAGCACATCACTGTGACGAGGTACTTACTTCTGCACTTTGTCGGATCTGGTCCAGAAACATCTGAGGGCGTTCTGACAGGGCCCCCTGCAGGTCCGAAAAGCAAAAATCAGTGGGATTACCAGGTCAGTTAAGAAGACCTTATCTTATACAGACATTGTCTTATTACTTTCACAGGGGCAGGGTAAGTGATTGGTTGAGCCTATGCTTGTTTTGATGGCCATTCTCCCCAGTCACTATATGATACCCTGCTGCCCTGAAGGTACACAGGTCTTTACAGCTAAGCAATGTGTGCCTGTGTAGGGGTCACGCACCTTTTTCTCCAGAACAGCGTAGCCTGCGTCAGCACTAGCAGACTCTCTGCGGTCATCTAGGCGACTGTGGCCAGGTGCCCTAGTGTAACCAGGTGGCAGCGCTGTGGAGCCGACCACAGAGGAGGAGGAGACCGAACGCATGTTCTCCTTCTGTCTATTGAGACTCTTTGCCCAGCGCTCCATATCTTTGGCAATCTATTTATATAAACCCCAAGAGAAGCAAGTTAGCCAGTTAAATTGACTTAACAGAGGAAGATTTACAATTTTGAAATGTCGTATCCCAAATGTCATAGCCCTTCACTAAATCCTACCTTGGTGAAGTCTAAAATGTTCATTTTTTGTTGAGAAAATGTAAAGAGGTGCTACATTGGCCATAGTATATTTATTTTGAACTGAATTATACTGTAAGGTAACGTTGTTATTTTGTCCACTAACAGGTTTTAAATTACACATACTGAATTTTAACAGCGGTTTATGTTAGTGTCCACCCTTTTACAGAGTTGTAAAAATGTCAAATCAAAAAACAGAGTTCACTTTGAAAATCCATAGGTACATTTTCTGTGCACATCTGTCCGTTCTTGAACTTGTATCTAGTATGTAGAGTACCTGTTGAGCAGTTTTGTTCCTGGGTTTGTCTTTTTTGTCCTTGCTGCCATGGGAAGCAAACGGTGAGTCTGAAGAGGCTGTGCTAACGCCCATGGGGGCACCTTCGGTGTTTGACTGGCCGGCAGCAGCAGCAATGTAGGTGTGCTTCTCTCCATCCCAGTACATGTACTGCTGAGTGTGAGGGTTGTAGTAGTACTGCAAAGAGGAGGGGCACACAAAACCAGACTGAAATGCTGAGTAAAAGGACACAAGCAGACGGGTCTTTCAAACAGGCTCAGCTTAACATTTAGATTGCAGTACATTCGCCACTCTTTACCTGGGAGTTAGGGTCATAGTAGAGTCCTGTGAGTGGGTCGTAATAGTAGCCAGAGCTTTCGTCATACTGGTATGTGGACACATCTGGCACAGCTACAGTCAAAGACATAGGACATTCGCCTCAGAGTCAGATATCAAATGACAAAATGTTTAATTGATCATAAAAGGTTAGCTTGACTGTTAATCAGCGGTATGGGAGCCAGAGCCTTCTGCTATCAAGCTCCTCTCCTGTGGAATCAAGTCCCAGTTTGGGTTCGGGAGGCAGACACCTTCTCCACGTTTAAGAGTAGGCTTAAGACTTTCCGCTTCGATAAAGGTTATAGTTAGGGCTACTCATGTGAGTCCTGAACCATCTCTTAGCTATGCTGCTATAGGCCTAGACTGCTGGGGGACTTCCCATGATGCACCTCTCTCCTTCCCCATCTGTGTGCATTCTTATTCCATAATTGCATGTTACTAACTCGACATCTTCTCTCTCCCGTAGTTTTGTGCTCTCTTCTCTCTCACTGTCACTTTCAGCAGGTATTTCTGCCTCCATAGATGCAGAGTCTGGATCTGTGATTGCGGCGACCTGCTGGGGAAGTGCTGCTGAGTCTATGGTGGTGGGGGGCGAGCGGCTCGGGTCCTACCCGGTGGGCATCACCTGGAGCTGCTCAGTTATCCATCCATCTTCTTCCCTTATGTTTTACAATCTACATTTTGTTACCATAATTGTATATACACTATGATTTTCTATTGAGAATCTATTCTGTACACACAACATCTATTGCATGACTGTCAGTCCTGGGAGAGGGATCCCTCCTCTGTTGCCATAAAGTCACCATAAAAGACTCCCTTTATGGGATCCCTCCTCTGTTGCTCTTCCTGAGGTTTCTATAATTTCTTTCCCTGTTAAAAAGGTTTTTTTGGGTAGTTTTTCCTTATTTGAATCGAGGGTCTAAAGACAGAGGGTGTCTTATGTTACAGATTGTAAAGCCATTTGATGCAAATTGTGATCTGTGATATTGGGCAATATAAATAAAATGTAATTGAATTATACATTTGAATGAACAACTAGCAGTGCCTTACCCAAAAACAATTTTGTATGCAAGATTTGTTCATTTAAAAAAAGTCTGCATACATTAGTTTGAAAGAGTGGCCTGACTGAAATGTCACATATGTGCATGTATTTGCAGTTATTATTGAAGTTGTTAAGGTAACTTTCAATCCCTAAGGCTGTTTGCATACCCCCTTTGGGGTTGAACACCACAAATAAATTCTCAACCTGTTGGCAACACTAGACACACAAAGACTTACGGTATTCCTGGAGCTCGTGTTCAGTGCCCGGGGTAGCAGGCTGGCTGGGAGCAGCTGGTTGTGGTTTTCCCACTATCTCAACCTGCGGACACACAGAGCTCTTAAAAACTAGAAGGTAATGGTGTGAAATAATGTAAGATTTCAAGACGCAAAGAATAGCAAAAAGGAGTATTATTGTACCTGTGTGGCTGGTGTGGTGGTGGCTGTCGTGATGAGAGCTGTCTGTGTATGAATGAGAGGCTGCTGCACGACTGCGGATCCAGAGGTCACTGCCTCAGATGAAATGGCAGCTGCACATTGGCACACACACACACACACACACACACACACACAATCAGGTGGCTTAAATTCAATTGTGCTACCAAGTTTGATTCAAATGTATACAGCTATATAGATCATATGGGTAATATGTTCTATATACTTAGCATATGTGATATCAACCTGGGATTGCTCCTCCTGTGTATGCCCCCATCAGGGCTGCTCCTGCACTGGGCAAAGCAGCAACCCTGGCATCTGCCTGGCCCTTGAAAATTGTGCCGTCTAGTCCAGAGTAGTCATTTCCTTCCTGATTGTATGTTACTGCTGCCCCCTGCTGATACACTGCTGAATCTATACTCTGGCCTCCACCTGATCCATTCTGAGTGGTCTGCGAATGAAAAAGATTTTGTAAAATGAGGACAAAAGCAAAACATGAGAATACAATCATAAATATACAATTAGAAATTGCACCCTCATGTTTTCTTCGCTGTACTGATAAATCATTCAGACAGGTTACCTGTGTGACAGCCCACTGTGCGGCAGCTATAGCTGTGCTGGCCACTGTAGCAGCACTCACTCTGCTGCCATCCGTCAAGAACACATCACTAGAAAGTAATAGAGGCAGAGAGAAAGTTTCAGTGGGTTTCTGGTGACCTACATTTCAAAACAGCTTTTCTTGTGATACATACATCAGTCACTCTATTTGCAGGCTATTAATTTGTTTTAGGTAATCCTCTCAAAAGCTACCTCTGATCCACTTTATTCACATGCCCAATTTGAGTTTTAATGTTTCGTGGTAATCGCTGATTTGAACCCAAAATGTTACTCTTTGTGCAATAGAAAATGTGAAAACAGAACTGTGCAGTGCTCTTGTGTTTTCTTGGCAGCCAAGTTTGGGTGTGTGAGTGTTTACCGTTTGGAGCCTTTGGCAAACTCCACCACAAGAGTCTTCCCGTCAATGGAGAGAGCTGGCTGGAGAGCCTGCAAGATCTGGAGCAGCTGAGACGCTTCCTGTTGATAAAACATACAGAGACCTGTGAGTTAGGGTGGGTGCATCGGTGTGTAGTTTCAAAATCATCAGTATGCAAAAATGACAAGATGTTTTGTTTGTGGACTAAAATAATCTGAACACAATACATCTGTCTTGCACTTATGAATGTGTGTGTCTGCCTCATCATGTTTCTTACCACTATGGTAGAGAGCTGTAGAAAGGCAAAGCCCCTGTTGAGATGTGTGTGCTTGTCCTTGATTAGGCGAACATTGGAAGGGGAGAGAGTGGCAAATGGAGCCAGAGCAGATAAGATGGCCTCCAATGAAGTGTGCGGGCCAAGGTTTCTTAGTATCAGAGCTAATGTAGGAGAGGATGAGAGATGAGAGAGTGTTGTGAAAGCAAGTATCCCTTGATCCCCCCTTCTGGTTTGCAAGCTATAGCTAGGTAGACAAAAACTGTTTCAAATCATGATAAAATATTGCAAATATTTTACATAATGGAAATTAAACAATACCTCCCAAAAGTACACATAAATCACATCCATTAACAAATTAAATAAGGATTAAAAAACAAAAATACAAAGGTTACACAAAAAAAGTAGGTCTTTCTGAATAGAAGAAGAGATTTCCATGGTGGGAAAAAAGTCTTACTGTCATTGGCAACATCTGCCAGCTGTGTAGCCTGTCCTGGGTTGACAGTAGGACCAGAAGAGTGGTAGGTTACTGGCAAGGGCAATAAGCCTTGGGCTCCCTCCTTTTGAAGATTAACGGGCAAATCCTTCTGCAACTGGGGCAACTTCATCTCAGCCTCTGGGGAAAGAATGTCATTAATTTATCATTATAATGGTGCGAGAGAGATTATGTTATTGTAAAAGGGAGAATAGTTTGATATTTACAGTAGCTGGGTTAAACTTTACCTGATTTAGGCACACTGCATTTGAAGCACTTCTCTCTCCTTTTAAAGTTTTGCACACCACACTGTTGAAATGTTACATGATCTACTGTTAAAAGACTTCTTCAAAGAATGAGCTACTACAGTGACTTATATTCATGCATACAATACACACATACAAATTTAGAATTCCCTCTATGCATGCCACACGATGCAAACACACACACAACCTTGTTGCAGAGCCAGTCCTCATTGGCACGTGGTTTTGGGTCGCTGTAGTGCATCGACACTCTTTGTCCCAGAATCAACAGCACTCCCTGAAAGAAAAAGAAAGAGGGAGGGGGAACAAAGAATGATTATCAGCGATAATTAGGCCACACATGCCAGAGAAAGGCCTCATCTCACAAGAGATGAGAGATAGAGAAAGGGACGAGAGGGAGGGAGGGGGGACAGAGAGAAAGAGAGTAGAACTGAGGCTGAAAGAAAGAGGACACCAGAGAATTGCAACCTTCAGCTTTAGGAAATTGGGACGGACTGAGATGGTGTATGTGTAGTGTGTGGGTGTCCATTTTTAAGGACACAATGTGTTTTGTTCAATTGTGTCATCCCTCCCCCCTTAAGGGGAAACCTTTTCACAGTTTTCCACACATCCCATCCCACTGTCACCACCTTTGCCCCCCCAATAGACAATAGCTCCATCCTAAAGATGTAATAATGGCAGATGACCAAGATACGAAAGCAAGAAAATGAGGTACTATATTGGTTCTGATTCAACATTCAATAGACCATGTGAGAAATTGTATGTCATACTATCCCAGAGGTGGTACTGTAAACTTAGGAGAGAGAACATGTCACGGACGAAACAGGAGCTTCTATTGGACAAATGATGAGCAAACGTTACTGGGAGGTTCCTGTTATGAAAACTATGTCGTTGAGTCCCAGACAGACAGACGTCAGCATGATGTAACATGAATTTGCCTGTTTGTGGAATTCTGTATAGGTAGAAAGGAAAGAGGAATTTTCTCTCAAAGTATAAAGACCTACCTACTTCGGAGGCAAAAATCATACTGGAATGCATCATGTGCACATGACAGGGCATGATGTGACTGTACATTTGTCCTACTAACTCATATGTCCCATTGAATACATGTATATATGTGTATGTGTGTCTGTGTAGGGGAGAGTGACCTGGTTGGTCTCCATCCAGCGGGTGGCCTCCTGTATGACATTAAACTCGACGAAGGCGAATCCTCGGCTCTGACCTGGACACCGCCCAGCGCCATGGTAACCGAACAACAACAACAACAACATAACAACAACGCAGTGAGGGGTTAGTGCTTCATGTCCAGAGGAGAGAGAGACCCTGTATCAGCACTACTAAAATATATATCATTGCTTCCTCTCTCCCTTGGAAATAACACACTTGACAGCCAGTTGGAGAGCCGCTGTCAAATTCTCAGCAAGGGTGGGAGGACGCAATGTCAAGTATCTCAACAGGGTCAAGGAAAGAGGGAAAGAGGGAGGATCCTACCCACTCATCGGTTTGAGTCTGAGCTCTTTGGCTTTGAATGATGAAGCACCCAGGCAGAACACGCAGAACTCACAGACACACACACAAGCACACACATACACGCATAGCTCTGCTACTTTGAGAGTCAGAGTGCAGTCTGAACTATGTAGCACTGTGATGGAATGTCTCATCTTAAATGCTCCATATCCTGTCCATGCATTACTATAACTGATTGACAACACATTATACAACATATTTAGATTTATAACTGTTTTAAACAACACTGTGTATGGTATTACATGGAACGTAATCACAAAAGGTCAACATTTCAACATTTAAAACTCAGTGATTTGTCCTAAAAACAGAGAAACAGTGATGTAGGGGTGAGAAAGACAGAGCAGTGCGGGGGACTGTAAGTGTGCCCGAGTCAGATAGGCACACCTTACAGACAACCAGTGAGTTAGCAAAGGGAGAGGCCAGTGAGACAATGACCTTAATGGGAAACCTTTAGAAAAAGACAAGCTTTTCTGAGTGGTATGGATGACGCTCGCGTAGCGGAGAGGTAGCTGCAACACTTATATCCCAACTCTCACACACCCAAAAATAGCTACAATGACAAAACACAATCAAATAAATTCTGCTTCGGCTGCTCATTTCTCAGTTGACACTGTTAGTTTGTGAGCATTGTTCATCTACTCAGACACATCTCACATCAAGGTTGATGAGGCAGACTCAGGACAATAAAAGAACCAAGGCGAAAAGGAAAATTAAAGCCATGGAGTGAAGAGCTATAACTTATCGCTGTATGCGTGCATTCTTGTATTAAAGGCAAATATGGATAGGGTTCTCCTTTGATGCGTGCATGGATGTTTTGTTGCCCTGTGGGCACTAGCAAGAATTCAGATACCAGCAGACCAAAGAATCAAAGCGGGAATCTAAGCAAAACCCTGTGTACAAGTATATAAATATAAATGTATCTTCTTTGTGTCAGTTATCTATCCCATGGTCTGAGTATGAAGAAAGACAGTGACAGTAAGAGAGAAGGAAAAGGAAAGGGAGGACACTTATTGAGAGAGAAGACCGAGCAGATAAGGGAAAGTCACCTGAAAGAGCAATGAAAATGAAAGAGCTGATAATGGATGAGTGTGATACAAAGGGAGAGTACAGAACAGAAAAAATCCAGAGCAATGGACAAGTTCTCACCTGAAGATTTGTTCCTCATGAGGCGAACCTCTCTTGGCTGGATCCCCTGATCCTGAAGTTGTGCCCGGATCTATGAACACAGAGGCATTATTGCCATTTTAAGCCTACCGACAACAAGACCAATGCTTCATCAGAACACCGTAGAGACGAACATGCTCAAGAGACACGCACTTACCTCATTGGCGGTGGCGTTGGGTGGCAGCATGCGAAGCATAATGATGTTGCTTGGCCTCTGGTTGTGCTCTAGATCTGGACGGTAGTCCTGGTCCCTCTGATCCAACTCCTCAAGGGACAGGTCTGGACCAGCACTCCCACAGCTATGCTCCTCTGCCCCCACTGGAAAAGCCTGCATATAGAACAGTAACAAATTAGCAACCAATGTGAACAACAAAATAAAATGGTAGCAGCTCTATCGAGGATGGGCTTGTTATCGCTTACCCTCCTCTTCACTGCCCCACGAGAGAACCTGTCCTCCTCTCTCTGTCTTGCCGTATTGTATTCCATCTGTTCAGAATGGGCACCACCATGACCCCAGTTGTCATCCATACTTCCTGAATGAGAGGCACTGTTCTCAGGAAAGCCTCTTCCGCCTCTCCCCCGACCCCTTTCCTGCTGGCCAGTCCGTAACTCAAACTCCAGCCTGGATCCCTCCTCCTCTTTCTGGAGCATGGGAAGGGCTACATCAGGCTGCGACTGAGAGCAAGGGGGCCACGGGAGCCCTTTCCCCTGACGTCCAATGTCCCTTCGCCCATCTCCTCTCTGGTGAAACCCCGGCCGGTCTAGGAGATGACCAGGTGAGAAGTCATTGACACCCAGTGATTGCTCGTCACAACCATATGGTCTGTCCCCCTCTGCTCTGACATCATAGCCTGTTCCTGCCTCCTCATCCTCTTGGCCATAGCCTCGGTAGTCCATGTCCCGAAAGTTGTGATCATTGTGGGTGTTTCCATAACGACCTGTGCGGTCACCTCGCCCACCCCTGTGGAACATGTGTGACAATGTGAGGGACACATGTATACTTAAGGGGGGGGGGGGGGCAAAGGTATAAAAGAACGTTTAACTCACCTCCGCTCATAGTCCATGCTGATCCACTGACTCTGCTCTTGGTCTCTGTCCTTTTTCTGTTTGGTTACAGCATTAGATACATCAGCAATTTACTCTTTTGAATGAGAAGCAACAATCAGGAGGATCGCAGTAAAGTTTGCAGACTACATACCGTGTCTCTTAAAAACACAGCCAAAACTTATAACCGACTTCTTTACATCAAGCCCAGAGGCAGGTAGCATTGTCTTAGTTCTGTCACCACGTTAGCTGCATTTTGTTAATACTGCATACTTCTCCAACTACTCTCCAAAAGCCACAAATAAACAAACAGAGGGATCACCAATAAACGTGTGTGCGCAATGCACATGCACAAGCTTACAATCCTAAAAGGGGTTTTCAACAATGACGTGTGGCGGTCATCTCGGTTAGCGGGCAAGCTAACTAACGTTGTTTTAGCTTGAGGTTGGCTAGCTAGTCTCAACTGTCTCCAAACGGCTGTCAGCCGCTGCAAACACAACAACCGCAGTTGTATGTGAAATAAGGCAAACGCTTACCAGTGCCAAATGTAACCAACAGTAGTTCTTTAAATGTCAAGCTGAAGCCCAGGTGAAAAGGATGTTTTATTTGTCCGGGAACCAAGTGTAATTATTTTTCAGGGAACCAAGTGTAAAATGGCCACAGCGAGACAACATTTCATAGTGGGAGGGACCAATACCCGACTCGAGTATGTGATTGGTTCTTGGTGAGCAAACGAATGACGATGATTGGACACGACAAACAGGCCAACCCTCAACTAGTAGCCCATGACTGATTCACGGTGAGGACTTGCACGGCATTACTTGATGCGTTTCTGTAAAAATCGTCATATCAGGCATCAAATCATAGAATCACATGTTTTGACGGGTTATGAGTGTTTTTATTTGGGAAAGAAAATGAATGCCAGAAATATAGAGAAGATTGTTGTAATTATTAATGCATGAATAGATCAAAGAACACATAAATACCTTTCAACAGAAAACCCTAATATCCGCTTTATTTGGAAGAAGAAAAAAAAAAAAAAGAAAAAAAAAAAAATCAGAAATCCTAATCTGGCACAGTACAAAAAACACATCACAAAAAAAGAAAAAAAACTGCAATAGCAGCCCGCCCCCAAAACCTTCTAGCCTTGCACCCCAAACTTGACCTTCAAATAATTAAACGAAACAACACAATACTACGGTTACAATTTATCATTTAACTGAAAAAAGCTGATCATAACAGCAGGATTAAGTAAAATGATTAAAATATACTAAGAAAATTAGAGACAACAACAATAAAAAGTTACAGTACAATAATGACAATATCATTAAAGGGGCGATGGGGAGAGTTGAGTAAAGGCAAACTTGAAATACACATTAATAACATGTCCTTACAAGGCCTTGTAAGACATACAGTACATAATGGACATTATAGTAATAAGACAACCCTATCATCTATTTGAAAGTATATTCAACTTATCAACTACACCACTCATGATTGGACCCATTGATTAACACAATCAATGAACCTCTGGTACACACAAAAAAGGTCCTAAAAACTCATATGTTTAACCTGATTGTGCCTCTAGGTATTATACAATGTCTTCCAGTAAATTGAAGGTTTCTATGTCACTCTGAGTAGCTGTTAATTCCATTACCCATCTGAGCCATAAAATGAGGCAGTCAGGGGTAACTTTGGCATGGAAACAGGGGGTTAGGTCAGTGACGCAGAAGGCCTTTCCATGCATACAGTACATAGACACAGATGTTAATACACACCCACACAAACATTCACTGCATGCAGACCTGCACTGGAGAAAACAAACCACCATACAATTGCGCGCACGCACGGACGGACGTGCACACAGACACACACACACACTTGCACTTAAGTACAGGTAAGTAATTCAGTATGGGAAAATATCACATACAATCTAGTTTAGGCATACCCCTGCACAGCGCCTGAGTCAGAATATGGGCCTGAAGGAGCCAAGTCAATGACAGGAAGAAAGCATTCACGAATGTGATGTGGACTACAAATGACAATATAATACCCCACCATCTAAGTTATGAATCCCTACCCCAGAACTTACTTTTCTTGACCACTGCTCTCAAGGCACTACATGTAGGCGATACTGTAAAATCCACTTAGACATGGTCGTAATTCACACCTATTTTATATTTTTGTCTTTCTTTCTCATGTCCCCATTGTCTTTGGCCTGGTAAGGACCTTTTCTGTTTTCATTCCAATTATGGCACATTTCAACCCGTTTACAACTACTCAACTTCAAATCACCCCCCACCACCTGCCCTACAGATTTCGATCTGAAAGTTTTGATAGACGCAAGCAAAACGGCACATAACCTAAATTATAGACCAAGGACCACGGTGTAGAAGCCTATCAAATAATTGAAGATCTGCTTTAATTTGCTGAGGATAATTGGGTGATCAGAAATTGAGCATCCGCAAAACTTTTCAAGGCCCTCCCCAATATTCTCCCCTTTATCAAATCTCAATGGAAGCCACTGCCTTTTCTATCTGTGCTTGATGGCAGTTCCCTCTTCTCCCAGAGCCTATAACAGAAGGCAGGTGGACTTCTTGCTACGTTTCTTGGCCTGCAGTGCTGCCCTAGTTGCCATCTCAAAGACCTCCCTCACGCCATCTTTGGTTTTGGCAGAACACTCTTGGTAGCCGTAGGCACTGATGCGGTTTGCCATCTCTTTGCCGTCTTCACCTTTAACTGGCTCCTGGAGACGCATGCCAGAGAGAAGGTTAACATTTTGACATGCACACCGGCAAATGTGCACATACCAGCCGGTTTTGAACGAAACAAACCGACCTGTTTCATTTTGGCAAGCTCTCGTCTGGTATGGTCGTCATTGCGCAGATCTTTTTTATTGCCGACCAGGATGATGGGAACATTTGGACAGAAGTGTTTCACTTCAGGTGTCCACTTTTCAGGTATATTCTCTACAGCGAGTAGAGAGAAATAATGTATTAATTAGCAACTTGTGTCAATTTCACAATCACACGATTCAATACATAGCGGTGTGACCGTTACAAAGACAATACCTAAACTGTCGGGGCTGTCTACAGAGAAGCACATCAGGATAACATCAGTGTCGGGGTAGGAGAGAGGCCTCAGTCTGTCATAATCTTCTTGACCTGCTGTATCCCAAAGTGCTAGCTCTACCTGAGAAAAGAGAGAGAGAGAGAATGAAATGTAAAGATAGATGGATGAATAATGGATACCTAAAGAGGGCCATTTTAGCATTTAAGTTAAGATTAAGAATTAAAGTGTCTAGGTAGGTCTCTGTTTGGGTGTGGACAATCACGATCTAGTTGATGTTCATTTCATTGCACTTATTAGCAATTGGAAAACCATCATTTTCAGACATTTGGGAAGAATTGCTTTTAGAGCAGTAACGATTCGTTGATTAATCGTTTAGATAGATATATGGACTGGACACAGAAAATTAATCAGCAACTATTTTGATTATTGATTACGTGTAGTAATTTTAACAACAATGCCAATTTTTGATGCCGCTTCCACCCCCCCCCCCCAAATATGTATTTCTTAGTCTCCTGTGACAGTAAACTGAATACATTTGGGTTTCGTAGCATTGGTAGGATAAGACATGCAATTTGAAGTAGGAAGTAGTAACTGCCACGGATACTAGATTTAATCGATTCGTCAATCGCCAAAAATGTAAATCGGCAACTATTCTGGTAAACGATTTTTAAATTTAAATAATTTTTTCCAAGCATAAATTACAAACATTTGATGGTTTCAAATGTGAGAATTTGCTGCTTCTTACTGTCCTGCATTAAAGGAAATTGTTTCTCTTTGCTTTGTAGGACGAAACAAAAACAAAACATTTGATGACATCGCCTTGCGCTGTAGGAAATCGTGATGGCAATTTTTGTTTTTTGGTGATTGGCAGATTAATAGATAATGAAATAGACCGTTAGTTGCAGTCCTAATATAAGGATGCCACCTTGGACTCTGGGAAACTGTGATGAATATATTTCACCATTTTCTGACGTTAAATAAACCAAAGAATTAATCGAGAAAATACTCGACAGATTAATCATTGATGAAAACAATTATTAGTTGCAGGCCTAATTGCTTTGCATTATAACTTCTGACAACGAAATTACATGCCACAAGTCACAATATTCTACAAAAAAAAACTTGACAATGTCATAAATAATTCATGTTAAAACTATTATCACTCATTTTGCTATGCACCCATAAAGTCCCTTGAAGTCCCTTGTATACTGTGCTGGGCCTTAACAGACTAGTTTTTGATGCACTTGTGCATTTTGTTACCTTGTGTTGTTATAATTGCTTACATTGTCTTCCTCATATATAAATCACTTTGGATAAAAGCGTCTGCTAAATGACTAAATGTAAATGTAAATAAAGGACCCCTCCCAAGACCCTAGTCTGCAGCCAGTTGAATGTTTTACCTGTTTCCCATCCACTTCAATGTCTGCCACATAGTTCTCAAACACAGTGGGGACGTAGACCTCTGGGAACTGGTCCTTACTGAAGACGATGAGCAGACAGGTCTTCCCACACGCACCATCCCCAACGATCACCAACTTCTTCCTGATAGCAGCCATCTATGGAACAAGGGCCAAAACAGGGTTAGACTTTTAAACAAGGTTAAGTTACTACTCACCATCAACAATACACCCATGCATCATTTTACCAATACTGTATTGATGTACAAACAGGACGATTAAAACCTTTTTATTATAATGCTTGCTATGCTTCAACAACAGTTCCCCTGGCACACAAGGTTAGAAGTAAAAGCACAACAACTTTTAATGTTAGTAACACTAGCACAGATCGGCCTCCTTCTAGCTTAAGGGTTTCATTTAAAAAGTTCCTGATGTGCAACATAAATCTAAACCGAAACGAGCCGGCTGGCAGACAGGGCTGCCGCGGAGGTGGACGGTGTAAACACAACATTTTCGCGCTGTGCTCCCATTCCTGCTGAGAGGCTAACGTTATGCAGTGCAGTCCGGGCCTGTCACAGCAGCTAACGGCAGCTAGCAAGAAAGCTAACGGTGTTTCCCGTGGTTTGGATTTGTGTCATTCAAGGTATTCTCTCTGAAATTATAACTACAACCCTCATCGCACTGCTGTGATACGTCGGTGAATGAAACCAAGAATCGGCATAAAATTGAATAGCTATCGCTCAACATGATTAACAGTTAACGTACCGCTTGATGTGTCCGCCTTTCTCCTCTTCCTGACCGACTGGAAAACTCCGCCCACCGCTCATACGCATGCGCACAACTCCGACATTCGTCAGCAGGATGCGGCACCTTCACTTATATGGAACTGTTGTATTATTGATTACATATTAACAAATGAGTGAAATACATCCAACAGTAATAATAATAAAGTCAAGTCTAATCATCAGACTTTTTCATTGGTCTTTTATTGACTGTTTCAAGTATCAATAATGCAATACATTCAATCATTTGTTTATAAGCACTATAGCAGTAGACACAATGTAAAAAAATATACATACATAGATGGATATATACATATATAGAAATGATAATTCAGTTACAGGAAAAACAGCCCATTATAATAGTTTCAAGTTTCAGGGTTAACTGTCCATGAGGAGGGAGATTAAGATTTTAGAAACATGACAGATATAGCATAGGCTATAATTACATCTTAAATTAAAGTACATATTCACAAAACTGTACCTTAAAATGTAATCAGAGAATTTGAATAAGCTCTATGTCACAAGTGAGTCATGAAATGCTGCTTTATTTCTATTCCACCCAAGATTTATTTTGGTTTATTTGGTTTCATGTTAGCAAGCATGAAACACAATTATCTTACATTCAGAGCTCTGCCGAGCTGTTCAAGTACACCACTCACTCCTGCCTGAGGACTCGTGCAAAGAGACTCTTAAGGCTACAGTCTGTCTCAGCTGCCACAGCTCCCACACTGAGACTCTTGAATAGCATCTCCACGATTTAGGAGGGGAGATCACCTCGCGAAGCTCCCTTAAAGTGAGCGTGGCTTCTCTTTCTCTCGTCCTCCTCAGAGTTTATTTGAGCTCACTGAGAAGTTAATAGATGCCAGAATCACAGCACTGCTGCTTCTATTTGTTTCTATGGACACTGGAGGTAAAGTTGCTCTGATTGGCTGCCTGGCACAGCCAGTCTCAGGTCTATTTCTTGACAGTGGTGGCGGTGGCGGTGCTGTTGCTGCGCTGGTAGAACAGCACATAGGCTTGATTGGTTTGAAGCTGGTTCTCTGAGACTGGAGTCACACTGTAGGTGATGGAGAGTGATCGTGAGAAACAGCTCCAGGTTTATAGAGAAGGTGTTTCAATACAGATAAGCCATAGACACAGTAGGGTTTTTAAATAGACACTCTACGACATGCAGTTGGCAGGGGATTGCATATTAAAACAAAATGATTTGGGTGCAGAACGAATCTCACCTGGAGTCATTGTAGAAGCACCAACCATTTTCATCTGAACAGCAGGCTGTGTAGTGGCCCATGTTCACCGTCCCGGCGTGGTTACATATTGCATATAAATCATACAGAACTGGGCCTGTGGGGACATACATAGATATAATGACTTACTTATTCTGTTCTTCAGAACTAGGGTGTGTCATTTTAAATTGTATTTTAAGTGGCTGTTTATTGAATTAGTCAATCAACATGTAATTGATCATATTTTTATCAATCAATTAAATGTTTTAATCATTTATTTAGCATCAATACCAATCATTTTTTGGTTAAAGTTTTTTAACCCCTCCTACAGATTTTATTATTTCAACTTTTCACTGTATTCCTTTTGCCGAAAATAAATTAAATGAGACACAGTAACACACATGATTTGACTCAAGCATGCATGTCAAAGGAGATAATGCATGGATGGAGGAATAAATGAGACATGTACAAGGATAAACTCAAAGGTGGTTGTCTTACCACAGTCGACAGGTCCATAGGGTCCAAGGTCCAGGTTAGTGAGTGGGAAGGACACATACACTGTGCTTTTACTGATAGACCACCGTGACATCGTAAAACGATTCAGATCTGATCGTGACTGTTAAGCATCATCATAACTTCCTGCACAAAGACAGCACTTGCTAATAAGGTTAGTACAATAAGTAATAGTTGTTGCCAAGGATACGGATCACAATAACCTGGGGAAACCTCTGGATGGACAGCCGCTTGGTGCACTCTGTATGCCTGTTACATCTCTCACACATCTGAAACACATTATAAACAAAACCCACACCTCAACATTTTTAAAACATTTGGAAATACACAAAATCCTTTGTACGTAACTTACTGGTACAAAACAGTTAATTAAAAATACTGGAATATTGAGGAAAGTGTGATTAAGTGATCTCCTAAGTTATAGGAGACGAATGAGAAATGCAATCAGGAATGTCAGCAGCAGAAGACAGTGGAAAATGGTAAGTGTAAGCTGCAGGTGTTCAATTTACACTTACTCCCCATTTACAACAAATATATAAAGACATAATGAGTTAAAAATAAATAAAATTAAAACTGTTATGAATGGATAGATGTGTTTTGGACTAAACCATTCCTAGCTCAGTGTCCGTGTCATTGATGTATTGTAATCTACTGGTTTTGCACCTTGTGTTAACTTACTGGTGAATTCTCCTTGACCAGTTTCTCCTCCTGAGAGAAGAGGTCCAGGCACTCCCTCAGCGTGACCTCCCCAGCAGAGCTCCTCTTGGGGATGGGCAGCGACAGATCGCAGAACACATCGAATGTGTTGGAGTAGTGGGAGCACACTGAGCAATGCAGCGAGCTCCGCAGCTGGCCTGAGAACAGGTCTGTGAGAAGGGGGGCAAGAATTATCAGTGGTTGCCCTCACTTAACTTATAATGCAGACGAGACTGATGGATTTTTGCTCTCCTCACCTACTATTTTGCTGTCATCTCTCTCCAAGTGCTTCTTCCACATGGCAGCCGCCTCTTCTGAAATCCTAAGGAAGGATGAGAGATGAGGGAAAGAGAGAGAAACAAATGTGGACACATGAAGGATATCAGCATTTCAAGTATAGAATTCTTTTCCACATAAACATACACACCTAAATCTGGCATATTTTTGTTCAGGCTCCTTCCCTGTCCGTCGGACGTAGGGTCTGCGGTTGATTTCTGTGTGCAACTTGTCCAATAGAAACCTGAGGAACTCCTGTGCGTCCTGTTGACTGAACACAGACACAGGGAGATTTGTTGTGTTTATTTTTCTATACAAAGTCTCAACTTCAAAACCAAAAAGCAGCATCTGTGCTGGTGGCAAAGTAGAAAATGAATTGAAATAGTTAACGCTTGTCCTTGAAACAGTTGTGCTGACACAGAAGTTTGAGTCTCAAATCTATCTGCCTTCATAAATATACAGAGTGGTTAATGTGTTTGCCTTTGCGAAGCAGTAATGTTGCTTGCACAAAAGTCCCATGGAAAGATGCTGTTAACCTTGAGGAAAAGAAAAACATCATCTTAAATTCTCACCTGTAACCACTGAAGTAAGGCACTGCTCCTTTAAAAATATTGTAAAACTGTCGTGCATTTACAACTGTGTCTCCTTCATTTACATCCCAAAGGCCTATCAGCACCTGAGAGAAAGCTGGCACAGGGAGACAAGGAGCAGTGAGGAAAGATGAAAACATAACATGGGAGGAACAATAGGGAGCGGAGGGAACAGCAGGAGAGAGAAACATACCTTCCATGAGTTTAGCCTCCTCTTTGGAGTACTTCTCATCCCTGTAGGACTTGAGGAGGCAGTAGTCCCGCAGGCCACGTGTGTGAGATAAACATTGGACTACTGCATTCAGGAAACACTAATTTGGAGACAAAGTAAAAGGGGAAAGTGGGCATTTTATTGCAAAAAAACCCCAAAAAACTATTCTGGCAGTTCTGGAAGTATTTCTATAAAGGGTTTTGTTTAAGGCACATCCTGCATCATTAAACACTTACTGTGTTTCCTATGTTTCTGAGGCCAACCCTTCCGCTTCCTAAGTTGAGCTGCTCCTTCTGGAAAATAAAAGACAACACAGGAAGCTATTAAACCGAACTACTGAGCGGTTACATCTGCTAGTACATAGCCTTTTTTAAATTTGAATACACATGTAGTTCACTGCAAGTGTGCCCTTCTATCGACCCCTGGCTGTGTCTGTAAGACATGGTACTGGCTGTCTGCCTTAACCCTGCAATGTCAGTGTGTGTACAGCATTGGTAGGGCAGATTTAGCCTTCTTATGTCATTAGCATAACAAGAGAGGCTAAAAGGAGGTCAGCCTCAAGCATTAATCCTATTAGAGACCGAGGAGTGCTGACAGGTGTTTAAACACGTGTGTGTTGATGTGTACTCTCCATTAATTCCTTTACAAGATTTCTCTGTCTGTGTTTATGTTAGTCCCATGAGCGTACCATAAATGCCACATTAATAACAACCTTTTAAGACTACCAGACTTGAAGGTCTGAGCAGCTTTATACAATGTTGGGTTTTACACACCTCGTTGTCAGCGACCAGAAGCAGGCCCATCAGTGAGGTGTAGAGGACAGACTGGGAGATGTCGGCTGTCTCTCTCTGCAGGCCGTTCTGTGACACCAGGGTTCGACATAGGGCCTCACAAGAGCCCTCCACGTTGACGCCACTGGCTCCAGGCATCCTAGTTTACTGGTAAACCTCAGAAGAGGCTGCCAAAAAATATCCTTAGGCAGATAGTAGGTTGCACCACCTCAATTTTTCTCACAAACAGGGTCAAAGGTGGCCTTATGATGGTAGTTCATAAGCTGTCTGACGGAGAGAAGGAGTCCACTTTTTTAAATGAATGAAGTCGACGATAGAGTATTGTCCTCTCTTTCCTGGAAAACTACATGGCATGACCATCCGCTTTAGGTAAATTCTTATCTTGAGATCGAGTTGATCCACTCAGGCTGACAATTCTCTCTCGTAATTACAGCATGCAGAGCAGCTCGGAAAAGTCAAGGTCTGACAGAGACCTCAATGAATCAAGATATTTACATATCAGCTTCAGCGCACATATTTACAAAGGAGTTGTTTTTTGGAGACCTCATCTCAAGTGCTCACTGATTAAAGAATCAATTATAAAAACCTATAAAACAGAACATACCACCCCCACAAGCAATGTTCCCGAGATGTTATCAAAGCCAAATCTACACTATCATTGCGGTCTTGTCCAGGTAAGCCTTGCAAACAAAGTTAGTTTGCAAATAATACCTGACAAATACTGTAGCATTAGCAAATAAACAGAGCGGATTTGGACTCACCTGATCACTTGGTCACTCTAGCTGTGGACAAACTGTCCCAACCAAACTGCTGAGCTGTTAAAAATGCATAAGGGGACATCTACTGTTTCACTGTGTATCTGTAGGCTAGGACTGAAAGTCTACCTCTCTCCCCTGTCCTGTCACCGGTGTCAGAGAGAGAGGGAGGGAGGGGGAGGGAGAGAGAGAGAGAGAGAGAGAGAGAGAGAGAGAAAGATAGCGAGAGAGGGAGGATAATCTTCACTAATCTTTTCTTAGTAGATCTTGTTGGCTATACTTAGACTTGGCTTTGTGCACTTTGCCATGAGTACCTCAACAAACTTTTAAGTGTCAGTTTATTAAAAAAAACAACAACAACACAACAACATTTTACACAGTAAATTTACATTCAGTAACACTGTTCCCAAGCTGCTCAGAACACATCACCACAATCACACAATCGATCAGAAAATGCAAGAAAATAATCCACGGAGGAAATTCTATGCGTGTGTCTAAGCACAATCGGCTTCCACAGACAGTCAATATTTTGTTCTCTCCAATGTCAACGTACAGATCTATAGATACTCCCCAGGCCTCCTGATGATTAGTCTTACAGTCAGCGACTGGTATGGTCTGCCATTTCTGTGTCTGAGCTGAGGCTGAGCTCGGCAATGTGATACAGGGCGGGATCAGGGTGAGAGGAGAGCTGCGACTGGCTGGTCTGAGCAGTCCTATCGCGCGACTGGACAATGGCTTGGCGCAGACAGGTGATCCACTGCTGCTTGCTGAAGGAGTCGTTGGCCTGCAGGCTGTAAGGGTGAGCTTTGGAGCGCCCTCTGCTGCTCACGCGGAAACAGTTCCTCACTAGGAGATGGGAGAGACAAGAGCGGGCAAGGAAGGGCATTGAGTGAAAGCAAGGTTATAGGTTTCAAGTCACCTAACGAGGTGGCGTGGCATGGCTTTCTCTCCGCCTATGTGCTTAGTTGTAGCCTAAAATTAACTCCTTTCCCCCTCACTTCAGCAGCACCCACGAAACAAAAAGGGATACATTTTTGATAATCGAGTTATTGTTTATGTCATTTATCAAGGACAGATAAAAACTATTTGCTGGTTATAGATTTATAGATTAATCTAATTGAAATGAATTAAACGATAGATTGATCTCATGACAAAAATGTTAGTTGCAGCCCTACACCACTGCGTTCATAATTTAGCAACTAATATAACAGTTGTTATGTTGTATGTATATGTTACCTTTATCATTTCCTCCAGTGAAGGCTCCCCTGAAGGTGCCCCCTCCACCAGCCTCCCCATCTGGGATCTCTTCCAGATTTATCAAGGCATTGGGCAGAGGCTGCCTGTACACATGGAACACCTGACCTCCCTCTCTGTCCTCCCCTGGTCTGCTCAGCACCAAAGCCAGCTCAAACAGGAAGACATGCAGCCGCTGACAGAGGAGACAGACACGCGCAAAGTGAGAGAGATGGCTTTACGACAAGATTTGCCATCTTAAGTATCATCTATTATTCAGATATTACAGCAACATCTTTGTCAGGGTCACCATAAAAAAAACCCAACGTTGGCTTTTTACAAATTACGGAGAAATGACCATTACAATTCAAGGAGATGATAGAAAGTGCTCATATAAAGGGGCCTAAGTTTAGCATCTACACCGGGGCAGAGAGGAGCAAAGGTCTTTTAAGTGTGTGGTTCCACCCTGTCTCGGAGATAGGAACAAATCAGCAACCTCAGAGGAAATACTCAAAGGTCAATCAATGGAACATTGGAGTAGTTAAACATAACAACAGAGAGCTGCTACCTGGCCCTTGTTGTTTTTGAGCTCTCCATGGCAGTAGAGGAAGCGGGACAGCTGGATCTCTGGTAGTCTCTGACTCTCTTCGAGGTAGGTGAGACCCCGCCTGTAGAACTGACACTCGGCCTCTCCTGTCTTCTTGTTCACTTCCGCCACGATGCTCTGGATCAGCTCCAACTGAACAGAACAAAGTGTGACCACAGCATAAATGTATTTTATGGGGCTTTTTGGTGATGAAGAAAGTGTCCCATCTCCTCCAACTGAGAGCTTGTAGAGTTGAAATGAAAATTCTGGGCTGTGGTCTGAATAGGATACAACTCACACTTTATATTTCAGCAAAATGCAAGTGAACACGTCTAGTAGGTTTTGTATGACTTTTCAAATGGGAGCCTTTAATGTCCACAGCAAAAAGGCTACAAGCATCTTAAATGCAAAACTGTCTCCTGAATAGCAACATATATAAAGTAATTACAGAGCAACCAAACTGGCAAACATGAACATGTTATTTTCAAGCTACTAATGTCACGTCAGAGGATCACTGGCTACTGAAGTTCAGGTTTCATAAAACAGTTATGTCTTTCTGCCAATGTGCAAAGTATTTTTAGTATTTATTTATTTATAGTATTAGTTAAATGGCTGGACTTCCCACACTGGCAGACTGATGGTTTTCATGATAAGGAAAAACAAGAGTGGCAACCTCCAAAGCCTAAATCTACAATATGTATTTGGTATTGGTTGATATTTGATATCACACACATACAGTATACACATATAACAGTCTTAGGCCATAATAATTTGGATTTGTGTGTTATAATCCACACAGTCAGACTGACACATTTTGATTTTCATGCTACTAAGAAAAAAATCTGACTACTTGCAAGATTATGAAAATAATGAAATGAGTGGCAATGCGCCCTCACAGACTTGAAATGATGAGGATGAGCATATAAGACATGTCACATTATGACCGAAGTCTGCATGTCCAGAGGGTTAACGTGTGGATTCAGCAATTATCCCGAGTAACTGAAAGTGTGTGTATTCACGTTCAGCACTTTGGTCGACTGAGGTCGTTTTAAATGTGCTATAGAAATAAAGCTGACTTGACTACATGAATGTGTACATGACACCAACTCACAGCATCAGGCAATGTGTCCTCATCCGGGTGGTCTGGAGGCGTGCACTTCTGTATCTCTTTCAACAACAGGGGGTATTTGACCAAACGGCTCCGGGGGAGATCCAGAAAGTTCCACAGGTCCAGTTTCCTGCTGAACGAAGACTCCTGACACAGGCGCAGAAAGTGCTCCACTCTTTTCTCGTGCTTTTTCTGGTCCAGCAGAGCTTTAGCCCCCACCTGGTTACAGCAGTACGTAACGTAGGCCTCCAGGCAAGGGAACTGCAGGGAGGAAGAGGGGAGGAGCAAAGGAGAAATTTTAAGTCAAGTAAAGGCAGAGACGCACACAGACTGAACTCTGAGACTTTGGTTTAGAGGGGAAGATAAGAGAGTAAATACGGGAACTGGAGAGAGTGACTGTGGGTTGTGCCCTATTTCTCTTTCCATGGAAATACTCACCCAATTCATCAGAGTAGGCCCCACCTCTCCGACCGTCTTCTCTGATCCTCTCAGCCGCTCAAGACGACTCAGAAGATCTGGCACGAAACAAAAAGAAAAGAATTCAAGCTGTTGAATTCGTATTGTTTTTTCCCGACTGAATGGCAGTGTTACAACCGCTCAACTTCCTTTACTTAAAAAAAAAAAAGACATTACATCAGCAAACTCTCACTGTGTGAAGTGAAGTGAGTGCATTCTCCTTGTGTGGCTTTACAAACTTGCTTTTAGGGCTGGCCAACACAGTTAATATCACACAAATTACTATCACAACATTAACAATATAAACACATTGTATATGACCATATGGCAAATGTGTGCAAAAATCCGTTGTAATGGTTGATGTTCAATGCAGTGAACTGTGGTCAACTGTTACCCATTTTATCCGACAACTCATCATTTGTGTAAACCTTTCATACCTTATATTTTGACAGTTTACAATTAGAATGTTTTTGGAAACATTCGTTTGGACAGAGCAGTGTGAAGCGACATTACTCCGATTCCACTGAAAGTCAATAAATTATGAAATATAATTATCTATCTAATTATCATTCAGCCTTACTTGCCTTACACATGATTAGGAAATGAGTAGGTTATGTTGAGGCGTGAGGGGAGACTGAGATAAGGGAAGAGTGTGCAAAGCAGAGAGATGGTTTACCTTGATGGAGAGGAATGAGAGAGTCCAGCGTACCGAAGATCTGTCCAAGCTCACTCTCTGTCATGATGTCCAACTTCAGCATGGGCTCATAGTACACCTATAGCAAAGGTAAGGAAAGAATCAGTGCAGTAGTGAAGTGTGAGAAATCTACTGGAATGTGCCTTTCACTATATAACGGTAATAGGGGTAAAATGCTATTGTGTAGTGGACAAGTACCTTCTTGACCAGACTGAGGTCATCAATGAGTTGTCTCTCTCCCTGAGTCAGCTCATAGATCACCTGCAGAAGAGTCAAACAACTGTTCAAAAACTGGACACATAGACACCAACAATAATACAAAATACACAGATGTACAAGCATGAGGTTTCACAGCTGATTGTTCAATAAAGGAAGTTGAGCCTCCAGTGCCAGCTCACATCCTCTTTCATAATCGCATAGAGCTTCTTCACAGAAATAAAGCGATAAATAGCAGGCACTAATCACCCAGCCCATGCTGCTACCACAGCCTTACAGCTTGTGCTACACCCCACCCTCACAAAACATTGCATCCTATTAAATACACCTGCAGAAAGTTACGTTTCTACAGCTGAACTAGACTTGGCACTCTGAGCCCTCGCACCTCTTGACGTTTGATCTCCTTTGCAGTGAGGTCATGGCTCTCCACGGTGTCACTCCAGCATTGACTGTTGCGCCTGCGTGGGAATGACGAGGCCTTTGTGCGAGAGCGCAGGGGGGCCGGGGGCAAAGGTCGAGCCTCTGTGCGAAAACTGATAGACCGCTGTGAAAAGAGCAGAGCAGATGAACGTCTGCGTGCTAAAGTCTTTGTTTTGTTTTTTTTATAACGACAGGCGCGTGAGTGCGTTTGTGCATTGTTACCGAAATGGACTGTCCAATGCGTTTCAGAGCAGGGGTCTTCACTGGGGTCAAGACACCCGTTAGGCTATTGGACTTTGCCACAGGTTTGACCTTTTTATTACAGGGCTCCTGAAATGAAATCAGTAGTCCCGCTTTGATACGTATGAACAAAATGGTCCAACAGGTTATCAAGGTGGGCAATTCATCACACTATAACTGGATGGTCATTAGAAGACTTTAAAACACCTGAACACACATCTGGCCTCTGCAAAATAGGAACACCTCACCTCCGAATCCTTCATGTGGTCGGACATCATTTCACCCTCCTCGTCATCCTCGTCATCCTGATAAAACAGGCCATAAAGGAATAAGTTTTATGTGAACTGGAGAGAGACATGAGCGAGTTCAGGAAAGTGGAAAGAGAGAGATGTTGCGAGGCGCGAGATGTTGCATGGTGCAGATCTCTCATTTCCTGTGTGACACTTTCAAAGAGGAAGAAGGTTGAAAACGGTGCCTCTGTAGTAAAATACGAGATGTCTGCCTCTTTTTGCCACACCAACCACATCAGCTGTATATTCACTAACAGAGCGAGAAGTATTTTCATACTGGCAGTAAAAATGTATCTGTTCATCATAATACGGACACATTTGAAAACGATGACAGCAAAACTTGAAAAGTACAAAATCACAGTGACAGAGTGTCATATAAACCAACTTTAAAGGTTTATGCATTCAGAGAGCTTCTGTGGCTGCACGGCTGAACATTATGTTCACATCTCTTGTCAGCTCTGCACTCAGTGCTGTGGTCACAAAGGTAAGGCTGACTAACTTCCGCTAGTTACAGAGACAGAGAGACACACACACACACACACACACACACACACACGAAGATGAAGAAGAGGCACTGGAAACCGTTTAATGGGGCATCTCAGATATCACTCACCTCCATGATTCTGATCACAGGTTCAGGGGCCGGGTCTTGTTTTCTCTTCTTCTAAAAGCAGAAATGTATGTGAAAGTGAGTATGTTGGCTACCCTTGAAGGTTTTATACAGGTGAAAGAAACTATGTAGATAGCGTGCGTTACCCCAGCATGGTCACAGAGGATGGAGTATGTCTCTACTGGCTCTGCAGACCTAAAAAGGGCATAAACCTTTAATGAGCACAAAGCAAACCTACAGCTGTTATTTACTTGAGATAAATCTAAAAAGCTGAATGGGATCCTAGCAGCGTGACTAAATGACAAATTTGGAAGATTGTTTTTGTGATTCAAGTTATATAAAAGCACATTGATAGAAATATTTCAATATTGAAGAGTAACAGCACCTTTCGTTACCATGAAGCCAGGATGTGTACAAACTTTAAATGCCATTCGTGCCTCCCACATATTTAAATATACTATCCTGTTAGATGTTAATCCCTGACCCAGTCAGCACTCAGCATTAATTTAAAGTACAAGATAGAAACAGATAGACGAATGTAAAAAGTATACCAGGAAGTCCTCGTTTCACCAGTCTCCCCCACTTCCATCATTTCTTTGTCTTCAGTTCATCTTCACAGAAACATTACACATTCTCAAAATGAGAAACATTGAAATAATCAAAATTTACACCAGGCCTTTGTTTCAGTAGCATACAGCGAGGTGTTTGCAGGGAGCTCGTCGGATTTCAGCGGACTCCTTCCTCCTCACTTTCTTCCTCATCTCACACCCGACCACATCCTTTAGTGTTGCACATACTCATGTATCCGCTCTTCTCAGGGAGGAGGGTTCATAACTTGACTTGTTCAAACGCATCACTCAAACCTGTCAATTGACTGATGGAACTTTAACACTACTTGGTAGACAAAAAGGACCTGAGTCAACTAACTAAAGTACTGTGTGACAAGAGGAAGTAAGTAAATATGTAACTACAGCAAGTGCCTGCTTCTTTCAGCATCATCTCCATTTAAAAAAAAAATCTGTAGGTTTTCATTGTAATTTTCAAAAGGTAGGCGTTTAGCTGATTCAGGCTGTGCTTCCTGGATATGCTCTATAATGAAACTTCTGATTAAAGATCAAGATGCAGGTCAGACAAGAAAAACAGACACATGCAAATTGAGTCAAGCGTTACACTAGAAGTCAGATACACAATTGCATATCTTACCACCACAACAACCTTACAAAATGTCAAATAACCACATAAACTCAAGTATGTTTTTACATGTTTATTCACTATCACACTAAGTGCTCCCATTTCAAGATACATCTCAATGCCTTATTCAGTCAGACAGTTTATGATCTAAAAGGTGTGTGCGAAAACTATCTGCCCACCCCCCCACAAAAATAGAAATTAAGAAAACACATGAAATATAAAGAGAATAAAGAGAAAATTGATGTCATGTGCAAGAGCCCCTCCAAAGCCACAGAGTGCTGGATGAGGTGGGTGTAGGGGCGGCTCAAACCTGCAAGGGTTCCTATTTTGCCAGGTTGAGAGGCTTGATTATTTTCCAGTCAGGAGAGGCTGTTGACTCCGGTTTAGGTGTGTTCTCAGGTGCTTCTAAAGTTTCAAATTTGGGTCTCAGGTAGAATTAAGGACCGTGATATGACATGGGGGCAAAATGGATTCTAAGTACATGTGTTACTATTTTTGAGGTTCTTGGCTGAGCGTCTTTAACCAAATGAGGTGCATCTTTGAAAAAAAAAAAATAATAATAATAATAATTTCAGTAATGTGGGCTCAGGTTGAAAGCAGGGAAGAGAGCAAGTACAGTGGAGGGAAAACAGTTGGCTGGATAAAAAGCCCTCCTTTGGTGCTGAAGGCTGTAAGAGTCTGAGGATGTTTCAGAGGGACACTAGTTGGACTATGGAGTACCAAGAGAACACAGGCTTAGAATAAACTGAGCGGAGACACATCAGGAGGTCCAGTATACATGCTCCCTTCCGCCAATGACACCCCCGTTTCCCTAACCGAGCACCAACTGGGTGCCTAACACACATACGGGTATCCTTAAATCAGCTTACTGGGGCTATGTACACTCAGGCACAGGTTTACACAAACCACAGGCCTCAAAAAAGGAAACAACGGATTGATCCAAAAGAGCTGAACTGGATCAACCCACTCACCCCCAATCCCCACCTCAACTCCTCACTTAGAACACCCACCCTCTTTCCACCCCGCCCCTGCCCCCCCAATCCCCACCCTACTGTGGGTGGTTTCATCATGGAGCTCAGCGGATGGTGTATCTGACATAGGGCACTTCCACGTCTTCGTCTGACAAGTCGTTACAGCATAGCTCAAACACCAGCGCTTTCACATGCTTGCCCAGCTTCTTTTTGGACACCTTAGTCACAATCTCGGTCATCCTACAGGACACAGAAGAATACAATTATGACAATGAATAAAACTCAAATTTGATGTGCCTCATGCTCAAGAAGTAGGCATGTAAACAATATACTCACGGCAGGTCCAGTCTCTCTTTGAGTTTGGCAGCAGGCATGAAGAAGGAATAGAGCATGGACACTCCCTGAGAAAGCATGGTGATCTCCAACTTATGCTCATTCTGACAAAGAACAAAAACAGGGTTTGGTTAATTTTCACACTAGAAACCACATTATAGTGAGGAGATGAGTTGATGAGAACGTACTTTGAAGTAGTCCAGGAACTGTCGGAGTGTCATCTCCTCCCCATTGGGCTGCAACCCTGTGACCTCGAAGCGATCCCACAACGACCAATCAATTTCATAGTACTGCAAAAACAATTAAAAGTAGGGATATATGTCAATGATAATGTTGGTCAGAGAAAGACATTACAAAACAGCAACCAATTATTGTCGTTCTTTGCTAAAAGAACAAAAAACATTAGGAGCAGGGTAGAAGGCATTATTGAAAACAAATAACCATTTATATTTCTCCTCAGCACACACTGATACAATCAGTATGAGAAGGTGAGTTGAACTCACTTGCACCCAGGCAGACAAACTGCATCTGCCTGGTGCATCAGTATTAGCATGGCTGGATCATCATCGGAGATCAAAACATCTAATGACTACATTTGGGTAGCCAAGTGAGATGACACTTTTATAAGCACAATATATTGAGTATGAAGGCAGAATATTTTCCTACAGTGGGGACACATTTCCTTTCATTTAGATGAAGCTGCGCGAAACAAGAAGTGATACACGTGCAGCTGCCTACCTTGTGTCTGGGAGCAGCGATGGGCTCAGAGAAGGCAAAGAAAGGCAGGGCCAAGTTCATGAAGCCATTCTTGAATGACTCCAGCTTCTTGTGTCCTTGGACAATTTTGATGAGCTCCAGGCACACCAGGCCCACCACTGCGGCCGTGGTAGTAGCGATGGCAGGAATGATCTTGCCAGCTATCAGTTTGCTCTGGATTGAATGGTGATGAGTACCAGCATAAAGAAGAAAGAGAAAGAAGTTTATTAATTTAAGGAATTAAACTTGCAGGAAAGGAACATACCAGACAAATGATAACAGAGCGATTTTTTTTTCTTAAATGGCTAGAAATATTTCAGAGAAAAAGCTCAGAATTTATGGGAGAGACCTAGAACATGAACCGTGAAGTATAATGAGCCGGCACGTTATTATTTCCCTCAATCCTAGGTCTAAAACGTGTGCTCCCACCTTGTGTCTGTCTGTCGGCGGAATGTCATAGTTCTCTGCTCTCAGGTTGGATGCTGCTACAATGAAGTCCATGTGGAAGTTGGTGTCATCATCCTGTAAACACAGAGCCCACCACCGTCACACAAACAGGACACCAATCAGTGCAGGCTGAGGTTGTATTTACGACTAACAGCATAGCTGAGGCGATTACAGAGAAATACAGATATAAGAGGAAAGATTGTGTACCTTCTCAAAGTCAATGGAGCGGAGTTTGAACTGGGAAGACTCAGGGGAAGGCAGCTGCACCTTCAGCTCCTCCAGTCTGGAGTCATCTATATACAAAGATAAGTTGTACTTGTGTCTCATAGCATCCGTAATGACCATCAACTTCAAATGTATAAACTATCAACAATAAATCAATCACAAACATTTCTTTAGCTGAAGAAATCATAAACTTGATTTATGACTTTGAATGCTCTGATTTGCCCATCTTACCAACAGAGGAATTGCTATTCTGCAGGTCCTGATCAGAGACGTGGATTTTAACCCCTGAACGAGGGGTAAAGGGTGGCACCTGGACCTCCTGTAAGATCTTGACCACGGCTGCACGATCAGTGCTGCCTGGCAGACCGTATGTCTGGGCATACAGGTTGGCTGCTGCCATTATATAGTCCATGTGCAGCTCCTACAAAAGAGCACTTCTGTCAGTATCTTGAGACTTGGATAGGCGAATTCAAAGAAGATGTTGGTCAAGTGGGTGTAAGTAAGAAACATAATAAACCAATACTTACATTGCTAGTGCTGAATTCTAGGGGGTGAGGACACCTCTTTGGGCCAGACCAGAAGGGGGCACCAGAGCTGGTGAGCTGAAAGCCACAAATAAATTAATACCATAGGACCATTAAAATACAGAAATAAACAAGGTAGGATTGGGAATGTACATTTTATAATGTTGATGCTATAACAATTCTCATTACTTTTTAAAAGCATTTTCTGGATGTTGTATGCCTTTATTAGATAGACAACAAAGAAATGACTAGATTTGAGTAGAGATATTGGAACGACATGCAACAAAAAGGGTCTCCAGCCAGACCGGGGCAGTTCTGTTTCATGGTCAGTGCCTTAACCCCTAACCTACTTGCGCATTACATTTGCAGCATCTCAGTGACAAAACTGAGCTCTGAGTCAGCCAACTTATTTAAAAAGGTAGTAAACAAAAAGGCAGAACACCCATGACAGATCGCTAGTCTAGAGCTCTGATCATAACCTACTGTTTACCATTTTACAATACCCTTAATTCTAAAAGTGTACACACCTGATTTCTTTGAGGAATGTGAGCACTTCCACTGCAGCTGAATTAAACCGCGGCAGTGACTCGAGTCATGCATTCAATCTCCTCTCTAACACCTAGTTAAGTCAATTATGTTATATTCACTTCAGTTACAAAAGCAATGTTTAAGCATTGCTTAAAAGTGAACACACATTAATCACCATGTTACTACGCCACAGAGTTGTTCACAAACAGCTGGGTTGAGTAGTTAGCAAGATGTTATATGTGCGAAGAAATTTTCCATAAATTAAAATTGAAAAACAAAAAACATAAGGGAACGAGGGAATGTTTGGTGTCCATATGAAATTAAGGGGAATCCCCCAGACCAGACTGCAAGCATTCTAAAACGACTGATATTCATCATACAGCGAGCGCCGTCAGTACCTGGTCTGGCGGGAAGTTGTGTAGTAGCTGGCGGATGTTGTTGCTGTACTGGCACTGCCAGTGGTTGCGTGCCCAGGCTACACAGTCAGCCAAGCTGTGGGGGCAGTCTGTGACAAGACTCTTGTAAACAGCCTCAAGCACCTCCACAGGCTGAGCTCCGGGAAGTTTTAGAGTACGCTCCATGAACTTTGGATCTCTGCAAGGACAATGATCATGAACCTCATAAGCTGGTTACAAACATGAGAATTGCGGTCACTTTGTTTCCGTCATTCATCCAGCATGGTCAGTATAAGAATTGTTTTAAACATGCAATTTTGTTCCTTCAAGGTTTAAATATAATATAAAGTACCACAAAAGCAACAGCTTCTTAATATCAAACCCTAAGAATTAGGGGGACTGTGCTGAGCCCTTTTACAGATGCACATTAGGCAGGCTTGTAGTGAAGAGATCACAAACTCTTGAAGACAGCATCACCATCTCCAACTATTGATGTCAAAAGACACTTTTGTGGCCTTATTAATGCAAAGAGAAGTAATTTTGCCAAATGTGAATACCATTCATGATGAAAAGAGCACACTATATGTATAGCTAAGTACAGTGATGCTACATGGTCACTTGAAATGACAGGGAAGGCAACTCACGTGAGATACTGCATGGCATTCTCTGGTGGCTGTTTGAATAGTCCCTCAAACTCATCACGGGCCCACTGAACAAAAGGACATTATTGACAAAACATACACATCAGTATACGCTAGTATGGGCAAGTACAGCGTGTGTGTGAAACAAACTGTTTCAGAGTGAGGTAGTGTCATCTAGGGCTGGGCAATGAAGTGCATCACCAATTTCTCCATTTAAACATATTGTGACAATTTTCGAGATATTAAGGCATAGAATTCTAACTTTTGAATGATTAATACATTTTATCGTGAGACCTTCAATAATTATATACATAACATTTTGTGCTCTAGTAAACAAAACAAAAAAATTGTATTAGCTCAATTGTGAGTTTAACATGTGATTTGGACTTTGTAAATATAAATCAGAGAATGCTGTCATTTATTGTAATTTTAAAATGCTCACTGCGTTTATCTGAAGTGCAGCCATGTGGGCCTCTACTGACCTGCAGCGTATGTTCAATGGCATTTGGGAAGTTCTTGAGAGTACAGATGGGGATGGACTTCTCTGGTGGGTCTTGGCTGGAGCTGTATGACTCTGTGAGGAAGGGAATCACAACCTGGACATTGCCTTTGGTACCCAGAGTACCAGACTCCAGTAAGGGTTTACGGTAGTACACACACCTCCGATCCATGTACATACCTGCAGAATGGGAACAAACATAAGGCAGAATACAGAGTTTAAATAAAGAGGCCGATGTACGGTTTTAAGTGTCAAGTTCCTATATTTGATTTTATACTAAGTGAACACATTGCTGTTAAAAAGATTTGAAATAATTAAAATGGTCTCTTACGTGCGTCAACATTGTCCAGTGCATTGGCAACGCCATCAAGGCTTTCAAAGAAGTCGTCATCGTAGACCCTCTCTGTGTCAGGGCCCACCCTGTTCTGGTGACCTGTGATCCTGATGGAGGGGTTCATCTGTTTCACTGCAGCAGCAGCTGTATCACTCTTCATTTTCTGTTTCCACATACATATGATATTAATAGAGACTTTTTCCACTTTCTGATAAAAAATACTAACATCCGTATTGCAAGTGACCAAAAGAACATGAAATGTAAAGCAGCAGAAAATTGGTGCAGTGGTCATACTTGTTCATAACTTAACAGATTTTTTTGGGAAGTCCACACAAAATAATACTAAATTTCTGTGCATGATATGTGGTTCTTTATATCAAGAAGGTACCATCATTAAGGATATTCTAGGAGTAATTACTGCAGTTGTGGGTTCCTACACCACAATTTCTATTTTGTAACACTGTCACCCTTGAATAAACTGTGGCAAACAATGACATGTAATAATAATAGTGTTCCAATACCAATCCGTACTTTGAAAGGTCACTATTTAATTTATAACCACCTGAAATAACCCACACTCTAAAGCTGTGTTCACATGACCAGCGACAGAGCGTCAGGCTACAAGTCATTTTTAATGGAAGCTAGTGACACGAGGGAATAAACTGATGCCCGTCACCCAGCGTGACGCACTACAAATCAAAGTCGAGCTGGCCTCAACTTTTTTCCCCCCCTCAGCGCTCCAATAAAGAATCCACCAATCTGATTTGGTTTCACCAGTCCCATTCAGTTTTTAAAAAAAAAAAAAAAAAAAAAGAACATAAAAGGGGGGGAGAAAAACGTATTCTTGCTTGTTAGACAGTGCTTTTTAACCACAACATTAACAAAATTAAATGCACCATGGCAGAAGCTTGCTATGGGAGCACAAGGTATGTAAGGTTAGTGATCAAAACGCGGTTCTATGAGGACCCGGTTCCAAATTTCTCAAAACCTAAAAATCAATAAAAGGTCCGAGCTTAGCTGGTCCATCTAACGTAACGTTAAGTCTCGAGAGACAAGAGTCATGTCATTTAAATCAAATCACTGCTGCACAAAAACATTGATGCCCCCCCCCCCCCCAATTGAATTGCCTGTCAACTGCTATTAAACGAAACGAAGAAGAATTGAATTGCCTCATTCCTTATTTGGTTGCTTGCTAGGATGGCTGAATGTGCAAAGCAGTCAAGGCTTGGCTACATTTCAGTAAAGCCAAAGTGAATTACTTTTAAGGGGGCGCAACGTCAATGCTAAAGTGCCTCAACATTGCGCATTAGTTAAAGCCAAAATGCAGTACCGTCGACTGTCTTGAGTCGGAACACCTTCAGCTCTGGCTCCTGTTGTGGGACAATCATCTTTCTCCACCTAAGGTATGCATGCTTCCACAACTAGAAAGTCCCGTTTGTTGACAAAAACATGTAATCTCTTTAAGTGACAGTACAGACATTAACCAACACTTTAGCTTGAAAATGAAGGAGTTATTGAAACAAAGTTTCTTCTATATTTAGCACATTTTACTAACTTAAAAATGTGTCTCTTGCCTTCTGTCTGATAGAACAACATTTTGAGGGCCTAGTAATGACTTGTTTTTAATGATGGGCCAAAATGCTTAACATGTGCCATCCTTTTTCATTGATGGTGGTCAGTTGAAGCTCACATTTTCACAGTAAGTTTTTTTGGGAGATTTATTGCTGCCAATATATTATTTCACTATACTCAGTTACGTTGAAGGGGACATGTGTATTTCTTTTAAAATAAATACCCAGCATCAGCAGTGTTTATTGAAGGCCAGGCAAATTTCATTTTGTTCAGAAATTAAAGTCATTTAAGCAATAAAAGCAACACCAGTTCTGTTAAGAATTTGTCGTCTCTCCACCAAATTAATAGAAAATTATCGATAGCGTTATCAATAAAGACTCTGGTTGTTAAGCAGTCTCAAAAATGGTATCAATAACAGTCCTCATCCCTATGTTACGTACATTTTTAAACCCACAATGGCTAGCTGTGGTACTGTGTCAGTTAGCCGACACTGTGCTACGTCAACGAGCCATTGAGCAACACTTTAACGCCAACACTGCAGCTGGCGACACTTAGCCATTTTGTAGCTTTGGTGCTGGTAGTCTGAACACGGCATAATACGTCAACAATGAGCCATTATGACATTTAAGGTTGTACCATGACATCATCCATCAGCTGCAGTTAGATTAAGTGCACTCAGGGGCAGTTACAATGAACAGGAAATCCATATGCAGTACTGCTCGGAAATATCAAACTCAATCGATAAATGGCCAACTTATGTGCAGTCTCTACTTCATATCTATCAACAGACAGGGTTGGGCAAAGTTGATACTGACCGTGACATCAGAGGGTCTGAAGAGGAACTGTCTGTTCAGGTTGGACTTCTCTATGGTGTCCATATCTGTCACAATGACCTCGCCCTCGCCGCCTGCCAGTCCCATCATGGCAAAGTTTTTCAACAGCTCGCAGCCAATGGCACCTGCTCCGACCTGGAAAGATAAAAACGCTCAGTGAGTAAAGCTATTCAAGTTGTACTGTATGTTTCATGCTAAGACACTATTTAACAGTCATTTGTGCTCACTGGAGATATTCAATTCAGTAGAGCTTGCCTGCAATACACCAGGCCAAACATATTTCAATGTGGCAATGTCAGAGAAATGGCTGTTAAAAAGGACAAGTTATGCGTTATGTTATGCGTTTGTGTCAACAAGTCCAAACTGGTCTTTTTGTGGGATTTGATGACAAGAAAATAAAGAATGTCGCCAGACTTATCCAAATCTCTCATAGCAACAGGATATCAGAGGACATGTTGGGAGAGTTTTCCATTGGACGACTCACCAGGAAGTAGCGCTGTTTGGCAAGCATTTCCTGCAGCTTGTTGCCAAAGACTGCAATCTGCCCATCGTATCGACAGTTCCTCTGGGAAAAAACAAAACCGGTTTAACAGCACAGTTTGTCACCATCATGTGCATTGATCTTCAGTATTTGTGTGTGTGTCTTTGTGTGATTTGCTCTAAACACCTACAGGGGCACACTCTTCCTCTGTGAGCTCAACTCCTTCCTCTTCTGCCAGGCACTCCAAGGCATCGAAGTACAGCCACTGCATGATGGGCATAAATTTTCCTGTGCATGCCTAAAAGAGCATATAGAAAATGTAAAGAAGCATTTATGACATAGAAGATCTATTAGGTAGTGCAGTACATGCCCAAACATGTCTAATCAAAGATAACAGTATCCACTCTACAAAAAACTGATGTACACAGCAGTGTACCAAAAGATGACTGAAAACATGAAAAAACAAAGAGAGCAGATATTGTAGGACTGAACCCACTTCAATTTGGACACAGCACACCACTGACCTTCATCACTTCCTGTGCAGCCAGACCGCCAATGAAGGCATTGACAGGGGCTATATCACCAGCAGCAACAAATGACAACTTTTTGAGAAGGGCTTCATCCAACTGTTCCACTTTGGCTGATCCCGTCTGGGCAGAGTTCACCTCTTTGGACAATGTCAACAGCTCATCACCATCAGCCTGGTATACACACAGCTCAGCATGTTACAAAATGCTGAACAAAACTCACTGACTAGCACTAATTGTGAACATTTTCCCTTGCGTTGCTGCACAATTATGCTTGGGTAATTCTACAGCGATTTTAGTTTTAGCATGTAATGGTAGAAGCTAAGTTAAGTTATTCATTAAGAAGACCCACAATGAAAATTAAGTTACTACTTACACAGCCCCCCCCACCCCAATAATATGACTAAAAAGCTGTCTTTAACAGTCAAAAGAAACTAATGGCCATTATCAAAACATGGAGCAAATAGTTGGGTTTCATCCATAATCAAAAATTAAACCAAATCCCAGTAACTTCAAACCACAGTTGTATTTACAGCAATATGAGTGAGATTTACCTGGTTCCAAGGTGCAGGAAGGTGGTTGTGTTTCTTCTGGAAGGCGTGGATAGCCTGGAAGCCCACATGCAGCTGTCCTGGACGCTCGAACTTGGCAAAGTCTGTCATCACGAACTCTGGCTCGGCCATGGAGGAAGAGATGGATTTCTGCACAGGAAAAACATAAAAAATAGTGAGGCTGGATTCCACATTAACATTTCATTAACAGTGAGAGCAGCAACAGATGTGGTGGCACAAGTATTGTGATGACATTAGACGTTTTGCTGATCGGTGGCAATAAGGGGGAGACCATAAAATGCCAGTAAGGGTCTCGCGTTCAAAGGTCTATAATGGAAAAAAACAAGTGTATTTTTATAAGTGTACTGCTGTGTCACCATGACAAAAACTTGGTGTGGAAGATGGCAGATACTTACAAAAGCAATCTTCTTGGGCATCTTGACCTGGGAGACAATTCCACCTCTTACGTAATCTGAAAAGCCAGTGGTGTCACAGATGCTGAAGGTATATGGACCTGTACAGAGAAGAAGATGACATGTCTATTTTTAAACAGTCATAACCAGACAAACCAAAACATGTCTTTTTCTGAAATAGAAAAGGTTCTTACCCAGAACTTTAATTTCCACTGGCAGGCAGCCATTGAGCTCTGTCATACCCTGAACCTCTGTGAAGGTGACATGGTCTCCACTCTCAAAGCCATGACGAGCCTCATCCAGACATGTCACAACTCCTTGATTGTCCTGGAGAAATCACGAGTGACAAACTTTTTGTGTCAAAATAAAAGCTATCTTGAAGATTGTCCTTATTCCTAAAAGCAGCAATTGGTTTAAAAAACATTTTGGGCAAGATGTAAGGACTAACCTTGGTGATCATGGAAATCATCGCACTCAGCGGCTGCTCTCCATTGGTGTCACACACTACCATCTCCTCACCAAAGTCACAGAAGAGCTGGCTACAAAACAGAAAATATAAACAGAAATATTAGAAATTGACAGACAGGTGGGTATATACTCCATGTGAGCCGTAAATGTACATGGTCAGAATCTTACCCAAACAGACCACGTGTGTCTGCGATGACCAGCTTGATTCCTTTGCTGTGGCAGAACTCTCCCACATGCAGCTGCTCGTCCAGAGTGGAGTTAGTCAGCACTACCACCTAGGTCGCAAAAAGAAAAAAGTTTAAAAACACTTTTCTTTCCTTTCTCAATGCTGAAATGAGCGGGCCACTTCTACGAGCTGTACCTCGAACTTTGTCAGGTAGTCTTCGGTGAGTGCTCCGGTGTAGGCGGTCACAGGAACGTAGTTGTTGAGTTCAGCCAAACGGAGCTGACTCACCTCTGCTCTGTTCTTCCCCAGGTCCTCTTCCCGAAGGTAAAACTGACCACACAAAAATATATAAGATGTCAGGGAAGAAATGATAGTAAGTCAACCAAGAAATAACTGCCAATACCAGTGGATGACTGCCAAATATCGCAATAAAAAAGGAGAATAGAAACCATGTCCACAAAAATAAGAAAACAATGTTTACAAGTGAAAACGACTCCTGTCCCCACAAAGGTTTTCAGATCATTTTGAAAAAGTTCTCCATCCACACTTAAAAACCATAACAGGTAAATATTTTCTACCTTCTCTTTCAGTTGGCTGACAAACTGGGGCAAAACTCACAGCTGTCATTAAGTAAGGAAAAAAAGATACAATTCAGCAGTTTAAACCTCTCTGTCACCACCTAATCTAAACAATTACTTATTTTGTGTTTCGTTACAGCCAAACAAAAAGTCAGTAAATAACTGGCTGTACCGCTAAACGCTGACTGGGTGATCACAGATACAGCTCTAATCACAAGGTCAGAAAGAAAACCTCCTGACTGAACACCTGAGCAGTCTATTCACACATTTATCTGCCTGGCCTTAAATAGACACATCAGAATTCAGGGACTCATGCTCATAGACCTAAACAATCTCTCCACTTGATGTCCTAAAACAGGCTTTAGCTCTACTATGATTATGACCTACGAAACAGCCACCCACTGATAGATCTGGGTCAGCAAGGGTAGCAAGGGTGGGGGTGGCTGCAGTACTCTTTTTTTGGATGGCAACAATACAACGAGTGACACATAACAGATAGAGCCACAATGCACTTTAGAATCAGGCTCAAAGACTATGGAACAAGATGAATCTCCAATAAAGAAATAGGACTGAGTGAACCAACGTCAGTATGACTAAATTCCTAATTCTATTTGTGGGGTTTTCACTGTGCTCTCCAGCTGGTTCACTATCCAAACAACAATAATAATAAACTTTATTTATATAGTGCTTTGCATGTATACAATATTCAATGAAGTTTACTTAATCATCTATCTGAATGGCAAACTCCTGAGTGTGACCTTCTCTTTGTTTTATGTATGACTGAATTCCACACACCTGAGAGGAGAGGTCTCTCCATTCTGCAACTCCTTGGTCATGCACAGTGACACTTCTAACTCCTCCCAGGATGACGTTCTTGGCAATCTCCACTCCAAGACCTCTCATACCAGAGACAAGGACACTGGAGTTCTGCATGCGCTTCATAGCATCGTGGCCCAAAACATAACTACAGAGGAGAGAAAGTACCATCAGCACAACTATGCATTGTTTAACAACCAGCCCAATGATAAAACCTACAAATTTGTCAGTTCAGACAGAAATTCTACAGAGGTAAGAATTACAGTTGTCTGGAGTACAGGCCTTCATCGATCTCAGCATCATTGCCATTCTTAGCCATGCCCTGGGGAAACACATCAGGGGTTGCAATTAGTCTGTGACGAGTTTTACCAAAATGTATAAAGTGCATGTGTTAGTGCTTACGTTGGCTGGTGTGTGGGACAGATCAGTTCTGACAGAGTTAGAGGAGGAGCAGTGGGATCCCGTCTTCGTCTCTGTTCCTGACAAGCGACGCTTCTTGGACAGCGGCGAGCTGGACATCTATGCATCAACACACACTGTTAAAGACCGGTCACAAAGGCACAACAAGCTGCCCCCATGTCAGCACTTTACTTTTCACCTTTGTCAAATTCTCTATATATTATCCATTGTAAATGAATTAATATAGATTTGTAGCTTCAACAATTAAATAAATCAAGCAGACAGAGGCAACCCAATGTCAGCATGCTCATATTTCATGGAGGTTTTCTAAAGTCAATGGCTTCAGATTCAAATAAGTGAAAAATATATAATTCAGTGATATGGTTCCATTATGATGAGAATCCAAATATAACCCAACGCCCCTTCATGTTGAAGAGAAAGGATTTCTAGTCTAGGGAGCAGCTGGGCTGGCTGCAGGCCAAACAAATCTGCTAGAAAACTAACTGAGCCTGTGAAGAGACATGAATAGCAGCATTATCAGTTCTTTTTATGCTCAGAGACAGCACTGACTTGTTTATGTACTTCTATTGTTTATTATACCGGTACTTCAGGGGCCAACATCGTTTCAACAAAAAACAGCTGAATCATTAAAACTTCACTGCGGTAAAGTGAGCAACACCTCACTGTGGCTTGCAGGTGTGGACACACGGACGATACAATGGCGCTGGAACTATCCTCGGTATGAAGATTTAAAAAAAAAAGGGCGTTTACGAGAAACACATAATATTTAAAATTAACTTCCAAGTACACCTTGATTAAGGGAATAATCCGCACAAACTCAGTCACATCGGGAAGTGAAACAGGCCGCAGTTTCTCGAACACATTCCCATGGCACGGCAAACACAATAAGCCACAATTTCCGCATCCAATGCTGCTAACTACCCCGGGTCCCCAAAGCCAAACTCAACATTACATACATCTTCCAATAACTTCAAAATGATAAAAAAAATATATTGGACCAAGTCAAATAACGGTACAACCAGCTACAATAAAAAAATTGTCACCTGAACGCTCGCTGTTCGTAAAAAAATGACAGTGAAGGCATCCGGCATGATACAGCAAAGCCCCGAGCACCGCGGTTAGTAACGCTACTGTAGTCCCTTTGCATGATCTAATACATAGCTGGTAAACTATTTTAAAGCTTCCTGCGTTTTAGAAAGGTGGCTCGAATATCAACACCAAGAGGAAACCGATTTAAGTAGGTTACGTGCCACTAATCAGTTTAGTGATTTGGCAAGTGGACACAGAACATTAATAACTTAGAGGCAAGAAAACACCAGCCTGTCAGCCTACCCATTAGCTGCTCGGCCTAGGCCTGTATTACCCCCAGTGCGGAACACAACTTTACGAGCTAGCTGCTGTAACGTTAGCTATGTCTCAGCCTGCTCGCAAAATATAGAAACGGCTTTATTTTGACAGCTAGCTACCACGGCTCCTCTATTGATATTGTTTAATGTTTCAGCACCTAACAAGAAACACCATCTAACTTTATCGATCAATATCAGCAATTTTGCGAATGAAAGACTAGCCATTACACTCGTGCTCCATTGATATCTCTTTTCTCACCAATAATCCTTCTCGGTCCCTTCCCAATGCGAACCCGCTCCTCTCCTGCAGTGTCTAGATGTCCGTAATAACAATGGTTGTAAATTCGACGATTTGGACAAAGAGGAGAAACGCGATGCGGGTTAAGGGTGGTCTGCACTATATTGTCGAGTCACTACGTCGTTGTGTCGAGTCTCTTCTATGTAATTGCGCTGCTGGCTTTGCGACTGCAGACGGGAACAAAACCAAAATGGCAGTTAGAGAGAAAGGGGCGGAGGGGCTGTGACGCATGGGCTAAAACGTTCAACAGGAGACTGTGGTTGTGAGATTGCTGCTCGGCCAGGCGCTCAGCTCATTGGCTGAGCCGGAGCCAACGCGCATTCATCCCGCCCCTGCTACCAGAAGATGCATGCCATGTAACGTTACATTACTTTACAATGAAGTGCAGGACCCCCGGCAACCCAGCCAAGAAACAGCTTGCATTTCTTATCAAATCGCGCACAGAGCATGTCTGACAAGAGTGCAAGAGAGGAAAGTTCCTATTGCGAACTATTTCGTGATCTTTTCAAAGTTAAAACCCGTTTACCTGTGCCGAACGAAATCCATCAATAACAGCATCTTTGTTTCAGTCACAGGTTAGCGGTAAGTTGTCTCGTTGTGGAGGTAGACTGCGCGCACACAACTTACACTAACGTTAGACATACCACAACGCATCATCGAAGGAAAAATAAAAACACATCTTAGAGTATATGCGAGTTGTATATATTCTCACGGCAACGCCAGCTGGTGTATTGTGGGTTGAAGACACTTTTCCTGAGGTCAGCAACACACACCACCAACGTTAGTCAAGTCTGACGGTGTTGCAATAAGTTAACTGAGAAAGGTACAATATTAGGTAGGCTACTTGCTAGCTATAATGATGCTGAGCGTCTGGGCCCTCAGTCACACTGAGGTTAGGGGTGAGCATTCCTTGTAAAGGAGGAGTATTGGGGGAGGGGGTGCCTGGCAAATGACAAAGGCCCAGGAAAAGAGTGGGCCGCATATTTTCGGGTACACATGTCCAGGGGATCCCTAGTCTCATATTCTAACTGCGAAATGATAAAAACACCATTTTCTTCCATTCTATCGGAGCTGAAATGTATGAATATCATTCACGTCACGTTAACAGGCTTCATAACTTGGCAAGCTAGGAAACACTGGGCTATATTACGTTACCGTGGTAACATCGATTGTCTTGCTCTCGCAAGGTTAACCAAATCCATCTATCGATATTAACGTAAATATTGGCAGTAGGTTCCAGGAGACATTGCGTGAAGTTAGCTAGTGTCTGCCTCTCAACACTCCGTTCATCTAATGTTTGTAGCCAACTAACTGTTACCTTTAAAGCTACCGCTATTTACCAAATAACAACAATAAACACAACATTCTCGTGCACAGAAAATGTGCAAATGCCAATTTAACGGTAACTGTTAAGTTACGTGAAAGTGGTTCGTTAGCTACGGTTAGCCGAGACGGACAGCTGAAATGGTTCAGATAGCCGACAGCAACTAACGATAACGATTACCAATAACGCAGATCAAACGACTGCGTAGTTGTTAGCTTGTGTGCAGCTAGCTTTCGTGCTATCTAGCCACCCAACGACTTTTTCCTACTTGTGCCTCTATGTTAGCAAAAAAGCTAACGTTAGCCAACTAGCTGGGGCTAACACTACCAAGACGAGATGGTACAGAAGTGTGCAGAACTTACCACATCCGATATTACTCGGCCTGATCTGTAGTATTAAAATCGGCTTGTATGTAAGCAAGAAACCTAACAAACAACGTGATAATTCAACACTGCTGCTGAATGCTGAATGCTGAATGCAAACTGAAAAGTGTGTCAGTGTGGCGGGCTCTGTGTGAGTTTTTCCGCTGGACGGTTGCCTGCCCTGCTGCTCCCGAACCGTTTCCCCTCACTCTATTTCAGTTCAAAGCAAAGCAAAGCAGCAACATGTGCACGTTACAGGAACAACCATCATTCCGGTCCAGAGGTTTCACTGAAAAGTGAAACTGATTGACTTTTAATGAGCACATTTTATTATTCATCTTTCATGTTTAACCACACCACTTCGTTAGTAAATTGTATTGAATTCTACAATATTACATGGTTTAATCGCATGATCGCTGTTTAGAACCACGAATATTTTTCTCACCCCCGCCCCTTCGAAAGTATAGACTAATCCGAAGTTCACGCAGGGCCAGATGGGACTTGTAGGCATAGCGTGATAATACGCTACCGCTAAGAAATCATTGGATAACGGTTCTCTCAGCGCTAGAACTAAAAAATATAGTTGTAATTCCATTTATATCTAAGAGAAAACAGTTTTTAAAGTGTTACCATCTCAGGTTAAACAACTTTTAACCAATGAAACACCTCAAGATATAGCCTGATCTTTTTTATTTTATTGAAAGACTTGCAAACAGAGCACAGTGTACATAGGGACAAAATAGTGGATGTCAAGACTTGTTCAGGAGAAAAGCACAGAACCTGGAATTACATAGATTCAAAATAATTAAATTCAGAAACACTTTTTTACATGATACAAAGGAGCAAATATAGACAGCACTGTCCAATTAACAGTACCAAATGAATGTGTTGACAAAAATGGAGAAAAATGAACACAAACTGTCTGGGAAAAAATTTGGAGAACTTTGAAAAAAAGAAGAGGAAATGTGTGTGTGTGTGTGTGTGTGTGTTATTGCAAAGCCTTTATACAATGTCTTGGATTTAAAGATTTCCTCCCAAGCACCCCAACAGGTGTGGAGCAACTCACAAGACGAAGTGACAGTTCAAGTTGAAATACACTATATAATAAAACAAATCTCAATCTCCAGCAGCCAATGGAAAGGTTTGAACAGTTCATTTTAACATATTTTTGTACAACTGTGTGACTACAATCTCATGATTTTGCAGCCTCACAATAGAATGAATAGCAACATAAATAAAAAGGAATGAAATAGTGAAATGGGATGAGACATTTTGAACAAAAGTAAATGTCTGTTTGGATATGAGGAAGTTTACAACATGGGAGTAGAGCAATAATTAGGAACCCAGTTCTTTGTATGTATTTACAGTTTGTAGGGAATAAGTCAAATCATAACATGTCCTCAGCTGTTAACTGTCACTGATAGCTGAGAATTTTACCACGCTGTTCTTGTGTAGATTCATAATTTGCAAACTGTGCTGAGTGCTTTGATGCCAGTATGAGGAGGTTGTGTGGTGAGCATACATGCACATAATCTGGATTTGAGATGCAAACAAACTTTTGAGAGCTTTCTCTGCACCTGTCATAATGAGAGATACAGTACATCACTCTCCATACACTCCAGTCATTAGAGTATTTGAATGCCATTGGAAGAGTTCTCCTTACCAGTATTCTCAATATGAACACACAGCCAAACCAAACAACACTGCATGGTTACTTTTCTTCTCGGGAGCAAGTGAATGATACTTCTGGGTGAGACAGAGTCTTTAAACCCTCAAGTTTAAACTATAAATCCAATGTTCCAGGTGTTGCGTATTGTATCATGTACATCTTCTTCATAGCCCCCTGCCCATCCCAGCTCTGGGGGACTGGCTGGAATGAGCACCATCTCTCTGTCCTTCCCTGCCTTCCTGATCTCCCGCAGCCTGGGGTGAGGATTGTGAAGGTGGGGATGGTGGGGGATAGGAGGGAGGAGGGATAGTAAGACGAGGGAGAGATGGCAGCGCAGGCCTGGGAGAGGTTGGAAGAGGCGGAGGAGTGGCTGAGGTTGGAGTCGAGGAGTGTTGTGAGAAGCGTGCGCGGGAGGTGGCAGGCGAGGTGTGTGTGCTCCGGGCACGTGGTGGTTCTGCAGGACAGTCGCTGATTTGCTCTAGCAGCGAGGGCATGTCTCCCTCAATCTTCTCCAGCACTGCGGCCATTTGCTTTTCTATCTGCTCTATCACACTGTCCATTTGCCAGTCGCTTGTAGTGCTGCTCCCCCCTCCTCCATGCTGTAGCCCAGTCCCGTACATCCCTATCCCTACTCCACTCGTATACAGAGAACTGTATGGACTCCCATAGCTCCCTGCCATCCCCATCCCTACAGTCCCAACTTCTGGGTTGTATGGTGTGGCGTGACGGCCCAAACTAGCAGAGCTGCCTACTGCATAACAACCCTGTCCTGTCGCAGGAACTGCCCTTGCTATGCTAAACTCATCACTGTATCTATCGGTTCTTCTGGCATCCCTATCCCTTCTACCCACAGGGCTAGCATCACCCCTTAACCTAACACCTAGTCCTACATCCACCCCAGCTCCAGGCCCCATTGCTGGAGTGACTGATGCCGGCACTGATCTTTCTGCCACTGCCTCAGGTACTTGTGTCTGACACCAGCTTCCGTCAGTCTCATCCTTCTGCTCCCTCTGCGTGGCTGCTGGCCTCTTCTCTGGTGAGGCTGTCGCAGCAGCAGAGCCGGTGGGTGGAGGGCCATGGAGCGTTGCAGCCATCTTACGTTTGCTGCTGGGATCAGGCGAGGTGGATGTGTGTTTTTTGTCAAGGTTGGTGCCTGAAGAACTGTCTGACAGCTTGGAGGGGTCAGGCGTCATCACAGGGGTCGGTTTGGATTCTGGGACAACTTTATTTTGACCCAAATTGGCAGCCATTTTCCTGGTTCCATCACCTGTTGCTTTCTTTGCACCAACTTTATCAGGCTGCTCCGGTGCGAGTCTGGGGACTGCACTTGATTGGCTTTGCTGACAGAGAGGCTCCTGAATATCTGATGGGGAAGTTCCTACAGATGGGCCTATGCTCATCTTTACCTCATCCTGTTTTTCTCCAACCTTACTCCTCCCCTTATCCTGCTCCATACCTGCTGGTGTATTTTCAACAGTAACCTCTAACGACACACTACTGGACGTCACCCCTCCATCACTCGTCCCTTTGTCTCCCTCATCACTTGTCCCCTGGGACACACCCCCTTCACCATCTCCTACCTCTTCACTGCCCTGAACCTCGGCTGAACTGTCAATCATTGCCTCTGAATTCTTCAGTCGTTGCATGAAGGTGGTGACACGGATCGCTTTCTGCAAAACAGGCAGAGGCAAAGAAAAAGAGAGAAGGATAGGAGTGTAAAGAGAATTAGATTTACACAGTATGATGCCTTTTTTATTAACACCCATATTGACTTGTTTCCCTAAAAGAAAAAAAAAGCTTTGATACTATAGTTGGTTGTGGCAAAGCATAAAGAATAAGCTTCGAAGACAAGCATTTGATAAAAGCCCATCAAGGCACCATGAGCATCATCATACTAAGCGCTGAGATGTGATTCGTGTGAAGTGAATAGTGCAATAAGATTAGTGCCAGTTGTTTACTTCCAGGAGGCTATGACATATTGTACCCTGGTTTAAATCAATCTCAAGACTCACTCTCCCCAAGCCACTCCTTGACTGCTTGTTGACTGGAAAAGGTAAGTGAACAGATAAGTGTAAATCTCCTTCTTCATTCTTACACCCATCTGACTCCTTTTGATCTGCAAACACTGAAGGAGTAGGGAAATGTGTGAGCTTAGAAGTTGCTTCTAAACCAGGGAATTGATTCTCTGGAAGTGAAAAGCCATTTGGAGACAGACATGTCACTGAATACAACATGGCTTCACTGAGCAGCTTCTGTATAGCTTCAAGAATGGCTTGAATGAGGCATAGTATGGGGCAATGAGCCAGGATTCACGTAAGAGGAATGACAGAGGGCCTTATAGTTCAAATCACATCAGTTCAACAGTCCACAGTGGCCTATATCCCTTATATCCTTTCTATTTCTCCCTCTCCTTATCTACACAAATATAAAAACTAGACAAGCAATGAGCAAACCCTCTTCCCTGTTGCTGATCATGATCTTATTTTTACCAATCTGGTTTCATAGACTAGTGCAGATGAGGAGTAAGAAAGGAGCAGAGCGGGCCACTTTGAACATCTGGGTCTAATCCAATGAAAAAAAGTGGGGCAGAGTGGATGGATCTCTTCTGGGACAGGCAGAGTGACAGTGGGCTGGATCAGAGCTTATGAGGAGAGTTTCACCAGCCCAAACATGATCAATACATCTCAAGGCTGACTGAGGTTTAACTGGAAGTGTCTCCTGATTGGTCAATTATTATAGTCAATTTTACCAATAGACACCTCTTTTTAATTCAAGAAGATGTTCAGCCATTATAAAGATGCTTTTTTATTGAATCATGCCAGTCTGAAGGCGAGTTTCTGCCCATGCTCTGTCCTTCCACTCTCCCTCATAATGAACTACAATACCTTCAACTCCTGGGAACCACATGGGGAAAGAGAGAAGAGGGTTATAACTGTTACTTATGCTGTCAGGTCAGCACTGCCATCTCGACTTCCCCCTTCTTGGTCTTCTGCAGGACATCCTCATGACCATCACCATATCATTTGCAAATTTAAAACATACCTCTGCATAGTTGTATGCTGAGCTAAAAGCACATTATGTGCGAACAGCATTACAAATAAACCAATTTTCGTCATTCACTGTAGTCATCTTTATTATTGGCCCTAGAGTTCATCCTGTTTCTCCTCCTTTTCCTCTGCTGCTTATTAGGCTATATAGAGAGTGAGAGTAAATTCATACCCGCCATTTGGCCTTTGCAAAGTTCTTCTCAAACTGGGCACATACACCATCCTTTAGGTTCTTCTCTGATGCACCATTCCCTGCAATCCTGGCACAGGTGAAAAACACATACAAGTGAGTGCAAACCCCATAGATGTGTGCCAAAATGTTTGAGCTCTTGTGTTTATGTGCACACCATTCATGCCAAAGTGCATCCTGCGCAGTGATTCTCAGCATCTGGTCCACCTCCATGAGTCGACAGACAAGCTCCTTAGCTGAGAGAGCAACAATGAAGACAAAAGGTTAATTTAAATGGAATCTCTGATAAGAATTTAGGAAAAATATCAAGAGGCAGGCTTTTGTTTTAAAAAAAAAAGTCAGTTTTAATTGTAATAAATCATGGATGATGATAATTGCACATTTGGTTGCGATAAGATGGTAATTTTAAACTATATATATCAATGTGTATAACACATGCACATTTTCTTGGTCCAGGTGCTGAGTCCAAAAAGTAGGGAATATCTATTTCACAAGGACCCACAACACTGTAGAATGCTCCCTTTCAAAAACAGTTATTTCTTTAATTAATTTCTCCTCATGCTCCTAATTCATGCATCTTTAAATTTACTGATGGGCAAGCAAATAGTACAATGCTTCATGTCATTGGAAATTAAACTGGGTATTTATTGCCATCATGTGGTGGAGCTATGTACCTGCAGGTGAAATGTCATCCCAGTATGGAGAGTCAAACTCAAAGTCACCAGCAACTATGCGACAGAAGATAATGCGATTATGTAGATCTGTGTTCTCCTCTTCTGTCTCATCATAAAAAGGAGGGTTACCTGATAAGCTGCAAAAAGGGGAACATACATAAAGTCGCAGAGGAAGGGAAGTTATTTAAAAACCATGCAAATAACTCCTGGAAATGCCCTTTATAAATCAAACAAAGCAATTATTCAGCTGACATTTTATATGCAGCACAGTTTGTATTGTCCTGCTTGATGAATTATAGCTTTGGTAATTACTGAGGAGACTCACAGTATGAACATAATGACACCCACAGCCCAGCAGTCCACAGGACGACCATATCGGTGACGAGCCACTACTTCAGGAGCTGAGAGACAGAAAAGAGAAGAGCAGACATAGAGAGAGTGAGCGTGACAGGAAGAGAGATTCAAATGGTCTGGGTTTTCATTTAGAAACCATCACTACACAAGCATAATTCTACCCTGCACAGACAAGAGCTCCCTTTTTCCCTTTCTCTTTTTCTCATTCCTTTCACGTCAGGACCGCTGTTCCCTTTCCTTATTTATTTGTCTAATTACTCAGCTCAGCATTATGAATAACTGTCCTGACCTTCCACTGAAGAGAACCAGGCCAAAGCACAGTTCTGCACTCCAAGTTTCCCTCGCATAAACCACAGGGAAAGAGGAGGAGGAGGGGGAGGAGGAGTCGGAGGAGGAGGAGGGCACGTATGGGGGTTTCAATTTCGTGTGTGTCTTTCACTGGGTTTCATGACTCTTTTTCACTTTAACAGTTTACCTAAAACATTATGATCTTCAAAAGCACAGGGAAGTAAAAACTAAGGCATATTTTCACAACAGAAGGTATAGCTAAGTGGATGAGAGATGGAGAAACAAAGAGAAGTAAAGTTATATATAGAAACAGAACCACAAATAGTGGGAAATAGAGAGTATCCTACCCAGATATTCTGGTGTTCCACAAGGCTCTGTGATGGGTCCATTCTCAAACCTGGACAGGTAGAAATCTCGCAGAACTACTTTGTTGTGGTTGTTTTCTGTGTAGTACATCAGGTTTTCCAGCTAAACATAGTGAGGGACAGAATACGTATTTTCACACAGAATGAAAACCTCAACTCCTGTTCAGACCATCATTAAGGAAAAGGTCATTAAACCGGATCAGTGCAACAAATGAAAACTGAACATCAGCAGACATTCACTGATAACACCACTGCCACCTGTAAAAAAATCTCAGCAACGATGGCACATCCTTGTGTATGAATTAATGATAGATGGTATTTATGAGAACCTGTGTGAGGGATTTTAGCATGTAAAAGAAGTACAAACTGTCAGCATGAAGTAATGGAGTAATGGATCATCAGGTAAATTATTACAGTGGTAATACTGTGATACAGCTGAAAATAATCATGTGTCATTTCTTGACAATGAAGGGTACTGAAGACTAAGGCAAAATAATGACCAGAAATACACCTACTTAATTAAAGGAAGAATCTTGGCTTGCCTTTATGAACACTGATCTGAAAATATAATTTTCATTCAGTTTCATGGGTTCACAGTATATTTAGGCTGAAAGAAAATTCCAGCTTCTACCAGCAGGGGGAGCCTGAAGCCCAAGAGATGCTGAAACCCCATCTAATGGGTTGATAATGAAGGCTAAAGATATGAATCTGTCTGCATGTGTGTATCACTAGAGATTGCATTAAGCCATAATTGCATTAAGCCATAAAGACAGTGTTTACTCCCTTGCTAAAATGTTATCAAATGTTGAGTCATTAACTGAGATGGCAATGAGTGCAATGCCTTTATGTCTCTGTAGAGATTCTTCTGACTATATACTGGAAATTGCTTTCTGGAGTGTGACGGCAAATAGGGCCACTCACTCTATAAATCTTTTTGTTAAATTTCTTCCTGTGTTTTTAGAGGTAAGTCACCAGTATATTTAGATATTTTTACTGTAATGGCACTCACCACACCACACCCACACACACACACACACACACACACACACACACACACACGTTTGTACAGCTATATTTGTGAGAACTTTCAGTGACATAATGTATTCCCCAGCCCCTTACCCTAACCTTAACCTAAACCTAATTCTAACCCTGACCCTAACAAGTCTTAACCTTCAAACAGCCCCTTGAAGGTCCCTTAAAAAGTGAGGACTGGCCAAAATGTCCACACTTTCCAAAAATGTCCTCACTCCCAAGGTCTAAAACCCAAACTGGTCCTCACAAAGATGGCTGTACAAGAGCACACACACACACACACACACACACACACATTTGCCATCATAGAGGGAGAGAGAGAGAGTGAGCGTGTACCTTCAGGTTCCTGTGAACTATGTTGAGGGAGTGCAAGTACGCCACAGCCTCGAGGACTTGTCTGATGACATTGGAGGCATCTTTCTCTGTGTAATTCCCTTGGTCCAGAATCCAGTCGAATACATCTCCTCCTGTGGCACTACATGAAGTCAAACACATCAAAACATCAGTACACACATAGCCAAATATACTAATAAAATGAATGCAAGTTGGTGTGAATGTTAACCACATGTTGCTGCACAATAATTCACTTTAAGATTTAAGTAACACAGTTATCAAAAGCCCTGTGCTCTTGTTATTTTGTCCATTAGTAAGGCAATCTGCTGCTACACGCCTAAAGCTAGCACTCCTGAGCAATCAAAAATTAGAGTATTGGTCATTACTCTAAAAGACTTGGTTAACTTTGGAGAGTATAAATGATGGGTGTGATCATTACGTATCGCCCTCAGCAGGAGGACTATTGGCTGGGCTAAAGTGTAAGCTATGAACAGACACCAACACATAAACAGAGTGATGCACACACAGACTGCAATCACTTTGACTGCAGTCTGTCTCTTTGTATTTCAGTAACAGAAGGGAAATACTTTGTCCACTTAGTTTCAATCAGTGTTATTGCTTTCAAATAAAGTTGCAAATGTTAAAAAATGCACTAGTCACAAGTGACGCAGATTGGGCCCACTCTGGCATATCGATCACGAGATCTCTGTAGAGACACTATTATGGCAAAGCAGTGCTTCACAAGCACTGAGTAATGTTGAGCGTTACTAAGAGCAAATATCTCATCAAATCGAACACCTTCCTCTGTTGCTGAGGGGCGCAACAGAGCACACAGTAATAAGAGGCTAGACTCAACCCCTACCCTCTAGTTGTTGGATTTGTGCGTGTTAAGGTACATGAAGGCACATACACAGTTACGACACACACACTTAGGTACACATTGTCAGGAATGCTTACACAAGAAAGATAAATAGCGAACACAGTAAAAGAAACACTCACAGTTCCTGGATGATGAAGTATTCTTTCCGGGTCTCGAATGTGTCTATCAGCTGAAGGATGTTTGGGTGGTTGACCCTGGAACATCAAAAAGGAATCATAGACTGTAACCTTACAACAGTGAAGGGTCTCACATGCAACTGAAGGGTGCTACAAATTTTCTGGCTTTTGAATAGTCTTAAGAGGGCGAAAATGTCTTTAGCTGGGTAGGTAAAGCAGAAGTTTTAAAAGACCTGAGCTGACATTATTAACCAGGGTTACTAGATGGATTGTGTGACAGGAAATATGAACAGACATTTCAAATAACAAAACATTCTCTCATTCTTCCTCTCTCCATTCTTCAATCATACATTCATCCATCCACAGACTGACTGCGTACAATTTCAGGATCATTATTTCGTTCTTGGCAGCCTTGCGGACTTTCCTGCCATCTTTCTTGAGGAATTTCTTGCAGACAAACACCTTGTCTGTCTGTCGGTCTTTAGCCAGGCACAGCTCACAGAACTCCTTCCTACGCAAGAAGAAATAAATAGAAAGACAGACAGACAGAGAAAGCCAGAAAAGGTAAATATAATGTTAGAACTAAAATAAAAGTGTAGATGCTTTTGAGAGACATGGCTTAATATTAAAATTCGGGAGACATATGACAGTGGCTGTTTTGGTGAAATACAGTGAAAGAATTTAAATGGGTGGAGAGTCGTTAGAATAAAAGGGTCATAAATAGCAAATCTGAAATGGGTCTATTGCTGCCATCAGCAGGTCTGGTTGGGAGCTTTTGGGGCAAACAGTACTTCACCCAAATGGATTTTGAGAAGCTGTGTGATGCAAAATTAAACTACTACATTTCACATTTATTCTTTCATGCCCAATAAATACCATCAAAAAAATCCAATGGCACTCTTTCTTTCTTTCTTTTTACCTTAAAGCTCCATTGTGTAACATTTAGAAGGAACTATTGGTAAAAATGGAATATAATATGTATAAGTATATCTTTATTAGTGTGTAATCACCTGAAAATAAGAATCATTGTGTTTTCATTACCTTAAAATGAGCCCTTTATATCTACAGAGGGATCAGATCCCCTTCCACGTAGGCTGCCACTGCCATGTTTCTACAGTAGCTCAGAACAGACAAACCAAAAACTGGCTCTAGATAGGGCCTTCCTACATGCTTGGAAGGGGAGGGTGAGGCGAGCAGTATTCAAATGGTTACAATGTGCCATTTCACCGCTAGATGCCACTAAATCCTACACACTGCTCCTTTAAATAATTCTAACAAATGAATGGTAATAGTACATTTTAAATTGGTTTGATTCCATTTCATCTTTACGACATCTGCGAAACAGGTAGGAAAAAAAGTGTGTTTTGACCACAAGAGGCTGAAGTGCTCCACTTCCCCATGTTTTAAATAGGAATAAAAGCATTCAAGTTTTCTTCCAGGTAATTTTGTCCATGCAGTAAACACAAGGTACATACAGTATTTTGTGTGTTAGCAAGTTATGTAAAATTACTGTCATGTTTTTCTTTTAGGTAGACGCTGATTTTAATTTTCGGTTCACCTAGAAGAAAACATGAATGCTTTTAGTCCTATGAACAACAACACTTTGAAAAATAATCCTGGCTAACCTTTTTTTTCACCTGTTCTCAAGTCATAAAAAGGAGAGAAAATAATATAGATCAGACTTAGAAAATGGATCTCCAGAATTTTTTCTCTCTCACTTGCCTCTCAGGACTTTTACCGTACATTTATCTTGTGTGTGTGTTATATAAAAGATGAGCAGAAATCTCTGACGCCAGATGCTGATGTTGCCATATGGCCTCTTACACTGATTGGTGTGTGTGTGTGTTTGTGTGTGTGTGTGCCTCCAATGTGTCAAGGAGAGGTGTTCAGGAGAAGGAAATGGTCAGTATTTGGCCAGTCAGCCAGCAGAGTGATTTTCACAGCTCTTGAAAATACTTTCATACGATTTTTTATTTTTAGGCATGACAAAATATTTAAACTGAATAAATTATAGACTTCCAACAGTGTGTTTCATGAACTGTCAATTGGTTGGCTAAAATTTGAAAAATGTTTCCCTTAAGTCTGTTACACACTAGCCTCATGCTATTACCTTCTGTCATTCCTTCAGTGAAATCGTTTGATATGCCAAATCAAATCTGCAGGGATAATGGATCCAGCTCAATTTGAAATAATTCATGAAGAGAATAAAGACCTTTTGGGAATAAAGGATTGTTCCCATGAATTGGGGAGAGGAAAACAAAAGGCAATAGAGATCCATGCAAAAAGCTTTATGGTACTCACGCTCGGAGGACCTGTCCAATCTCATATTTGTCCGTGACATCAGATATGCTATCGTAAGTCCGCCCATCTCGCAGGGCAAGGCACCCAAATGGCATGACAGCATTCACCTAAGTAATAAAGAAAAAGACATTTCAATCACTGCACTACAAAGGGGGAAAGTAAGCATAAATTATTTTAACGACACCTTTAGGTAACAGACAGATAAAGGGATTGCAGAGCAGCATGGACAAGCATGTTAAAGAGGAAAAGAGCTACTGACGAAACATCATGAAAGCCCCCAGTGGTTGAAGTCAAAGACACCAAGGGAGTGCCGTTACTATTAGCCTTTAAAATATACAGTATATTGGAGAACCACAGATACAGCCAAGTCTACTTTTAAACAAATCTAGATACTAACTCTTCTGGCAGCCTGGTTGCGTGCCAGCCTTGTCAACAGATACTAAGCTACCCACTAAGCTTCCCTCTACTCCGCTAAAGTCTGCAGATTCTGTGCAACGTCTGTCAAGTTCAAGTTAAACTTTATTTATAAAGGGAAGTGTCCCTGTTTCCCTAAAGCAGCTTGCTCCTTCAGCAATCACTGGAGCCCTGAGTAAAACTGACAGCACTGGGTTTTAATGACAGGAAAATTACTTTTTTGTTTGTAGTCTGCATGTGTGTGTTTGTGTATGTGCGTAAGTTTGGATTTGTCTTCTGATCTAGATCAGTAGTTCATGACCTTTTAAACTTGCTGTAAACAACACTCAGAATGACTTTTAATTCCTCTTTTCACCTCGCAGTAACTCTCACAGTAACTCTCACTGTCAGCATTGTGCCTGAAAATGCACTTCACAAGGAAAAAACATCCATTCCAAAGATTATGTACAGTATACTGTATATAAATATTTTTTATATGTATGTATGTATTTTTAACATTCTTCTTATCATGTCCACCCTAAAATAGCTTGTGACCCCACTGGAGGTCCCAAACGCCCAGGTAGAAAATCAAGGATCTAGATACTGAATCAGCAATCGATATACCATCTCACCACAGTCCTCAGGCAATCCTCACCCACATCCTTTAACACTCCATCTACTGTAGGAGACAGATTACCTGGAAGCTTCAGCCATCTATCCTCAAGAACCTTTCTCCACTCCTAAATACCTGACAAAACCCATTCCTCTTGGATTATTAATTTCTATTGTTTCTCTTGACTTTCCCATAGTGGAGATTTATACCTACAGTGTATCTCCTGTGTCTGTGGGGCGTGGGACCACATCAAGACAAATCCATGGAAATTACTTAATCAGGAAATATGATAGGAGGGAATGGGGCATTTGAGAGGGAGCTTTAATTAAAGTGAGTGATGCGAGAGGCAGCTAGTAATGCTGTGAAGATGACTTCAGGATTGGGTTGTGTATGTGTGTATAAGTGAGGGAGAGAGACAGAGAAATAAAGGAACTGAGAAAAATGGAGAATAGGATGACAGAAAGACAATAGAAATCCTCAGAGGTAATGACATTGTGCGGGTGCTAATTTGGGATTAAGGAATGAATATCAGTGATGTAAAATCCCCACTCTCTCTCTTTCTCAGTTTGTGTGTGTGTGTAACATCACAACTGTAGATGATAGGGCCAGAGGTGCTTCTGATCTATGGTGGAGGCGGGGCTGGAGAGTACTGTGTAATCCCAGTGCTGGCCCTAATCTCTAATCTGTACCCCTAATCCAGAGTGCTGGAATACATTGTGTGTGTATATGCATGCATGTATGTGTGTATGTGTGTGTGTGTGTGTGTGTGTGTGTGTGTGTGTGTATGTCTGAGTGAAATGCAAAGGTTGATGCGGATATGTCACATGTGCAGATTTGAGTTTGAGCAGCAGGGTGCGTGTTTGCGTGTGTACATGTGTGTCCATATGTGACTCCTTGTGTGAGTGTAATGCCCCAGTGAGACCGAAGGGAATTTAGTGGTGGATTGAAAAGGACTAGTTTGCCAGAAGATTATGTAAGCACAACAAAATTCCCATGACAAGGTCCAGGACAGTGAAGGTGATGCTGGCTTGATGTGAATGGAGCACATCCATCCCTGTGGGAACAGAGTGTCCCCACTGAAATATAGTAACAACTGACAAGCACCAAATGTCATGCCCGCTAATACATTTTTGAGATGTTAACTTTTGAGCACTGTGGTTCTACACAGTTTTAAATCTTTTGCCTTCGCTAAAACTCTGTCCCTGCAGGCCCCCATACCCTTTCTAACTTTAAAGATACACTCCCTGATTTTGTTAGAGCACCCCTAAATCTCCACTGTTGATGTTTAAAAGCTCAACACAGGCCACAGTTGATTTTCAAGACATCAGCAGTGACCTGGGAAAGATTCTGGGGATTTGCTGAAGCTACTGGGCACTATTTCAAAATCACTGAATGAATCCCCAAGTCTTTACACTGGCATCAACTTTTTTGCAAACTTTTCCCCCTGTTTGTACACAGTCAGGATGGGTTTAACTTTAGTAGATTGAAAGCGATGCTCTCCTCTATTTAATATTAATTCCCTGACAGCTTGAAAAGTAGCTGGCTTCATAAGGAATATCAGCTAACTGTCTGTGTTTCATGTGTGAAGATCAGTTTATAGCCTATCCTTTCTTTTAGATATATGTTTGTCCTTCTTCTCTTGTGTCACTGGTGATTGTTTCTCGCCCTAAAAACTCAGACGCCTTAAAAACACCACACCTGCAGAATACTGAGTCAGTACGAACCTTGAAGTTGATGGAGAGTAGGAGGCGATATGGGAGGATATGAGATGAAAGGCGATGAGAGGGGAAGAGTGGAAAAGACAGGAGATGAGGAAACAGGTGAGAAACGATGGGAACATAAAGGCAAGGAGAAAGGTACACTGTGACTAAGTGAAAAGGTGGTTAAAGAAAATAGTGTACATGAGAACAATGTGTAAAACACAGAACTGCAGAGGCAGATTGAGAGTACCTCTCAACCTCACGGCTTCACAACTATGTGTGTGAATGTTTGCACAGGTGAATGTGTGTGTGCGTGTGGGTGCATGTGGGGATGTGTCAACAGGCTATGTGTGATAATGCGTTGTGTGACTCATGTTTATGAGATTATGTAGGGCTGTCCCCAAAGTCAGAAAGCACTTGAAGGCATGCTGACAGGGCAACCTCTCTGCAAACCAAATTCATAGCACGCATTCTGAATATCTGCTAGATTGGTGAAGGTAGCAGAATATCAGAGATAAAATGAAAGCATTGAAGTACAATGCAACATTTCAGCCGTACTCAGTGACATCTCTCAGCAACAGGTGCTGCTGAATCAACAAAACTAGGCACTGTGTTTTGGGTGCCTTGACATCTCAATGGCAGAAATTATTCATATTAACTCAATACAAAATTGTCTGTAATCATGCATTTGTTCCTTTTTTTCTGTACATTTTGAAGCTAAAATCTACAACTATCCAAACGTTCATGCCATGCAAAGATGATGGCGCAACCAGTGTCATGTTTGTTAAGTTGTTTCACTCATCCTCATTGTTGGTATATAGTGAAACTTTGACTGATCGATCAGGTAACGTGACTATGAGCATATCATTTTCTGAAATGATGGCAATGGTAATGGTAAATGTGGCATTTCAAATAGGTCATGTTTATGTCACTCAGCTTAAATCTGGTCACTGTGACATGATGAAACGATAACTGAAATGGGAAATATTTAATGGCTCTTTGAATAAAAATCTGTGTACATCCTTTTTGAATGAGCATGTAACAATGCTGTCATGCAATACATAATGAAGAATTGCATGGGTTCCTTCACATTTTGCTTATGCTTGTGAAATGCACACCTAGTTAGCACACACAGGCACACAGACTCAGGTGTGAAGACACACTGATCTATCCAAGACATCACACTTTATCTTCAGCACCTTAAATCAAATTGCTTCTGCATGTCTCTGTGTCTTGAGAGTGTCTGTGTGCTTGTTCACGAGCGTTATGTTCAGGCTGCAGCAAGGCTCAAAAATGAATCAAATGGAATAGGATATCTTTTTATCAGCTCAGAGAAGAAGTGTTTCAGAGGTTCTCGGCGTCAAGGTTGTTCTAAGAAAATATGCTATTTACTGGCACTCATCTCTTTAGCCATCCTATCCTATTAAGCCCATTCCAACAGGGAAAAAGGAAAGAAATATAGTGTATTTTGCAGCTCATCACTAAATGAAAAATGCAAACAGAATGACACACTGACAAAAAGCAGTCTATCTATGTTCTGTATGACAAGCGGCTGAGACTAGTGGGTAACGCCATTACAGAAAGTCTTTTGCAGAGTCTTTCTGTGTTGTCAGACAAGTGGTTAGGTGTGTCTGTGTGTCCTCGTCACTGTCATACAGATGCAGCGCATGTAAACCATCAACGTTGTCATTATCAACATCACCACGATATAAATCCTGATAACTACACAATGTGATTAAGGGATTCTGCATCTGCTTTGCTAGGAGGTGACACTAGATCTACAGTATGATAAGATAAGCAACAACAAGATGTGTGTGAGTGTTTGTTTATAGAATATATTAATAAATATGTATGTCAAATGTTTGCCTCAGGAAAGGAGTCAGAGCAGCACCTGAGTTACGCACACACTTATACACAACTGTAGGACCTCTACAAGGAACACGCACATGTATCTGTACATAAGCACGCACATTATACAGCTTATTCTACATCACTATATGACTGTCCTTAAGTGACACTGAAGCAAATTGAATATATCGGCTGCTTAATAGTGTTTGACATGTCACTCTGCCTATATTACCACAGCATGGACACAGGTGTGGGATTCTGCAGGAAAAACAAGTTTATCATTTCAACCAGACAGTGGGATCATTTCACTTAAAAGCCTCTTTGTCTTTCCCTGCCTCTAATGCTTTCTCCCTTTCTGTTTCGCTCCTGCACCCCTCTCTGCCTCTGGGTGGCTTTCATCTCGTCGTTTTGCCCTTGCCCATCCCCGTTTTAGAAGTCAAGTCCGAAAGGTATAATCATGGCTATTCCTCACCAAGGTGGGGGAGAAGAACATCAGGGGTTATGACTGATGTGGCAATCCCTGATGTTTTAACTGTTAGACTAATGGGAATAACACAGAGGAAGATTGTGGACATGTTTGCCATTCCTGCACTTTAAAACCAATAATCCTACCACACACCTTGGTGTGTGTGTGTATGTGTAAATTATATAAATACATTTAAGAGACACTCACACATGTATGTCCACACACCTACAGTATAACAGAAGGAAATGTTCTGTGTCCCAAAATCCCTCTAAGGGGTAATTAAACCCACCATTCTAGTCAGGTTTTCCACCTTGAATAAGATTAGCAATGATTGTCACATATTTGCTCTGACATTGATAATTATTTGTGTGCTTCTTGTGTGCAAATCAGTGTGTGTCTCTTCATCTGTGTATAACAAGACATGACAGTCGAAGCCTGTTCCTTATTGATCAATCAAGACCACCAATGACGTACTTGACTCAACACATAGTAAAAACATGGCCAAAATTGACTTTTTATCTAACATTTGTTATGCTTAGGGTTTCAAATTCTTCAGAAGAAATGTCATTAGATTCATAACCTAATGTAAGAATTGCACCGGGTGTAATTAGGAAATAATAACACAATGAATATTCTAGACACAGCTGAAAGCACTTTCATATTGTCATTAATACCATTATGGCCTACAAAACTGATTTCCGGTAAGAATATAATGACATTAAACAGAAATCAGTCCACTGATTCCTTCTGAGCTCATTGCCTGAGTTGACGAGTGTTTGCTCAATATTGAGCAGAGAGCGCAGCAGCCTGAGGTTGGTCCCAGTCCTTATCAGGATGCTGTGACGTGAAAGTGGGACAAATGAAAGAGTTGTGAGGATGTGAAAAAGTACACGGGAGAGAAGAGCTGAAGAGGAGAAGCAGATGAAGGGCCAATTATCAGCATTACTGTGCTTGTTAAAATCAAGTGTATGACAGGATACAAGAGCGAGAAAGAGGGTGAATGGATACACACACTTATACACAAAACCTACAGTATTAAGAGTTACACATGTGTGGATACCATGTAATAGTTAGCATTTGTGTGTGTGTGTGTGTTGCATTGATACCCATTACATTTACTTCTCCAAGCTTGTTATAAACACTAATTTCCTTATTGCTCACAGAGAGGCTCTCATCTAAGGCCTGTGCATATGTGATGTGTTTGTGTGCGTAAGGGAAAGAGACAGTGAGTGTGCGCGTGTCTGTGTGTGTGACTGCAAGGCATACACAAGGCCAGAGACAAGCTTAATAAGGAAACGCTCTAATGAAAATTCATCACATCTGCCCAGAGTGAGAAAAAGAGAGAAACCCATTTCCAAATGCAGACACATTTAAAATCTGCCAAACACACACACTCCTTACACACATAAACACACAGCACATGAATTAACAGTGTTGCCTTATTCTGAATGATAAGATTAATCTCAGAATCTCAATCAGAATCAGCTTTATTGCAAAGTAGGTTTACACATATATACAAGGAATTTGATTTGGTATAGTGGTGCAAAACAATAAACATAGTAGAAATATAAAGAAAGATAAAGCAGGCAGTGCAGGTCAAGAGTCATAAAATACAAAACTGACAATTAGCTATTAAAGAATATCAAAAAATATAAGAAAATAATAAAGAATATGTTCAATTTGATGATGTTATGTAAATTACAGTTTGTGCAATGTGGTGGAAAAGTTTTTAATGGGAATGTGTAAAAGTTTCAGTGGGGGTCCCGGGCCTTATTGATGAGGCCAGCTGCTGACAGAAAGAAGCTGTTTTTGTGGCGTGAGGTTTGGTCCTGATGGACCGCAGCCCTCTGCTGGGAGGGGTGTCTCTGAAACAGTTTGTGTCCAGGGTGGGAGGGTTCAACCACAATCTTTGCTGTTCGCCTCAGGGTCCTGGAAGTGTACAGGTCCTGGAGGGAAGGTAGATTGCAGCCAATGACCTTCTTGGCAGAGTGAATGATGCGCTGCAGTCTGTCCTTGTCCTTGGCAGTGGCAGCAGTGTACAAGATGGTGATGGAGGAGGTGAGGATGGACTCAATGATAGCAGTGTAGAAGTGCACCATCATTGTCTTTGGCAGGTTGAATTTCTTCAGCTGCCACAGGAAGTACATCCTCTGTTGGGCTTTCTTGGAACTGTCGTTCAGCTCCCACTTAAGGTCCTAGATGATGATGGTGCCCATGATGAAGGACTCCACAGTGTTGACAGGGTGATGGGGGCTGGTGGGCTGGGTTCTTCCTGTAATCCCCAACCATCTCCACTGTTTTAAGAGTGCTGAGCTCCAGGTCACCAGGTGGTCAATCTCCCACCTGTAGGGTGTTGGAACATGAAGTGGAGGGCCATGTTTACTGCATTGTCTACAGACCTGTTGGCTCTGTAGATAAATTGCAGGGGGTCCAGGAGTGTGTTTTGAAGTGGGACAACACAAGGCACTTAAAAGACATCATTACTATAGAGGTCAGGGTGACGGGTCTGTAGGCATTAAGTTTTGTGGTCCTTGGTTTTTGGGGGATGGGGATGATGGTGGAGGATTTGAAGCAGGCTGGCACATAGCATGGCATGGTCTCTAGTAAGGTTTTAAAGATGTCCGTGAACAATGGAGACAGCTGATCAGTGCAGTGCTTTACGGTGGATGGAGAGACAGAGTCTGGCCCGGCTGCTTTGCGGGGGTTCTGCCTCCTGAACAGTGTGTTGACGTCCCTCTTTGGCATGGAGGGATACTTCCTTCCTCACCTTTCACTCCCTCCTCTCTCTCCCCTGTATGTTTTCTTTTGTTTCCTGTCCCCTCATTAGGAGAGTGGATCTGTGCAGGACTTGCACAGTAACTGCATCCTCAGTGAGGAGGGCCACAGAATACCTTTATTTTTTTTCTAAGTGTGTGTATGTATGCATGTGTGTCTGTAGCTTGCGTAGAAAGATACAATATCGGGCTGACAGGCTCGCTCTTTCTGACACCAGAATAGCCAGAGGCAAGACCTGCAGACACACACATACACAGTGCATGCATATAATACACTGAATGATGGATAGTGTGTGCTTTTTGCAAGTGAGTGTGTGTGTGTGTGTGTTTGTGTGTGTGTAAATCTAAGACTGTGTGGATAAGTTGGATATACACTCATATGTACAAAATCGCACACACAGAGGTAGGAACGAGCATTTCCTCTCCAACTTGGAAGTAACATCAAAATAGAAAATCAGAGCTCTATATGATAGCAAGCTAGAGAGAGAATGATGCAGAATGAGTAGGGGATCATGAGCGAGGAGGAAAGGAAGACAATTATAAATATATTACGTAAATATATTACATAAAGCATGTATGTGTATTTACACGTTTAGAGCATTTCTCTCTCATAAGAGACAAGCTGTGGAAATATTTATGAACAAAGGCATGAGCCTGCTCTCTCTCCTTTCAATCACTCTACCATGTGGTTTTGTGTTGTTTCCATGTTGTTCTGCCTCAAACTTTCTATCCTGTGCAGTAAAAGCAATTTGTTTTAATGGATCCCTACCCCCTCAAACCCTCCCGTTTACTTATCCTGTAATGGTTTGTCCTCAACATGAGGATCAGAGTTTGGATGGGAGAATTGAGGGCTGTAGGTTGCTACCATTATAAATGCCCAATCAGCTGTTTAAAAAAATTAAAAATTGGTATTATTCACATTCACACAAGTTTAAAAGTTATTCAACTGATCACAAATCCAAATATAAGCCTGTTTTCCACCAATGGTTACAAATATTACTGAACATAGACGACTACTGAGGGTCTATAGCCATAGGAGCTCTTTTTAGGCACAGTGCTCACAATAACAATGTCAACATTCTGACATTGTCAAGTAATATTTACCATGTTCTCCATTTTTAATTAGAATATTAGGAGCGAACATTTTATAATCAGAGCTAAACAAATAGAGCATCTGAGGCTAATGGGAATGTTTTTAGTTTTGCAGGTGTTTAAACTAATGTATTTGAACTAAAAAAAACTGATGATGACACTAGGAAAAAAGTGCATCACGGATCACCTTAGTAATAACAATTCATTCTGTGGAGAACGTGGATGTCTGAACCAAATTTCATGGCAATCCATCCAGTAGTTGCCGAGACATTTCACCTAAAGCAACAAATTTCAACATGCTGGTGGCGCTAAACGGAAAAGTCAGGGGATCACCAAAGTCAGTACGATTCCATGGCAATCCATAACTATTGAGATATTTCAGTCTGGACCAAAGTGGTGGACCAACTGATAGAACGACTGCCAATCAATTTGAGAGTGACAGCAGGTTCCTATCCTTTGCACCTTTGATTACATTTGGATCATGCTTGTCATCACAATCCACTGATCAGCTATAGAATAATTGAATAAATGTAACACCTGTACAATGCAATACCATCCAATACCATTGCCCTGCAACAAATCCCACATTTGTGAAGCTTCTAATGTTCAGTCTTTCTTGAGACTGTGTCAGAGAGGTATTGATTTAACTTTTTTGAGGCCATAGTTTTTGGTTTTGTTGTATTAGATTGCATTATATTGAAGGGTGCACCTTATGTTCTGTCTCACCCATATGGGTTCACGATATAACTAGGATGGGTTATATAAGGTGTATTTAATTTTGAACGTTAGGGGAAAGGAAGTATCCAATTAAATAGTAGGGCTATTGTATTGTATTGTATAACATTGTTACAGGTGTTACATTTATTGTGTCCACATCCTGTATATGAACTGCACTAATCATTGTTCAGCTGTGAGCACGTGCCTTCAGAGAATAGTGTGCTTCTGTGTGGAGCAGGGACATACAGTAAATACTGCCAGTGTACAAAGTGAATATAATTAAATTAGCAATCAATGCGCTTCGCTGTTTGTAAGCTTGTGTAACCCCAAGTGTGTATTAGCACGGCTTCCTGTGTTTTGGTGGATGCTTAACTGATTTTACCCTAAAGTTCCACCAATGACTGAAGCAGTGTCGCACCTGTGCTGTCTGCTATTGCAGCCTGCTTTCTGTTTGAGGTTATTTTTCTTGTTTGTCTTTTTGACTGTTTGTAATATTGTGGATTAGATTGAAAACACATTTTCTCTAGATTTATCTAGATCTAGATCTATTATGACTTATCTGGCATTTTCTATCCTTGGAAATAAACATTTCTGAATATACTGTCATATGTGTGCTTTGTTGATTTGAAGTTGCCAGCGTTGAGATATAATGAAGATGGGGGAAAATAGCTTTTTGAAAATGCTGATGTGTAAACGTCAGCTTGTCAACCTTACCTTAACATAGCCACAGCACGTCTGCTTACAAGCCGTGTTTAGGAGCCACCTTGCTGTTGTCTCCAGTTATCTGTGATCTCTTATTTAGTCAGTCAGTATATCATTTTCTGTTTCTACTCTAAGACAACTGTATGAATCAGTGTGATCAATCAAGAATCCCAGAGTAGCAACCCAGGAATTACCATTATCCCAGGACAAGAACTGATCATTTCGACCATCAAACAGAAAACTTGTGCAGTCATTTGAAAATGTTTGCCAGTTTTAGAGAGGGGTTACAGTGTGGATAACAAATAAAAGTTGTTGACACATCTTTAAATATTTTGTTTGTAGTTGTTATATCAGTTTGCTGTTATAGCAAATTTTAAAACAGAAAATATATATATATTTTGCGCTTCACTCATGCATGGATGTTGGGAAAAATAGACTTCATGCGAAAATTTTGTGGTGCAGAAAAAATTGCCATGCCAGGCAAACATGACCATGTCGCACATGGCTCACGTGTCAAACATCAAACCACTGAATTGAACAGCTCCTGTCAGCTCTGTCACATGCACAACTCACAGAATGCAACAAAAACGCTTTCGGCAGACATGAGAGATTAGACAAAAGGGACAGAGAAGGAGGAAATGTCGCTTATGTTTCAGAAGTTTGAGATCATTATAAAACATTCAGAGGATATGTAATACTCAGAATGTAATGTATATAATGTGGAAAGCGGATGGCTGTCTCTACCTATTAGTGTGCGTGAATGTGTATTATACATGTGTGTTTGTGACTGGGGGGTCGGTGGAGACAAACAACACTGGCTGTCAAGTGGTTTCTTCCCCAGATATCTGCAGCTCAAGAGTTAAGTGTGTGCGCACAAACCCACTCACACATACGAGGGAAGCACACAATGTATCAATGACTTAAAATGCAACTCCCTTCAGGGCCATGAGCCCATGCTACTTTTACCAGCCACCTTCGTGTGTGTGTGTGTGTGTGTGTGTATGTGTTTATTAGGGGGCCACTTTTGGTTACACTTAATCCACTTATGGATTGTGGAGGGAGAACTCTCTCTCTCTCTTTTACATACACACACACACACACACATATCTGTTCACTCTCTCTGTCAAACACACAGACCCACTAATGCACCTACCCATCATCCACCTACACACACACTCACACACTTGCTCAGATTCAAATGCACATGTACATGTGTTAAGCCACTGGTCTCACTGTTGCCCTCTCTGGGGAATAAATTAAACTGTAAAACCTTTCCCAGAATCCATTTGTGTGTGTGTGTGTGAGTTTTCATGCACACGTAAAACGGTGCCGCGTATCTCCATTGATCACGACTGCATTAATTCATTCCTTTTGCGGCCAAACATGGCCTTTAAACACACCGCGCAGAGTGCCTCTCCAAAAACCCAGACTTCAACTGAGAGGCTCGATCCACACCTCAGTTTGCACGCACACACACACACGCACACGTAAACAAAGTAAGAGAGTATAACGGGGAGAGACACATGTTGATGCACACACACAATCTAACACACAGACACAAACTTTCACAGTTCCTGACACTCTGTCATATAACCCTGCCATGATGTTCAGCTAATCGACAGCAATCGACATCTCTCCACTTTTACTCCATTCCTCCACTTCCTCTCTTCCTTTGTTTAGTCTGTATGTTACACCTCCGCTGACTGAGATGCCAGATGAGGCTCTAAATAAATGTACCTAAATGCCAACAGAGTGCAGGAGTTCTACTTAATTTTTCTACTATATATATTTTTTTCACCTGTCTGCCTCATACAGGTGCGCAGAGATTCTTACTGTGCTGTGGCAAACCTCCGTCAATAAAAAGCTTCAGCAGGGAATGTGGAAGACAACATGTCGAGAGCTTGAACCGCTCCATTGACCGCAGAAGAAAAAAACAAAAACAACACGAGCAGAGATGACTCTGTTTTATAAAATAGCAAGCACAAATTGTCAAGTGTTTTGGTGCTTTGTGTTTTTCACCACAGCATATGCCTGTGAATTTGGATATGAGCTTACTCATTCCAGTAACCATTTTGTCAGAATAAAATGCCCAGTTCACCATATGGTAGATGTTGAACTTTTAAATAAAACTCTTCCATTTGTTGGAAGATGGTAATGGTAATGGTAAAATATAACAGCATACAGTATTTTGCATAATCACTAATTCACTTTTGGAAACCTGTTTACAATAAATAGATTCTCTTTGACAGTCTGACAGTTTTTTTCATCTTTCAGCATAATTTGGCTGCTCATTAAAGTCTTCCCATTAATTGTCTTTGACTTTCGGGTGTATAAGGGACAACTCTGCTATGTGAGGTTTTAGATTGTCAGTTTGAGAGTCGGTCGTTTCTTTACCATGTCACATTTGCAGTAATCTGAACCCTGAATTCTTCTGCCTCACACACGTGCATACACACTTATGCTCTAAAAAAGGGAAGCATAAGCATCACAGAGACCAAAGACACAGATTATACCATTATACACACATGTAGAATAGATGTTACATATAGGAATGCTGATAGTAGAAGTCATTTCATATTGGCACTGGAATGTATGGGGTATCAAGCAGAAAGAGTCTGAGCAAAAGCCACTTTTGTTACATTAGAGGCATTTAGAGAGATATCCATAATATGCACCTTACTGTGGCAAATCGTGCTACTTCCGCACTAGCACCTCTGAATGTGTGCATGTGTGTGTGATGGGAACAAGCCTGCTCAAGCACGTGGCTGGAGATGAAAATGAGGTCATTTGGTCTCATGGGAAAGTTAGAGTGGGAGAGACAGTGAGAGAAAAGGTTAAGTGAAGGGACAAATAAAGATGATTAAGGCAGAAAAGAGAGAGAAGGCGAGGTAAGGAAGAGGAGGATGATGGAATATTGGATGTTGGGCATGATCCAGTTTGGGCATGTCAGCAGCATGCACACATAATGACACACAGATGGCAGCTCCCCACACACCTACACAAACACACACAGGTCAGAGAATTACTTTTCAACCACCGTTTTGCTCTAGTGGTCAACTCATGGCTGCTCCCTATCAATGATTCCAATTTCCAAACCCTTCATCCAGAGAGCCTCCGTCAAATTCCATCTGTAGCAGAAACTCTTCTCAAAATTTTATATATTTTTAATATAAATTGTTTTCAAATAAAGCAAGAAATTTGTTTTTAATTCATTTGTCCATCTCTATTCTGTGTGTGTTCATTACTTTATGAGCAGAGTGTGTTATTTGGTGGTTGGTGGTGTTTAGGGCCACCAAAATCCTAGGGCTGGCCCTGCTTGTATGCATGTCATCAAGCAATAAAGATTATGAATGGGAAGGAGAAGAAAGGAAACGGTAGCCCAGTCACTGAATGGTCTGAATGACACCTGTTTTCTGCAGAAGATGCCTCTGAGATGAGATGATAAAATGAGAAATTTCATTTTCGAGACAAAAAGCACATTATTAAAACTCTAGGGGCTGAATTAATGGGACACACACACAAACACTAAGGCTATAAAATAGAGTTATCCTGCATACCACATGAATAATTCATAGATGAATAAAATTCCTATGCAATGTTCAGTGGTGCGCCGACTCATTTAAAATTAGGAATGTACCCATGAGAAAACATGTCTGATTATGTACACTTTAGTGGGCTGCAGTTTCCAATAGTGGCAATCTGTACAGCCAATCCTAACAACAGTAACGGCCATGGGAACTTTAGGTCAATCTTAATGACCAGTGAAGTTAACCATTTCACAACAAATTTACAGCAAAGTAGCTGAACTGACCCGACAACCAATTAGTATCAGTTTTGTCAGTATAGGCTGTATTAAATAAACAAAGCAGCAGGACACCATAGAGGTCAATCAGAGAGTGTATTGATTATAAGGTACTGAATCATTTTAAGGCCTATACATTTCAAATGCATTCCTGGAATAGTCATGAAAGGGAGGATGCAAAAAAGTAACTGTAGGAGACGTGTGTTCAATATGAGAAAGGTAGGAGCAAAGAGGTTTGGTTTAGGGTGAGTGCAAGTGAGCAAGAGAGAGCAAAGTGAAGAGGACTGAGAGTGAGCACTGGTGCCAGACAGAGAGGAACATTCAGAGGAGAAAATAAGATTGAGATGAAGATGACAAGAAAAGGGAAGAATGAAAGACGGAGACAAAGCGTGGAAGATGACAGTTGTGAAGAGAATGAGGGAATGAAAATGAGAACACTTCCGTGAGAAAGTCAGCAGTGTATGTATGTGTGCTAGGAGAAAAATGTGCTTTTGTGAAATATTCAGTGTGATAGAAGACTTATAGAGGCAAAATCCCCTCCCTGGAGAGAGAGAAGATAGGAAGAGAAAGTAGGAGGAGCAGAGAAGAGGAGGAGAAAAGAGGGGGGATTGAAGTTTTGGATAAGAGTCATAAGGCTAGAGACCATTTCAACAGAGAGGTCTCTGCTGTGAAGCTTCGTGTAGGACTGTCAGGGCCCTCTCTATTTTTAAACAGTGTGTGGGTATACTGCTCACACCTTATAGCATCCAGTATACCTGTGGAGCTTGATGGAGGTGAGCTTATGTAGAATCTTCTACTGGGTTACCATTTTAGTAAAAGAGAAAGCAGTCGCTGGTTATAAAATGATAATATGATGAATTTTTGGTCCTGAAAATTGTGGTTTCACTGGCCCCATTGCTCTGGGAGTCAAAAGTGCATACCAGTATGCAACAAGTTCAACAGTTGAGTATCCATGGAGCTGGTGTCTTCACTGACTCAAAGCTGAGATTTGGTTTTAGTGCTTACAGGTCCTGAAGCGAGAAAACACAAATTTAGAAACTGGGCAACTGGGTTTATATACTACTCATTTGCTTTGCTTAATACGTTAAAGTAATTGTGACAGAAGTCACAGGGAGGTGGCTGGGGAGTGTGCATGGGCATATACAGTGAAGCACAGGACTCTGACATCAGAGACCTGTAAGACTTGTGCTACTCAAACACTTGGTTAAGGTTAGGTTACAAATGTGGCTTTTAGAAAATACTGAAAAAAATCAACATGTCTTGTCTTTTGATTCAAGTCAGTGTTGACTTTTTAGAACCGCTGGCAATAGAGCTCTAGGGATGGCAATGTCGTTCAGATACTTTGTTTCGGACTGAAATATCTCAGCACCTATTGGATGGATTGCCACAACATTTTCTACATACAAGTCGTTCTGAACACTCCTTCAGGCACCTGTCACTCAAGCCTCCATGTCCCAAAGCATTCCCTCTTTTTAAACATGGGTCCTTTTTTCCCCTCAAACTGTGCTATCAGACCCCCTGCCACTATATGACATGGACTAACTGCATTTACTTTACAATCATAGACACACCGGCTTACACACAAAACAACACACCAAAAGGCTCTATAAATACAGTGTGGAGGTAATGTTCATCGTGTAAAGTAGGCGGATTTGCTGGAACCAGGTCAGAGCAAAGGCAGAGCGCTTTTCTCCTATTTAGCTGCTTTTCTCGCCATTTTTCCCCTTGCTATTGCTTTTCTAGCTATTTTTTTTGATGAGCTAGACTGGAATGGTTATCTCCTCCAACCCCACACAGTGCCGCTCCCCCACTGACACTTGTTTCTCAACTTCTCAGTACCATGTCTCCTCAAAGGCAAGCATAGAGGCCGCCCATCAATATTTCTAAGGGGTTTTGTGAGCGGGTTAGCCATCAAGCAGGCTGATATACTGTGTAGTCATGTGCATAGATTCATAAAAACAATTATATTACTGTAATAAAAGCACAAACCATGCATGCTGAAAATGTCATTTGAAAGTTAGGGGGCGAATTATTGAGGTTTGATGCTGCCAATTTGTCATCAATGGAACTATAAACTTATGAGTTTGTGCTTCATGAATGAGTGAAAGCAACAAAACGATCTAGTGCTGCGCCAGATAGTAGGCCTAGTTCTGTTGTGATGTTTTCTTAAAAGACGGGATTTTCAGAAAAGGCTGTGTTTTCTGTATTGGAAGCATTTTAAGATCCCACCTGGGCGCCTAGGCTGGGCCGGTACTGTGTACGAGCATCTGGCTTAAAGTGAGAAGGGAAGGAATGAGTGTAAGACATTGACACTGATCATATGCATTAGGGCAATACCTTTCAAAATCTGCTGGTCTCTTATAGATGACTAGATGCATTTAAGCAATCAACGGGAGCAGAAGAAAGCGGGCAGAAGAACAGAAGAAGTAAAGGCAAAGGCCAAAGGGTGAGGATATGGAGGAGATGTGGCAGGATCAGAGGAAGACGAGGAGGAGAGGCTTGATTTATATTCCACGAGTCAGACAGAATAAAGAATGCACTTCAGTGAGGAAATCTGCCTTTGTTTCTAACCACCTCGGTATTAAACTCATCCATCCTGAGAGAGAGAGAGAAATAGAGAAATATAAAGAAAGGAAGGAGGGAGGAGGAAGACGAGAGAGAGACAGAGAGATTCAGTGAATCTGTGTCTGCAGAGCAGTCATCTTTCACCTGTAGCTAGCAGAGATCTTGGCTTGCATAATGCAATGTGAGGATAAAACCTCCTTTATGACCAGCTGAGCCAATAAATCCGGATCAGTTCTGTACCCCCCCCCCCTTCTCCTCCTCTCTGTGGTTGTCTTTGCTATAGAGCGGACAGAGAGCTTTAGCTGCTGAACTCTCTACAGCCCAGAAACTCTTCCTGATTCCTATGTCTGCCTTTGCTTCTTGAAGCAGCATCACAAGTCAAGTGAAAACTAAATTCATCTTTTGAAGCCATCCATGCATTCAACTGAAGTGGAGACACTTGACACTTAGCGATTCTCTGCTAGTAAAATGAAAAAAGTATATCAAATGTACCTTATTTTCCCAGTATGTTTAATTGGCTGTATCTGTCTCCCTCTCCAATTAAAAAGTCCTTAGCTTGCCTTAGCTACTGTATATTGCTATTCAGGGGAACGGCTAGCAGAAGATGAGGGGTAGTAGTTTTGGCAGCCATTGTTATGATCGGATGGGGAGCCACAGTTGAAGGACTGATAAAGCACTGGCTTCTTGGATCCATCTTTACAACAGCTTGGGGTATTACATAAGGGGTGATGTAGCCGGGGCTGGTGGAGGAAGAACAAATGATAAATCCCAAAGACAAATATAACGAGCAAGCAATAAGTGACTGCAGCTCATAATGATAGCATTGATACTTAAGTTATAATTACTTTTCTCTGTCTTTTTTTATCTTCATCATTACAACAGTAAGCAGGATTACTCTCAGTTATGTGTATAATATTTGGTTTGTACCTTTTACGTCATTTTCTGATCTGTGTCCTAGCTACTGTATGCTGGCCCAGATTCTAGCCCAGTTTCAAAACCTTTTTTGCTGAACTCAAAGAAACAGTGAGCCAGGACAGCCAAGTGATCCGAGTTTAGCTCTTCTCAGTCTGGACCAGCATGAGGAAAAACCCCAACAGGTGAGTGGACTCAGATCATGTGTAATTGGGCCAGGTGGAGTACGTTAGAGTATGCTGCTTGGCCTACAGAGGGCTATTTGGAGGAAGGAAAACTACGCCAGGATGGTTTCACCGTCTCCTCTCTCTGTTCCTAATTCCTCTATTGCAAAAGGCCACCGCAGTTATTCACACAACAGCCTAATGACAGAGATAAATAAGGAGAGGTGGAGAAAAGATGACAAGACTGAGGCACAGGGAAGTGAGAGATGGCCTGAGAGGAAAGAGAAAGGTGACAGAGAGAAAGAGAGGAAGCGTTAAGAAAAGTGGAAAGGGAAAAAAGAGAGGGAGTGGACGAGGAGAGGAAAAATGACAGATGATGACATAGAGACAGAGAGGACAGCATATACAGGCTCCGGTAATGAATGCCACTTTAATGAAGTACTCTCTCTCGATCTCCCTTGCTTTTTTCCCCTCTAACCTATCTTTTCTTTCTATTCCCTGTTTCTCTGCCGCTTCCAATCTCTTTCTGTCTCTTGGCACTAGAGAGCCATGGAGATAGGATAACTCATTAGTAATTTATTATTTCCCCTCACATATGTATTTACAAGGCCTTTATTCTGGTTAATTCAGTATCCTACGACAAAGCACAGAAAAACACATCTTTTTATCTGTATGATTAAGCTGCCTCCAAACTTGGCTATGGAAGAATCTCTCGTCTGTCTTTTCAACTCTTCTACTCGGTAGGTTTTATAGCAGAAGTCAGACACCATTGAGTAAAGGTCAGCAATCAATAGCTATGTTTTCTTATTCGACTGTCAAGGTAATTTTATGTGAACTTTTGAAACGCTGAAAAGAAATTCAGTATAAATGAGATGTGTTGCTATCACCTGGGGTGATATGAATAGACTTCATGAATGTAAAATGAAGCTACACAGAACCACAAGAAAAATTGAAAAAAGTCTTTACACTGTATTATTTATTTATTGTGCGAAAACCTTTCAAGTGGAAAGAAAGTAAAATTTGGGGGATTTCATTGACATTTGCTTTATACATTCATCCGCTCTAAAACAAAACATTAGTTTGCATGAAAATAATTGGAAATCTAACGTATTTTCTAAATAGCTTGCAGTGCTGTGAGTCTCTAACTCAATACAGTGCAACACAGCTCACTTTACATTACACTAAGTTGTGGTTGCTTTTATGTGAACTCATACCCATATTTGTGCAATGCTTCATGAAGAACCATCTTACCCAGGTCTGATTCTGAGTTGTGATAATGCAGATTTCTTGAGTTTGCGTCTTCCCTTTCTGTGTCTTGTTGGAACATGCTTGTTACTCATTGGTAGAATTTGGTAGAATTTGATTTATTGCTTTAATCCAAGTTTGTGGTTTTGTGGTTTCTCTACAGTTTGGCTCTGGTGTTTATAATCCCACCGCAACATTACAAGTAAAAAAACACATTTACGGTGTGTGTGTGTGTGTGTGTGTGAGACAGAGCTGCTGATGTCTCTTTGTGTTAGTGTAGTAACACATGCTGAAGTTATTTCATTAACTCTGCCAGTGAAGTAGGCTGGTGCATGTGTCCTCCCATCTTTGTCTCTATGTCTGCAAAATATTTCAAAAAGTTACAAATGAATTTGGCTGAAATTTGGTGAACAGATCCCTGGCCCAAGGATTGGTTGAAATAAATTTTGGCAGTGACCTTGATCTGGGATTCCTGCCATTTTAAATTCTTTGTAGTTTTTGTAGCTTTACTGTAATATTGTTTTATGTAATACTGGGAAAGTTCAACAACTGAAAATAGTTTGGCTTACAAATGCACAACACAACATCGTATAGCCTCCAATTACAATACAACTATACAATGGCTAGTCTTATGGGAAGTTCAAGCAGAACATTGGACATAATAAGCTACTGTGTTATTTCTGCTAATTACCTAGCTTTAGCAGGTAAGGTTAGCTTCTCACTTAGCTCTACAATTAACTGTTAAATAAAAAAAAAAGTGTTAATAGCTCCCAAAACACTTACCCAGTAGCCAACTGGCTATTGTCTTTTATTAGTTGGTTTATTGATGTTTCTTCAGTTTACTATCCATGAAACTCACTTCTACCAGTGAGTACTGCTACAAACTGCTAGGCTAGCAATGCTGATGCCTCCATGATAAACAGAGTAATGAGTAAGTCTTCCTGCCTACTGTGGCTAGCAATGTTAGCTTTTACTTCTTTTGCTGCACAGTTATCTTCCAGAAATGTCCACACTGTAGGCTTCCTCCTGCAGCTACCGCTAACTGGTGTTTTCATTTTTTTATGTCTTAGATCACTCAGTCTCTGAGCTGATCGATGGTAGCCTGAAATATACATTTGATTACCATTTTTGTGAATTAGCCTACATTTCAAGACTACTGCAGTGGGAATTATTGGGACATTATTGTATTAATTTACATTTCTAATCACACGAATGCTAATTTTTTAACCGCTCAAATTCATTATGTTTATGCAAGTCATTTGGGACATCCTTCTGAAATAATGGTCATCTGGTGAATTATGTAATTAACAAGTCAGTCTCATGAAAAGTATGAGTAAATAACGGTTTACGGCTTTCTGCACAATGCACTACAATAATATATCAGAGGAGGGGATTAAATACATTTTAAATGTTAGACATATTAATTTTAGCTTTTATACCTCGAGTCGTGTGATGCCATCTCAACCGAGTCAGTTGTACTTGGAGATACATGGACAGTGTTAATTTTTGTAACATATAAAACATGCATCCATAAACAGGTCTTATTTCCAAGCTGCTATATTAGTTACTTAATGAGCACTATGCTTGAAAATTGTAAGTGAAAAACATTTGCTGATACAAGTCATATTTTCCTGAGAGCACCTTTTTCATAAAAATATAAAAATGTTCATGCATTATGGCCATGGATGTAAACCTCCACTGCACAGATATCCTGATTATACACTATATCCAGAAATAGATAGATAGATAGATAGATAGATAGATAGATGGGGGTTCAGTTGGGGACAGAAGGCTCAGCTGGAGGAGACAGGGAGCAGATGAGATGGAAATGTGCGAGAGCAAGAAGGCAGAAGATGAGCAAGGAGGGCAGGACATAAGGAACCTCTGGCACCAACCTCATTTAAGGGAAAAAACAAACAAACATATGCTGTGCTGTGTGTGCAGTTTGTTCCGAAGCTCATCCTTATGTAACATAGGTGGCATGTGTGCAGAAATAAGCAAGAACTGAATGTTCATTATTTTTACTCTTGGCACTGCTGGCTGTCAAACCACTACTTTTGTGTGCCTGTTCTTCCTCTCCACCTTAATGTTTTCAGCTAGGCGAATGCTTGCCAAATCCTTGTCAACAGTAGCGCTACCTCCAAGCCCCTGGGACACATAAGGACCATTACTGGCCACCAAATATGATGACAGGGAGCGAACACTGTGTCATATTACACAGAGGGTTCGAAAAGTCATGTTGATGGATCGATGCACCTCCTAATCTCCTACAATCACCATCTGTAACCTATCCGGCTGCTGTGATGGAAAATCTCTGTGGTTGTGGACATGGTGGTGCAGGTTGCAGCATAGCCTGGGATGCTGTTCCCTGTGTCTCAGCAGCAGAATCTCAGTGGGAAACATTCACATTCAACCACACAAGAATCAGAGAACATTCATTACATCCACTGTTATGAGCTTTTATGATATAGGCCTGCCATTACATTATAACGGGATATTGATGCCCGCATTGCACCAGCATCTACACAAGCCTGGTATTAGGTTTCCTATTGATTAAATCATAAATCTGTAAAAATGGTTTTATCCACTGGGCCAGGACCGGATATGCTGTGCTCTTTCTCTCCAGCATTGACCAATCTTATCAATAAGCAATATTGAAGTTTTTTATATTTCAGGTTTTTATGTTTTAAATGGTACATTTCCTTCAACCTCTCAGTTCAGTCTGCAGTGAGTCAACTCAGAGAAATATGTGGGCTGATCGATACCACCAATGTTACTGTAAACATGAGCATCACTAGTCCCCTCCATCCTCATCCTTTCTTGTTTTTCAACGATAAAGGCATTACTTGAAACCTGTTTGTATTGGATCACTGTTAATAATAATAAGTAATAACTACATTCATCACACTTGGTGAACCATTTAGTAATCAATAGAAGTGATGTTGGGAAGCTGTGTATAAGCAGTCAAAACTCACTCTTCCAATTGAGTTCAAACCATGGAAATGTGAACACTTGATTATATGACCATAAAATGGTGTCAGCATTTTCCTATTTATTGAATAAATCCAATATGCTGTTAAATTAAAACTGTGTAGAACTGAGAAGCATGTCAGCGGAATAACCTGCTATTGATACTCAACTTGTTTGACAGCATAATCAGAAGCTAAAGTGTGAATATTTTCACCAAAGCTACAAATTTGTTATTTTCAGAGAAGATTTACATGTGCTGAAAATACACATAGTTATAAGCAATCATGTGATACATGTTCCAGATTTTTCTCATTAAAGAAAGTGTAGTAGTTCAAAATAGCAAAAATGTTCATAAAGTGCCTAGAATCTAAAATGGCAAAAAAAAAAACAATCCTTGGCCCCTGACTTAAATTACTGTAACTTTCCTTAATTAAATTGGAATCTTAGAATTTCTTTGATACATAACTAAACAAAAGCTACCAAATCATAAAAGGCTTGATGGATATAAAAGCAAATTGTGACTGAAATGTTTGATGTTACAAAAACTACACACGACCAATCACGCAGATCTCACAAAATTGTTATATCTAATTTATTTTACAGCAAGATGATTTACAAATCTGTCCTTTAATACCCTGCTGATATACTTCATCCTCCAAATGTTTTTGACTAGTGAATGCACATCATAGGTCAGCCAGCTGAAAATCTCCAAAATGAATCCCAGACTTTTAAAAGGCAGCAGGCTTAACTGTGCGGCTGAAGGTTATAACCTGAGCTGCATCATATCTTCCGCACAGAAAACAAGTTGATTACAAAAAATAAAGTACATGCACACAAACCTGAAGACAAGCACATACAGTATATCACTGGAACCACCTTTGTTTGACTGTGTGCGTGGTGTGTTGGCTTGTCAGTTATCTGACTTGTCCAGTGAAATCCAAGCATAACAGATGTTTTTTTGTTTTTGCCATGAACAGTACAGTCCATAATGAAAAAGCTCACCAACGATTTGAAAGCCTTTTGTCCTTAAGGCTGCAGCCTTTCCACAAACTCTAAATGAGGTCTCGAGAGATGAGTACAAACATAAAATACTGCAGCTTACTTGTTCGCTTAAAGGACAGTGGCTACGAAGAAGTAAGGGAGAGAGACTTGTAGATAGATAGATAGATAGATAGATAGATAGATTGATAGATATGCAGGTTAATGATTTGAAACCATCATGTGATGGTGCATATTGTGAAGCTCACAGCTTAGCAGACAGGTGCGAACTGCGAGAGACCTGAAATGTTGTCTGATAGAAGGTTCTTCGCACCCTGTTATATAAAATCAGAGCGAGCTTTCTTCACCATCTGAAGGCTAAAAGCGGCTGTGGTGGGAAATACAGAGCAGCTCTCACAAGTCAAATGAGTATGTGAGCAACCACATTTTTTCACTGTTTTTTCTTGCCTGCCCCCCTTTTGTCATCCCCAGCCTCTTTTCCTCAGCCACTTTGTTCACTTTCTTGGATCAGCAACCTCCTTTAGTCTCTCTCTGGGGTGCAGTAGTGTAGTATAGCCTACACTAGATTTGCTGTGATGTTTTCTCTTCTCTCTTCTGCTCTCCTTGTTTATCAAATTGCACAAGTTCATATAAAGCATGTTAATGAGGCCAGTACGGTGTGGCTTTCATTGCAAAAATGAAATTATATACTCTCTGCTGTGGCATTAATAAACAGTTTTCATACGTTTATATAAAATGATTCAGACTGTACCTCTGTTGCCACTTTTATGCTGTTCTACCACTAATGCAATATATATGTAGGCCTACATTAACAGCAACCATTTCTGCAGCCTCTCTTTCAACATTTGAGCTCACTGTGTTATCAGTTATTTCAAATGCCCACTTAAAACCTAATAGCACCAGCCTTGATTCAACATAAGCCTGCAGTCAATATGCTGACCTAGTATGGTGAAAGTAAAGTGGCTGGTGCTTCTGCGCTGTTTAATGCATAATTAACAAGTGAATAACTGGAAAAGCTAAAGCTGGATGCAGCTTCACAGAATCAGGCAGTGAAGGGAGAAGGTGTGAGGAGGGAAACCCCGTGCTCTGCTTTTACTTCAAAGAGGACTCTTTTTACTTCTAAACTATTACAGAAACAGCCACTAACTCCTCAGAGAGAGGGAGAGACACAGACAGGGAAAGAGAGAGCCTGAGAGAAGTCTTCAGTGGTACAAAATGACTCCCCTAGACCAACTGTAATTGTAAAATTATTTTGTCTGGTGAGGAGCTTTAAAAGCACAAATGTGAGGTTTCAAATATCCTGAAGTTAAAACCTGCCACTTAAGAGTGAACAACTACCCTCATAAAACCATCTTTTCACTGTAATGCTGCGCAGAAAGCCTGCACATTGTAGAAATAGTAGATATATAATACACCAAAGTGCAATAACTTCGTTCCAATCGCTGCATTACGGACAGTTTTGGTTAGGCACAGATGCAGTCAATTGCAAACACTCGAAAATTCAACATGTCCGTTGTTACATATAACTAGCTGTATCTCGTTTAACTTTTTGGCACGATGAGCAGCCAGACACTTTTTCTGCTTTCTGCGTGCCAGTTGGGAGATTTTCACTGCAGCTGTTTTACGCGCGGCGGCCGCACAGCGCGCATCAGCAGCAGCAGAAGCAGCACGGCAGAAAAACATCTCTTTTTATCTCTTCATCGGCTGCTTTCTACCGCCAGCAGGGATTCAATCGAGTTGTTAACGCGACATTCATTCACCACGCTTTGAGTTACCAGCGTACCTTACCTTGAGTTGTCGCGGCTTGGGGAAGAGTGGGTGCGTGTGTTTGCAGCCCCCCTATCCAAAATGGAAACTCTCTGGTCCCACTTGGTACCTGGACTCGAGGAAGAAGAAAAAATAACACGGATAACGTTTCTTTGTTGACGTGCAAAGAGCGTCAGATAGGTGAACTAACCGCAGCTCCAGCTCTGGCACGACTGTCTGTTCTTCGGTGAGAAT
>CM022479.1:17204861-17259861 GCA_011952105.1 Coreoperca whiteheadi | reverse complement strand
CAGAACTAAGCTAGAAAACACCCTCGCTGTTAAAGACCCTCCACATGCTGGACAAAGCCAATTTCTCTAGCGCGACAGAGAGAAGAGGTCAACTAAATTGTGCCATTAAAGAAAAACAGAAAGCACAGCTGTTGAGATAAAAGTAAAATGCATCATAGCTTTGAGGACTCAGAGCAAACGTCCCTGAGCCAAATGTGCCATTCTGGCTCTCCTTTACTCACTTTGTCACATTCTGCTTCCCCTTTCTCTCTCTCTCTTGACTCACACAGTTTTATCTCAATTCCTCTGCTTTCTCTGCTCTCCCTTTCTGTCACACTTGGCTTTAACTCAGGGAATGTGTGTGTTTGCTTGCTTGTGTGTGCACGTTTATGAGTTTAGACACATATCAGCTATTAGAACCTCACAAGCTTGAATAGAGGTTGAAAAACAATTGATGTATTTTAATAACTATCATCCTGACTGAGTGGCAGTACCACAGAGTAATGGTTTGGTACATGGATTTACATGCACATTTTCTCCTTACATGCTTAATTTAGAATTAAATCCCTAACAGGCTGTTATCTAGCCCTCTAGCATATATTTCAAATCTGGCATCAAGTAATATATAATATAATGCTATTAGATCTGTGACCATCTACTGCTTGCACTCCCTTACCACGTTGTTGCTTAAACATTTGCTGGAATACACGCACACACACACACACAAATGCATTCACTCACCATGTGTTTTACTGGATTGTCTCCCACTTCCTTTTGTCGGAAGCTTACCCTCCCTTTCTCCCTCTGTCGGCCTGCTCACCCCCTATCTTTCATCTTGCCTGCCCTCTTCTGCCTTGTTCTGTCACTCATCAGCATCCCTCACTCTCCTCTCTATTTTTTCTTCCCCTCCCCTATCTCTTCTTCCTCTTTATCTCCCATTTTTTCCTCAGTCGGTGTTTTGATACACCTCTTTTCTGCATCTTCTTCTCTTTTTGTGGCCCTCCACTGGCCATCCTCACTAGGCTGCAGGCCAATGTGGGTCAGAGGCAGGTTGTAATTACGTCTCTCCTCCTCTGACAGCTATAATGAAAGAAGAAAGATAGAGAAAGCAAAATAAATAGAATATAGAAAGAGATCAACTTTATTCCCAAAATCAGGGCTACACTAAACCCTCTGATCCATGTCTTTTTTTTTAACCACTAAAGATCAAACCTTAATGTGAATCAGATGCATTTCTGTTATCTGTACAATCATGTTGTATGTAATTTATGCAGAATCTAATTAAGTGTGCTGCACTCACCAGAGTTCCAGCTGATTTCATCCACTGACAAGGTACTGGCTGCACAGTCCGATATTGAGAGATAAATAATACAGAAATATAGTAGGATTTCTCCCACATGCTTAATGTAGCATAAGAGAGTTGGCCCTAATTGGTGCAGCTATATTTGAGTTGTAATGTAGGCCGGGCAATGCCTACTTGACTTCAGCACTCGGTTGGGAAATATTTGCATACCTTTAAAAATCAATAGCAGTTTGAAAAAAAATGTCACCAGACATAATGGAATCAGCATAAAAAGGAAAAAAAAACACAAAGAAAAGAAACATGAATTCAGTGGACTGTATTTCATTAAATGTGTCTTTTAGATCAGACCTGGGTTTAGCTTCAGTTTTTCATTTTTTTTTCTCATAGTGGCAGCTTAAATGGCTGGAGAACTCATTAGTTAAGGGTTGTAACAGACAGGGGTAGGGATTGTTTGAAGTTTCAGCCTGGCTGCATCACTGTGAACGCTGTCATTAACCCAAACTAGTGAGGAGGAGACATTTTCAGTGTTGGCTATAGGCCAGCTTCCAGATGCTATTCTTATCCTGGGTGATCGATGACATTACTTTATCTGTCTTGGGGTCACAAACTACTGAAACAGGGATCACCAATTACGGAGTGCAATTAACCTTAATTTCCTTCCTTTTTCAGTTAATAGGCAGGTTTTCACACACATGCATGAGGGACTCTTTAATTATGGAGTAGTTATTATTGTTAACTGACGTCATTCTACCACCTCATCAGTCAGTTTAAATAAAATAAGCCCTTTGTCACTTTAATCAGACTGAATAAGCTATTTTTTTTATGCACTTAAAATCTTTTTATCTGCACTGTTTGTTCACTGGTTTGCACTTTATCTGCCATGTGCCTTGCGCTGCTTTTATTTAACCTTATTTTTATTTTATTTTATTTTTTTATTATGTCTTTTTTTATTTTTATATTCCCTTATTGTATAGTTTTAGCTTATATTTTATATTTGATCTAGATTTTAGGCTCTACTGTTAGTGTTATCTGTATGCACCGGGGGTCTGAGAGTAACGCAATTTCGATTCTCTGAAAGTATGTAATGTACATGTGGAAGAATTGACAATAAAGCAGACTTGACTTGACTTGACTTGAAAATATAGTTTAAATTGTTTTATATAAAGACTGTATTGTTGTTGCTGGGGGCCAGAATATTAGGCTTAGCCTGGAAAGAAGGATGTGCCTTTATAGCAATAACTATAAAATAGATTGTAGTTTAAATATGTCATGTTTATGTTTTTAAAATATAAATACTGAGCTGTAAATGAAAGTGTACCATTGTTCACCACTATTCACTGTATTTAAAGTGTAGTTACAGAGTATATTAATTATTAATGATTGTTTTCAAGTTTGACAAAGTGCCACACATAGTCTGGCTTATTTTTATGACATAGCTGTTTTGAAAGCACACAGGTCAATATGTACTGGGACATTTAAAAAGTACTTACAGTGTTCTAGGTCTCCCAAAACACACATTTCTTACCCTCATGACAAAAAAGAAACACACAGAAAACATAATAAAATAAACAAATTCCCATCAAATTAAACACTAAAATCAGAGAAGAGAAATAAAGGAAAATGCATGTCTGCACTCACATATTAAATAAATAAATTCAATGAAAAAAAATCCCACTGAGGCCAAAACTGAAATGAAAGGAAACCTACATGAGCCCTGAGATGGTTGGCAGTCCTTACATTCAGAGGAAGGCGGGGAAGGAGTGAAAGGAAGGAGTGAGTACTGTACATGTTACGGTAAGCCCTCTTCCACAACTAGGTTGATTATTTTAAGAACTGTGAGATTGATTTTGAGGCCCTGTGGGGGCCTTGCGGGTCTGCGCGAGTGAAAGTGAAGGTGCACACAGACCAGAAAAGGAGGTGGAATAAAAGTTAGGACAAGAAAGAGCACAACGGAGAGGAGGGGTAGGAGTTGGGAGGAGAAGAGTAGAGGTGGTCTCCAGATTCCTGAGGTTATTAATACGAGTGTTTCTTCAAGGACACCAATGATGATTTGGGTCAAACTATTTCCTCTTCCTCCTGAGGTGTACCAAGGGCACTCAAAAAAATGGCCCCAGAAATATTGCTCTCTCCCAACTAAGAATAGGCTGCCATTGTTTTTAAGGCGCAATAACCCTGGATGACAGAAAATGGTAAACTGTTTGATATCCTCACACTGGCAGGGTTATAATCAATTTCAAGTTGATGTCTTTGCTATATTGGCAGGTAAACTAAATGTGTTAGCAACTGTTGTGAGAGGAATCCTTTAAGAGACAAACAGATAGGCAGATAATTATTACAAACTAGATGTCTAATGTCATTCCCTAGAAAGCTTGACAGTCTACCAGTCCACAATTCTTTCACAACAATCCTTTTTTTCCTCAGCCTAACAAGATGTGCGTCCACTCTTTCTCTCTGTCTCTCCATGTGAAGAGGACCTTGCCTTGGCTTCTTATTATATGACCATGGAAGCAGGATGTTCACTGCCGCCTACGGAGCTGTCTATGCGCATGTGTAATGCGGTTTAATGGCATTTCAGCCTGAATCTGTCATGTGAAAGGACAATAAATACCTTACCTGTGGGCTGAGGACCAAATATTTTTCCTCCCCATCTGTGACATGGCCATGTTCATTTTACACCTGTCCCACTGAGCTTTTAGTTTTCCGTTAAGGACATCTCCTCGGGGGCTGGGAGTGTTATAAAAGATTTCTGCTCAGGTGAGTAATGCTGTTCAGTTTAAGCTGCATGTGGAAAACAAACCAAAAATCAAAAGATGCATCCACACAGCACCCCGATCATGATTGAGAACAAAATGTGAGATTGTGTTTGTCTGCCATCTAGTGGTCAAATGTTGTCACATCAGGGAGCATGTGGGACAATGACTGATCTCTGAACTGCTGTTTAATTTGAGCAAATTCAGAGTAGAGTAAATATTCAAAAGTGTCGTGATTCTGGAGGTAGGCCTTGTGAAAGAATGAATTGTTTCATTTAAATTAAACATCTGCCTTGTTGTCTTATAACTGTTGTCAGAGATTTTTTATTATGTTAAATTACCATTACTGGTACTATAAAACATTCATTTCGTACCCAGGAAACTGACCTTTTGTACACCAATGGGGGGGTTCATATAAAAATACCACGAGGAAACATCAAAATGTTCCCACACAATCCGACTCTATTTTACAATAGAAGATTTCGACATTGTTATTGAGAGAAATGTTGACTATAGTTAACATAAAGCATCTTCTTAGTATAAGAGGGTTTAATTTTTGTGTTTTATTTTGGCAAAGATAGCAAGCAAAAATACTCCTGGTTTATAAGAAAGATTTAAAAAAGACCAATGAAAACGGCTCTGTTTCCCAGCATGCATTGGGCGTTAATGTCATTGTTCACCTAGAAATACGTACCTAAAATAGGCTGAAAACGAGGGGAAAACGAGATGTCCACGATGTTTTTGTCACGGCCAGCCTTAATATGAAAAGACTAGGGTTCGTATTATTCGCACCATTACAAAGATTACACGCATATATGTGGCCCCATTAATACGTTGCGTCCTCACTGCTTCCTTTCGTGGGCGGAAGCTCATTGTAGAGGTCACATGCTGGGTGCTCGTCACTCCACCAATCACCTCGGGGAAGGTCTGAGACAAGAGCCAATAGTTACCCTTGCAGGGTATCACCTGATGTGGGTGAGCGAGTGAACAGAAAACATGGGTCAACGTGGGCAGTTGTCGCAGGAGAAGCTTCGTGACGCAGTTTCTCAGCGCCACCGGTGGATGTGACGCTCACTGACTTGGAATCGCTCGCGGCTGGCTGATGAGCGCGATGAATGAGGTGGGGCACAGCTCCAGAACCCAATTCAGACTACTCTCCCCCCACTTTTTCAAACATTTTAATTCATTATCGTTTTATTCAGCAAACGGATACGATAGCTCAAAGCCACATTATGTATGGTGTTGTAATAATTAAGCCAAATCAAATAAATGAAAGCAAACTTAAGCAAACTGAAAAACTGAGTTGTTCGTGGTGTAGTGTGACCTGTTGACCTGGGAACATGGCCGAGGCATGGCCTCTATAAAAGAAAACAGGTTTATGTTTCTGTCTGACCCAGTTCCAGGGCCTTATCAGAGCGTGTAGAGTTGTACGTATAGTATGATCTGAAACAGAGAGCCACAGAATTAAAACCTGTCATATGATAAGAAAGACAAGGAAAGGGTTGAACATAGGGGTAATCAAATGAACCTGTCCTTTTAGTTGGCCTATCCCGAAATTAATTCTGGACCTTTCCATCTATGTGGCTGTGGATTGGAGTTGACCACAGCACAGCAAACCTGCCTGACAACATTCACTCCTGCAAGCAGAGTTTCAGACCTTTTTAGAGTCCCATTATTCAAACCAAAATATATATGTTTTAATTATTTCATACCCCCTTGTCATTGCTTAACAAATTCTGCAAGGAAACAGTAACATGAGTAACATTTTTTCTGAGCATAGGACACAGATATCATCTTGTAATCTAAAAGAATACTTAACAAATGTCTTTAAATTCAGTTATGACCCATAAAATATCGTACCATGATTTGTAACCTGCACACCTACTCTGCACAATGTTCTTCAGCAGGCCACTGTAGAGTAGCCTATTAAACTGACTGATGCTTTGGGAGATGTGTAGATTTTAAATAGCTGTCTTGCCTATAATCCACCCATCACAAAAAAGCTGGATCTGTGTCAGCGCAGATAGTTGGTGAACTGTCCACGACCCACTTTGTTGTAATTATCTAATGGATTTGTTACATACAGTAACTGAGAGCCAACATGACAAATGTAAAAACAAAATAACAGAAACAGAGGCCAGGTTAGAAAACAGTGGCAAAATGTAAAACTGATCATGTTGTATGGTGTGTATGAGTAGACAAATTAAACTGTCGCTGTAATTAATTTATTTTGCTATAGATTTACAACAGTTTTCCTAAAGAAGCCCGAACTGTACTTGACTGTACCGTGTTGACCATGTAAATTGCAGATGATTGAAGAATTTGATTCTAGACCAAAAACACTGCCGTTTTTGGGTTTCTCAAATGATTAGTATTACTCAAGTGTTTACAAACAGTGCTGATGTAAACAAACTTGCATCCAGCATCAGCAACTTTTGTCTAGTTTTAGTTTATATATTAAAAGACCTGTCAATCATTTTGGGAGCAGGTTCAAGACCTGTGTTTTTAAATTCTGATGATGGGATTTTGGGATTCTTTGTTTGCACTGAAGATCACAAGGTGTGCAACTTCATTTTAGACATGATTAGAATAAGATTTAGCACCTATATAATATGAATTTAGTCATCGAGGAGTCCTTGTGAGGAGCCAACACAAGGACACAGCTGCAGGGGGTGAAATACATTAGGTATTCGTTTTTGGTACTTGGTCACCATGAGCATCTTAAAGAATTGTGGAACATATATTCATTGGAAGTACTGCTACAACTACATAATTAAATGAATTTAATAACAAATGTTAATACATATTATTATTAATAATAATAATAACAATATCTGTTTATAGCTGTCAAACTCACAGTTCCCAAATCTCCGGTCACCGGAATTATGGGCCCTTTATCATGTTTAGTAACCATGCTTATTGGCTACTTTGGGAGGTAAAAATCTGAGGGCACATGGCCACTTACATTAGGAACAGATGGGAATAATGAGAGCATTAATGGCTTAGAGAAGGAGGGCATAACCTTTCACTCAGCTAGGACAGAAACATGTGAGTGCTGACCCAGCATCAGCCAGATGAGATCACTATCAATAATCAAATTGAATTCAGAATACTTTAATCAGAATTTTATTGAATTTAACTTGATTTCATTTCATTTAGCTTTAGTGCCATTTCTTAAAATGCTTCTTTAATGGTTTGGGTCACATCTCCTGGCCCCTAGAGGGAAAATAGAAAATCAAAAGATTATTTTCATTCATTATTTTCAATGTTGTCCAAATTGAATTACTCATTTACACATTTCTTTATGTGTTTGTTTTTTTATTTGGAAATTAGTTGTTTGATTATGAAGCTCTTCTTTTATTTTCACATTCATTTTTATGCTACTGATTTGTCAGTTGAATCAACTTATGAAGTGGCACAAATAGGTCTGTATGCTATAAGTATCTTACAGTGTACATTTGCCAAATTTGCCACCACTCAGTTGACTTCACGATGTCACTTTTAAAAGGGGGCTCACTTTCGAGGAATTTTGGTGCACCTTGCGACTGAAATCAAAACACAGGTATGGTAGGTGGACTTCTCATGACCTAAAATGTGTGGAATCACATGGCACATGGCAGATGCAACCGCATAGACCCTATGACAACCCCTCCCCCATGCCAAATGGTTCAATCCCTGTGTGTATGTGTGTTTAGAGACCACTTTTAACTCTAAACATTGTAGACAGCTAACATGTGATTTCTGGAATGATGTTGTAGACTGAAGTCTACTGGGGCACTCGGGGTGGATTAGGGTTTCCATAAAAGAGGATGGACATCGTTGATCTTTTCAGATATTCACAGAGGTGAGGAACAGGGAAGCGTTGGGGGACTGAGAGGACACATAGAGAGGAAGAATCTAGAAAGAAAAAGATCACCTCATTTGAAAAAGAGAACAGATTTATTGGATAATTTAAATAATTTCCTTTACAATCAAATTCTTCACACTTAAATGTTTATTTGTCGTCACTCCACACCGCTGTAATTTCATGAACTACAGGGAGGTCATATGTCAAGGTGTGTTTTTTCTCTTCAATGTGGGTTTGCACAAACTTTAACAAATTGATAGTGTTGCAATGATATTGTCCTGAGCGCATCTATTGTTTTAAAAAAAATTATTTTCAGAGCGACTGCCTCACTGTCTGCACATTCACATGTGTCTGCACTTTCAGCATGCCTTCGTTAGTGTTTAAATGCCTGCTGCTGTGCGCGTTGATGGGTGGAAGGGCGTGTGCCTGTGCGCTGAAGAATCACACCTTATGGATCGAGAGGTACGACTGTGCCCAGTGTGTGGCTATCAACACTACAGTCTGCAGTGGCTACTGTTACACACAGGTGACAACACACATACACTTTTCAAGGGAACCCTTCATCTGAACATTTTGCATGTGATGCAAAAAAAAAAAAAAAGCTGGAATATTTAGAGCAAAGTGTAATTAAGTGATGTCGATGTAGTGATGCACATGAGAAGAATACTTCTGTGCTGGCAAGCATGCTGCCCACGCCACCCCCATATGTAAATAGTTGACACAATGTCTGTTCTGTTCCGCTTTTTCAGGACACCAATTTGAGGGGACGGTTTGGGAGGACCTTCGTTGTCCAGCGCAGCTGTGTGCCTCTCTCGCTGGTGTACCGAGCCGCCCGTGTGCCAGGTTGCCCTCAGGACGTCAACGCAACGTATTATCCTGCTGCCCGCCGTTGCAGCTGCAGGCGCTGTGACGCGCGCATACTCCACTGTGTCCGCACCAGTCGAATCTCTTTTGATCGATGCACCATGACCCACGGCAGCGTGCCGAGCCAGACCGAGCCCGCTTTGGAAACCTGAGCATGTGCGGATACAAGCAGTGAACATGCATGGCAAATGGTACAGCTGTCGGACTCAATAGACCAGCATCTGCTTGCTGGTGTTATTGTGGTGCACCTCAGCGCCTCAGCTGGTCACGTTGTTTTCTCTAGTTTGTTAGGCAAGGTACTGCAATAAAACACTGTGTTGAGCATGCACTATATACCCTTTATGGTGAATTGTATTGTCTGTGTAAATAAATGAAATGACAACGAATACATGGAAATAAATGAATGCACAATAAGCGCATTTCCATATAAAAGTCTCATGTCTGCACCGACTGGCTCAGTTTGGGAGAAGAATGAGCTCGTGCATCTGTGCATTCTTATGTGTTGTAGGCTGCTTGTATTCACATAGGCTACATATGCACATAATGGACCTTTCTCACAGATGACACAGGTGTAACTGCAATGACTGTGTTCAATGTATGTCAGTTAGCTATTAGAGAACCATGCACTGTAAAAGTACTAAATAAACTCAATGCCGCCATTAATTAATGTGGCCTGATTAGTTAGGTGTGTTCGAGTCTGTGAGAAATGTCTCCTCCCAACCTCAAGGACATTTTGCTGCTCACCAGAGTTAATAGGTTTTCTGAGAGGAGTTGGTCCATCCCACCTTACAAAGGAACTATTTTCATTGGCCATGAAGTCAGGTCTGAAACACCCGTAGCTACTGCATGTTCTTTCTTGCTCTTTCCATTCATTCATTGAGTCCTGCAGCTGTGTGGAGGAAGAGTCAGCAGCTACATTTTTCTACAGCAGCATTACATATTTGACTTGAGCTCAAGGTAGGATCTTCTCATGCCTATAAATGAGACATACAGTAATCATGTTTTGCTTGGATGCTACACTGACATCTTTATAAGCGGCCTAAGTTATTGAAGTAGCATGGCGGGTTTGGAGCAGGCATGTCCATGTGAAACATCAGGATGCAATCAAAACAGACACAGTTACCTTTCAAAATCAGTGTTAGACCTTATTTTAGAAGATGATTAGAAGTTTCAGCTAAGTATTTACTAGCACTTACCTGAAATAATGACCTCATAGTATTAAATAGGGTCACCAATTTTGAATTGAAAACTGGTGGTACCACTCAATATTTGGTCAGACCATACATATTTTTTCTAATTGACGCCTGTTCCCCTAAATCAGATTACTGATTCCCTTTGTTTAACAAAATGACCACTGGGGTCGCTATCGAACTCAACTTGACATCCATTCAGGCATGTTTTTAGAATTAAAAAAGGTAAAAGTTTGACTTCTCTTTCAAACTTTTGTCTTGAGATTCTCACCTCAGTTTTGGAGCATTCGAGTTGCTTCTTGAAGAGCTTCATTATTTCAAGTCTAGACATGTTTTGATTATGATTGTGAATATGAGTGACAATGAATGTGCAAAATATAACTATGTCTATACATGAGTGTTAACCAGGCATTGTACTGCAGCACCTTTAGCACTCATAGTCATGTCACATAACTTGTCTGATTCTCTCAACCCAAATCTTCCGACTGCAACAAATTTAACAAGACATAATAAATGAAGGCTTTTTTATTTATGATTTTACCCACTCAATGAGCGTAGTTTTGTGATCATTGGACTTTGAAAAGATTACCTGTTTGCAACTGGAACTAATTCCCTCACACAGTGGGCGGATGTATCCCTGGAAGTTATTTGGATTGTGGTTTGGTTTTTGATTTATGATAGTGTGTTGGCTGATCTTGGCTCAAATTCCTGGCTGGCAGTGCAGTGGGTGGAGAGTAATGTCATATTTATCCCTGGATCTGCAGGGCTGGACTTTCCTCTCTCTATATATATAACCCTGAGCTTCTCTCTACTTTTGCCTTGCTCAGTGTCTCCCAGGGACTCTCAGCCTGCTCTCCCTCTGCGGCCACCTCCTTTGTGTTCACCAGCTTTTGCCCTCAAGGCAACCAAGAAACATGGCCCAGCAACAGCAGATTAGGTATGAACCTACTCTGTCCATCAGGACGATACGCCAAACTCTACAGCATGATACAGTATGTTGGCTGCTCAGAGCGAAATAGGAATAAAGCATGCTTTGATTTATTTAAAACTCCATTTTATATCGTAAAAAATTCTAGTTTGCCATCTGTTATTTCTCTATAGCTAACATGGAAGCCTTACGATGTATAATATCATCCGTACATATGTGTATGTTGTTTGATTTACTCTGTCGACAAGTTATTTTTGGATGATCAGATTCCCAGAGTCATTTAATATCCAGTTCTGTTGCTAATGCCTCACATACAGTATGCACATACACCTTTAAAAAGCATAATAAATTAGTCTACTTTTCTATGCAGATCATCTCCTTGATCTTGATGACCAATCCTTGTTCTGCTTCAGTTCATTGGCAGCAGGTTTTGTCACCTCACCTGACAAGTGCCCCACCTTACTCCACTTGTAGAAATGTGGTGGGGAAAAAAAAAAGTTTCTTATGCGCATGTCTGTTTTAACTTGTCCTTTAACAGCCTCCCAGCCAAACTGATCAATGGAGGGATTGCAGGCATAGTAGGAGTCACCTGTGTGTTCCCAATCGACCTGGCCAAGACCCGCCTGCAGAACCAACGCAGCGGGCAGCAACTCTACAAGAACATGTAAGAACCACACCCGTCAAAAGAAAAGATCCCAGTGACATTGAAATGAGACATACAGTAATCATGTATTGTCCTATAGTCCTTTAATAGTCAGTGACTGTACAGATTTATTTAAAATTATTAAGCTTGAGAAATTCCTTTTTGTGAATACACTGAACCTATTTCGTGATAGCAGAAAATGTATTCTCCTTATGTTGTATGTAGGCTCTTCCCATGACCAGTTTTCCTTTCCAAGCCCTGATTTTATTGTATTATACTCACTTAATTAATTATGATTGCATAAGCATAACATTTTTCCTGGAAATCATTTGCATAACTAATTAATTAGTTTTTCTCCTTCAGGATGGATTGCCTAATAAAGACTGTTAAATCTGAAGGCTACTTTGGCATGTACAGAGGTAAGACTAGTTACACTGTCCATACTAACCTTTCTTAGTATGTTCCTGTTGAACAGTCTTCAAGCATATTGTATAGACGTATTTTAGATTTGTGATATACTTTGATTGTCCGAACAAAACAAGTTTGACAAATGACCTAAACCAAACCTACCAATTTAATCTAAGAAAGAAGGAAGCGTTTCTTGTGCCAAGTCCCTTTCATCCTCCATGCTGTGACATGTCTCAGTGCTTGGATCAAATTCCATGTCAATGGGCTAATAAGTGGGTCAGTGGTCCATCTTGTAAGACAGTGACTACATAACGGCAACTCAATGCACAGCCTGCACTGAAGCTATATGCAATTTATGCCTCACAAGCAATAAATAAACAGTTTCTTTATCTGATTGGCAATCTCTGTGATCCAGGGGAGTTCATTTCTTTTACAGATATCTTGCTGTCTTTAAATTTATTGTCTATTTATTTTTTAATGTAAGTTTTTCCGTTTATTTTGTTTCTCTACAATGCAAAATTTGCTAGCTAACTACTGAATGTGTGTTGTTCAGTGAGAGTAGTTGTATGTTTCATTAGAATAAATTTTGTCATGAGCTACGCTTGTTGTTGCAGGTGCTGCAGTAAATCTCACCCTGGTAACCCCAGAGAAAGCCATCAAACTAGCTGCTAATGACTTCTTCCGCCACCAGTTGAGCAAAGATGGGTGAGTAGTATCACTGAATAAGACAGACTCCTGTACTGCAAACTCGTTCTTGGTTTTTAACCCTGTCTCTGTCTTCAGTGGCAGGTTGACGGTGGTCAAGGAGATGTTGGCAGGATGCTGTGCAGGAATGTGCCAGGTCATTGTCACCACACCCATGGAGATGCTCAAGATCCAGCTGCAGGATGCTGGCAGGCTAGGTAATTACAAGGAAATCAGAGGAATAGATTACCAAGCGCAAATAATGCTTTGGGACGTTCACCTTTTTTGCTCTGGTGAAAAACAGTTATGTGTCCTGTATCTACCAGCGGCCCAGCAGAGGGTGATGCCTAGTGTAGTAACAGCTCTGAAGATGGGGGGGACCAGTGCAGTTCTTAGCCGTTCCTACAACACCAGCCCTGCGCCTCAAGTCATGCGAGTGTCCGCTACACAGATCACCAGAGAGCTGCTGAGGACCAAAGGAGTCACAGGACTGTACAGGGGACTCGGAGCTACATTGATGAGGTGAGATGGAATTTAATGCTTCCTCTAGCTTACCTGGTTTCCCATCTTTGGTCACCGGTCTGTTAATGTGGTGAATATGCTTGTTTGTTGCCTTTTCAGGGACATCCCGTTCTCCGTTGTGTACTTCCCTCTTTTTGCACATCTACACCAGCTCGGCCAGCGTTCATCTGAAGACCCATCTGTGCCCTTCTATTGGTCCTTCATGTCGGGCTGCTTAGCTGGATCCATTGCTGCTGTGACTGTCAGCCCTTGTGATGGTGAGTGACTCGGTCTCTGCAGATAACTGGTCAATGTTTGGGGGATTGAGAGCTGATCATCAGTTTTATATTTAACTGAAATTTCAAGTTGTCTCACAGATTTAGTAAATTCTCCCTTAAAGTAAGTTTTGTATGTCTTGTGCAGTGGTCAAGACGAGGTTACAATCCCTCAGAAAAGGAGCTAATGAGGAAACCTACAACGGAGTAGTGGACTGTGTCAGGTAAATTAGTCGTACAGCCATCAAATGTAATGCCTTTCCCTCACCAGGGTTCACATGAATGGCAAAGTTACAAGTTACAAGCTAACTCTGCGCTCTCTCTTCCATTCTAGAAAGATCCTGAGAAAGGAGGGTCCCGGAGCGTTCCTCAAGGGGGCCAGTTGCCGGGCTCTGGTTATTGCCCCACTCTTTGGCATTGCCCAGGTTGTGTACTTTGTGGGAGTTGGAGAGATCTTGCTGGGGTACACCCCCTACAATATCTACTCTGCATAAACAAACTGTTTCATAGTCTTTCTTCAGCCTCATTAAATTACAGGCAGCTATGCCCTTGGCATAGCCATGGACCCAGCTCTCTATTACTGTGTACCTTCTTTATTGTTAGAGGTTTTTTAGAGTAAAACGCTAAAGGGACCAGAGAGATCCCATTTTAATTCAAAATGGTTTCCAATGATGCCTTTAGCATTATTATCTCTTAAGGACTTGATAATCCAATATTGATCACCATTTCACCCAGATTAGACTTGACTCTACTCCTGTGGCAACAAACCTTTCCCCCTATTTCCTTGGATTTAGCCCCCATCCTTAAATATGCCCCATATCAACTGCCCTTCACTGTAACCCTAACCTCTATATACCCCCTCCAACTGGCCCATCTTGGCAACCACTAGTTGAAGGCTGTTACATGGTGTTGAAAAAGAGACCTTGCTGTGTCAGGGAGAATCTACTAAGTAATAACAAAGGCAGACTATTGAAAATGTACTTGAATAGCGTCAATCCTGTTACATGTGAATGTGGGCCCCAGATGTTGATCCCTTTCTTCGTATATAGTGTATTTGTTTTAATATATCATTTGGTAAATAACTTATCTCACAAAATGATGTTGACATGACATGGTGTCCAATAAACAATCTGGTTGGGAAAAGATCTGGGAAAACAGAAGGGGGTCATAGCTTATGAACGAACGAAACATTTGGACTACTTGTCCCCCGGGATGCCATACAGGGATTCTGTATTTTTTCTGTTACAAGGAGTGATTTCCAGTGCTTCTGAATTGGTAGCCTCCTTGTCTACAATGCTTTATAGTTGGTACCAAGACTGTAGCTGACCATAGATAATCTCTGGTGTTTATTTTTCCAAACAATTCTGGTTGGGGTCTTTGGGTTTTTTACTGGGCACTGTGAATCTTTCCCTGGCAGCCTACACAACTCAGTTTATGTAATGTGCAAGCTTGAACTCCACAGCTAAACAGCTCAATAAGGCCTTCTGCAGTTGACTTTGGAGAACTGCTTTTGTGGTGAAGGACATATTGTTTGATGGTGGTAAACTAGATTGATGAAGGACAAGACTTTATTGCTGGGATTCGCTGTGCTTTTTGGGACCAAGTCTACTGAAAAAAGTGCAACATGATTTACACATAGCCACTTTCTCTTAGTTGACTGCGGTTGTCTGTTATTGGTCAGGTTCTCTCGTCAGATAGAGATACAGGAGCCCACACGAATGTATCATGTTAGGCATTTAGAAGCAGAGCAGGGTGCAATCCTGGGCTGCACACTTGTTTCATCGGTAAAAGTACTTTTAACAATTTTACCAATGTAAATATATATCCTGTATTTTTTTCAATTTCCTCAAACTGCAAGTTCTCAAACTGAGAGCAGTTTTAACACTTCAAAATTTTTAAGTCTTTCAACCAGTTGAGAAGATGATTATTAAGTTCATTTCAGAATTAATAACAAATGTAAATACAGATTTCTAAATGCTGAATAAATATTTTTAAATGCAGTGTTGTGTTATTTGTGGAGTATGTGTAGCCTGAATTATTGCATATTGTAGTTGATAGTCAAAAAGGTGGAACTTGTTCCGTCATGTATTCTCAGGTACGGCTGTTGGAAATAGCAACAGGTTGACTGTAGACAGCATAATACTTTTTTCTGACGCAAGCTTAAAAGCTGTTACCCTACTTCTCTACACATGCATCGCTGGCATGGATAAGTTTGTGGCAGTAAAAATGCTCATGCTGCAGTGTTGGGGTAACCCTACCCTGGGTCCTGGAGCCTTTGGCGCATCGCAGGCATAACTATCTGCTCAACTAAATATTCAGCTGTCCTTTACGCTCAAGGGCAGGAAGGTGACACGACTCTTGACATGAAACTCATGCAACTAAACCTGAAAACCTATTTAATCACAGGGGATATCAAATACAATCAGCTGGGAGGTAATCATATTACAATGTAATAAGAGCACCTGTTTGAATATATTTCTAAAACAATTCTCTTAAATAGCTACATGGGTCATTTTGTTTCTTCACAAGCTACTCCTTGCACTGTATATGGATCTGCTACAGCCAATTAGTACTGGCTTTCCTCGGGATCACCTGATTCCTTCTAAATTTATACCTACAACTACAATATACACTGCTACATTTGGAAATCTATCACATATTTTACTGACAGATGTGTGCTGAAGGGATACATTATTAAGTTTGTATTACAGAGAATTGAAAAAAGTGCATTTCTCCCCCTACTTAAAAGGGAATTCTTCTTTTTATGCCTTTTTTTCTAATGTTGACACTGCACATTCTGTGATAACTCACACCATATTCACACAAGATCTGATGAAAGCATCAGCCTGTATAAATTACATTTGGCGAGGTTGCATTGCAGTGCTGGAAAGGACTGGAAGTGTGTGGACTTACTAGTATATTTTCAGTGCCTGAAACTATGCAGCAAGTGGAATATGTGACTAAGGCTATGTGTGTAATGGTGGAGTCTGATGCTGATGTTACAATTGAGCGATGTCTTTGATAAGAGATTTAGCAAGTTATTAAATATAAATCCCGTATAAAGCTACTTGTCTGAATCAGAAACACATATGCAAAGCACTCTCATTAAAAACTTTAAAAAGTCATTAGCTTTTGACGAATACATGATTCTATTTTTTGCCAAGTAACCCAACTTTGAACCATTCCAAAAACCTGGTTTCCTGAGTTATCTGGATATGTTTGCCGAGTAAAACCCACAGCTCCCTCAAATCTGGAACAAAAACTGATTTAAAAAGACCTTTTTATCAACAGTCGTCCAGATAACCTAGTAAACACGCTACTTGGTAAATGCCCCTGTAAGAGGCCACTTAGCGTACTGTCACGTGACTTTACTAATTACTAATCTGTTGTGTCAGATTACCAGATTTTGATACACAGGAAATAACTATAAACTGATAATATCAAAACATGTACACCTCTGTGGTGGAATAGGACACAGGGAACCGTGTAAATCTTTAAAAGCTTTATTAAACTTCAAACACCTATCTTCCTGAGAAGCCTGGAATGGTATTAAAATAAATTAACACACAATCAACTACGAAAGGCTCGACAGTGTCTTTGTACGTGCACAATACATTACATCTCCAGATTTGCTCAAACATATATAACTGAGGAACACAACAGCTGTGTGGATTGAGTTGCACTAAACTGTTCCCAGTTCAGTCTATTTTAATGCCACAGAGCCTCTGAAGTCACAGTATAGTGACTCTGTTGTGTCGCCTCACTCCTCAGAGTAAACACTGCCTACTGGCATCTCAACAGCGGGAAGTGGTAAGTAAGCCATTGTTGTCTCCTCGCTTGTGTCTCATTACACTGAAATGTAAAACCAAAAAAGTGAAAGCAACATTGACCAGGGCTTGTGTTCCAAATAGCTTGATCTTTTGGACACAATCAACATTAAGATAATTAAGTCCTCAGAACAGATCCTTTTAGTACCAAGAGGCTTTTGAAATAGTTGGCAGAGAAAATGTTGCTTTCACCACTTCAGCTCTCTTGGCAGAGATGACACAGTCGAGTGCGAAACTTTAAAAAACAACCAAAACAATAATAGAAAGTCGAGCCATATGTGCTACTCGTCGAATGTGTGTGACAATAAATTGCACTCCAACGCTACAAACATATGTACACTTTTGCTACGTTCCGACAACCTGTTGTTCAAAAACAGACACAAAGAAAGGCACGTTAAGAAGCTGTTTTAGTTGTGTGGATTTGCTTTGACTATTGCAAACACTGTCATGACTACAACACTGTACAACTCCTGCAAGCCTCTGTCTACACACAGCATGTTAAATAGTATCACATCAGCCACAAATAATGTACAACTACAAGGACTCACACATATTTACATACCGGAGTTATGACACTTGGAAAAAACCCTACAGAATTAACAGTGGCCTGATTTAACCTGGATAAAAGGAAGTGATTTCACTTCCATTTATGTCTCCCCAATCTTCTTATCTGCTAGGGTTGATGAGGTGAGAGTAATACAGGGGTCGTTTCTCAGTTCTTGTTTTGTTGTGGATCGATGTACTTTTAAGGCACAGAGGGGAAAAAAGATGGAGGTGGGAAGAGATCAAAGGCCTGGCTTGGATAACTGAATTTCACAGCTCCAGTTGACTGGCTAGTATATGTTTAGCCTGTAAACATGTCCACATGATTTTCCTGACATACAGTCAACAGAGATTTTAGGGTAGTCTCTTATTTAAGAGAGCGTTATCTATTAACACCGAAAAGGTAGAAAGTGGTATTTACTGTATGTACCTGATCACTCTGCCAAAACAGATGAGAAGCTTTTCCTTTCTGACAAAGAGGGAATTTGGTTTGTAGTTCAGCTGGTGTGTTTTTAAAGTAATCTTTACCATCACCATACAAGTATGTCTGCATGTTTTATCTTAACTGAAAATTATACGTACATTTTTGCTAACCTGGGAAATGTGCTTATTCACTTTCTTGGCAAGAGTTAGATGCCAGCCAGCAGCCAGTTAGCTTAGCTTAGCATGATGACTGGAAACAGGTGAAACAGCTAGCCTGGCTCTGGCCAAAGGTAACAAATACGCCTAAAAAGGTTCCAAAGTTACAAAATCCATCTACCAGCTCCCAGGTGTTTCTTGGGAACAAACCTACAATAACTGTTTCCCCCTGTTTCCAGTCTTTATGCTAAGCTAAGATCAACAGTTGCTGGCTGTAGTTTCATGTTTACTTTAAGATATGAGAGTGCTATCAATCTTCTAATCTGACTCTCAGCAAAAAAATGAATAAGCGTATCCCCCAAAATGTTGATCTATTCCTTTAAGATAATTTCAGATTTTTATGGAACAGAACAGTCTGTGCTGATTGTACAGTTCACACAGGGTGTGTATTCTGTATGTGTGTGGGTAAGAGTACTGGGACTGCATGATGGATGCATTTTCGAAAAACATTCACTGGCCATTCCCTCTCTTGACACCCCACTTCGTTTCAACCAATCAGGATTCCCCCTACGAGATTTTCAGACAACCTTTTTTAAGGTCTCATGCAACAAAAAATTGTTGTTGCTTGTCTGTCTGTGTGCGTTCATGTGTGTGTGTTCATTTGTGTGCGCATATAAGCAAACTCAGTTGCTTTCACCTCAGATTGCTCTCTCAGGCTAAAGTTTCCCACAGCCATGGGGTCAGTGTCAAGGCTGTGTGAAAAAGCATTGACACCTCTGCGGCAGTATGCGGGTTAAAATTTGTAGTGGTATCCAAATGGCCATGACGAAAAAAACAATTTGACAGATTGTTTGGTCAACATCAGAAGTTATACTGTTCCCACTGGATATGTGAATGGTAGAAGTCTTATCAGAATGTTATGAAAGGTAGGGTATGCTACTTTGTTTGTGATGGAAAATACATATAGACAAATTCAAAAAACAAACTGGAAGATCCGGCCAGGGGAGCTGGGTTGAGCACCATAGTGGGAAGGAAGTTTTTGAACACAGTCTATTTCCTGGGTCCCTGGATGGATAATGGACAGAGGTTGACATGTGATGTAAGGGCTGTACAGTCTTTTCGAGCTGGGTACAGGAGGGGTTACGGATCCAGCTTAAATGACGTCCCTGCTGTTGCGAATGGCACAGCAGAGCACCATACTGAAGATCATCCCAATGATCTGTTGAGAGGAAAACAGATTTTTAATAAAATCATGCTCACTCACAAAAAAGTGTGTACATGTGTATGTTTTCTGACTCACCATGACTCCAGCGATGCCGATGCCCACATACCCAATGATGTAGAGTTTACTGTTGAAGAACTCCTTGATGTCTGTCTCACAGTCCTGCAGACCAAGGATAAGAGGAGTCAAGCAGTGTCAAGTTGTAGTGAACCAGGGAGATTTGTGTGACAACATGACTCATTCATTAGGCAACAAATGGGTCAGAATTTAATTTCTGACTGGAGCTTTTGTCTAACAGATCTTACCTTAGTATCTGGTTTGGCATCAGGGCAAGGGCTTACTTTGGTTCCACAACAGTTCAACTGAAAGCGGGAAAAAACTCATGATATGATGGAAGCATATGTATAAGCAAATAGCTTTGAATATGCAATTTTTCTGCATTAAAATATAGTGTTACCCTAAATATTTTATTTTCTACTCACTACTTTCTGGTAAGAGATGATCAATGTGCCATTATTGTTTTCATTGTAGGTTGTTACGTAGAAGTTCTGAACGTCTTCAATAATCTGTGTGAGAGAGGACAAGTGAATGATGTGGTGCCGTTGGAATTTATCACACTGCACTACCCAAGCTGTGAAATAATAAATATACCTTGTCTTTGTTTATGAATCCAAAGACCCCTGCTGCCACCTCAGCACCAAAGATGATCAACAGACAGGCAAAGAACTGAAAAAATCCACAGATGACAGTGAGTGTACTTTTAAATAGGTTATAGGTGAAATATATGCCTGCCTAAAGGTATTTTCCATTTTTTGCTTGTGTTTGGATGCACACGTACTCACCGAACCCAAAAGGCACTGAGATTCCCGAACAGCTCCACAGCAGCCAAAGAAACCAACCAACATCACAAGACTGCCAGCACCTATCAAGATATACACACCTGCAGGGACAGGGGAAAAGAAAGTTATCACTTGTGTGCAATGATGCAAAGGTAAACAAAAAGGCAGGTAAATAAGACCTTTAGTTGAGAGGCAAACATCTCAATACCTTTAAATTTGATACATTCTATTCATCAACATAATTAAGATATATCTACCTAAAAAGCCTAAAAATGTGCATTCACTGTTCTGTGGATTGATTGCCCACTAGATCTCTGTTTACATGCTCAGCTTTCCCCAGCTAGTTCATCTGGCAATTTTAAATTTCAGAGTCACCAGCAGGGGGAAGCATACTGCCAGCAATGTAAATTGAAACAGTCGCTAACTAGTGTAGATTGTCAAGCAGAGCAATCAGACAGCGGCATTTCAGACTGTGTGGTTAGCTGAGCAAATGACTGCAAATGGATCAGTGCTTTGTCAGATCCTTTTTTAGGAGTGGACCCACTTTTATTGTGCCTTTTAATAGTGTCCTCATATGAAATGCCTTGTAAATACCCTTGTTGGCAAGTGTCTAAATTAGGGGGAGCTCTAAGTGGCATGCTTCATGCCCTCTTAGATGCCCTGATCTCCCATCAACCCTCTCATTAGGTGCATCATAGGTAGCTCTGCACTGAGGGGAATTCAACAACAGATTGGTTGCACCAGTGTGGAGTCTGTTGCTATGCGACAACTCTGCGGAGGACAGGTTGAGAGAGGACACATCAGCCCCCAGGTGATGTGGGCTCAGGTGGGAATGAGAGAGGAAGACAGTTCATAGGATCCTGGTGGGTCAACAAAAAGACTTGATACAGAAGATGTAACACAATTTTTGAGTTGGGTGTGTCATTTCTTTTGTTGTTAGGAGGGAGAGTTTAGTTGCCAGTTTAAGGCGTCAAATGATCAGTTGACATGCTGATCAGCTTAAAACTGCGGACAAGTGATGTTGCTGAATTCACAAACTGAAAGAGACCCTATTTCTCTACTTTGGTTTCATCAGAACACTAGATTGGTTTTCCCATTAGTTCTTAGTCTGAAATTGTTCTAATTTTCTTATAATACATCATTTCAAAGTACAAAGAAGTTTTACATTACATTTACATTTAGTCAATTAGCAGACGCTTTTATCCAAAGCGACTTACATATGAGGAAGACAATGGAAGCAATTATAACAACACAAGGTGCATAAGTGCACCAGAAACAAGTCTGTGAAAGCCCAGCACAGTATACAAAGCTTTTTTTTATGAAAAGAGATAGAAAGGAAGAAGAAGTTAGTGATTCTCAGTTAGGTGTTGACTGAAGAGATGTGTTTTCAGGTGCTTTTTAAAGGTGGCTACAGAATCTGCTGATCTTGTAGAAGCAGGCAGATCATTCCACCAATGTGGAACGGATCCAGAGAAGGTGCCCAAGAGTGATTTTTTTCCTTTTTGGCATGGTACCACCAGACGTTCGTTTGCAGAGCGCAGGGATCTGGCAGGAACATAGGTCTGTATTAGCGAGTGAAGATATGATGGAGCAGAACCAGTGGTGGTCTTGCAGGCCAAGAGCATCGCTTTGAACTTGATGCGGGCAACAACAGGGGGCCAGTGTAACCTAATGAAGAGAGGGGTTACATCCGCTCTCTTCGGTTCATTGAAGACCACTCTTGCCGCCGCATTCTGGATCATCTGCAGAGGTTTGGTTGTGCAAGCAGGGAGTCCGGCCAGTCATTCGTTGCAATAGTCAAGTTCGGACAAGATGAGAGCCTGAACTAGGACTTGTGTAGACTGCTCCGATAGGAAGGGTCTGATTTTCCTGATGTTGTAGAGGATGAATCTACAGGACCGGGTGGTGCTGGCGACATGGCTTTTGAAGTTTAGCTGAAGGCCGTGCTGGACGGCGTAATGGTCAATGAGCCTAGTTGAACGGAGAGGTTGTAGGGAATCTTTGGGTTGGCCGGGATCACAAGCAGTTCCGTTTTGTCAAGGTTCAGCTGCAGGTGATGGTCCTTCGTCCAAAGAGAGATGTCACTCAGGCATGCCAAGATGCGAGCAGAGGCAGTTGAATTGTCAGGGTGAAATGACAAGTGGAGCTGGGTGTCATCTGCATAGCAGTGACACGAAAAGCCATGCTTCTGAATGACCAAGCCGAGGGATGTCATGTAGATGGAGAAGAGTACCGGTTCAAGCACCGAGCCCTGCGGTACCCCTGTATTGAGATGTTGGGACTCAGACATCTCGTCTCTTCAGGATACTCTGAACAACCTACCCGAGAAGTACGATTTGAACCACTGCCATGCGATTCCAGAGACACCCATAGCACTGAGAGAGGACAGGAGGATGTGGTGATTAACTGTGTCAAAGGCAGCAGACAGATCCAGTAAGATAAGTACAGATGGCTTGGATGTGGCCTTTGCCAGTCTCAGGGCTTCGACAACTGAGAGCAGCGCGGTCTCCGTGGAAGGGCCGCTCTTGAAACCAGACTGGTTCCAGGCCAGGAGGTTGTTCTGTGTGAGAAAGGAAGAGAGCTGGTTGAACACAACTCGCTCCAGAGCGAGTTTTCTGAGGGCTTGACACCATGGGAACGAGGCATAGCAACTGTTGATTGCACTCATCTATGTCTGGGGGGACGGCGTTCTCACTGTCAAAGCCATGTGTAGCACTATAGTTTCAGAGGACCTGACAGAGGCCACAATCCCCAGTCAAACCACAAAGACATCTGAAAATAGTCCACACACATACACACAGGAGGAGGTGATGACATACCTTTACAGTATTATAGGCTTTTGTAAGAAAATCTGCAACACTTATCAGTTCTAAACTGGCTTCAGAGAAGCAAATAAAGTACCCATCATGAAGAGAGACTGGAGGCTGTAAAAATAACTGACATTATCATACGTATCACACTGATTGCAGAGAGTGGGAAAGGGGTAGGCGTAAATGGGACAGCTAAATACCTCTCTCTCCTCCTCTTGACAATTCTGCACCGTCATGTCATTTGACTTCCCATCTTGTTTTTGCTTCAAATGTTTGCTATGGATCCCCAACTGTTTCTATGATTGTCCTCCTTCATATGCCTTTTTAACTGTCCCCACACTTTCTTTCCATCTGGGCAGGGTGACTGAAGGGTGGTTAGGAGCCCTGTGTTTTCACTCATGCATTTACACTTCATGTACAGCAGTCATTTCCTGTTATTCACGCTCATCTCCGGTGTGAAAGAAGCACGCACACGCCATCAAAAATGCATGAGTATGTTGAATCTGGACATTTATCAATGTGCCACAAGGTTGGTATTGGGACACCTATCAAACTATGACACTCACATGTATACACATTCACACACAAAAAGACTGACTTGTGTAGAAGCACCGAATACTTTCCGCTTACACCCAATTTCTGTGTGTGTGTGGGCTTTTATATGTGCTTGTGGAGTTTATATTTGTGTGTGTCTGTGCATGGAGGGAAGCCTGTGGTAGGAATATATCCTCTCACACAGAGACAGACATTTATTCACAGGCAAAGGGAGTTGCAATGAAACATGTCTATAAACAATTTTAAAGCCCCTCTCCAAACTGAGAATGACAAAGATGAGAGGAACATGGTATTTTGATATGTATGTGGTACATATGTGTATGTGTGCAGCGTATTTAAAAAATCTGGTTTAATAATTATATTATCGTAATAGATGCCACTTTCTACGGACTGCTATGGACTATCAAAATTTGCAAAATATATGGTTTAATTTGAAAAGATGTGTTGTGGTGTCATGATGTGATACATTTCAATATTGCAAAAATAAGGACAATGTGTCATACGTTTACATTCCTAATATCAGTCAGCATAAAAGTCTTATTGCTGATACTTCAGAGTGAAACAACTGAACTTTCCTTGACCCATTTAGAGTGGTTTCTCAGCACCATAAAAAAAGACTAAAAAAGATAAACCTCTAAATATAATTGCTTGCAACAACAACAGCAGATATTTATTTAATTGTTCTACACCTGTATTGAATCAATGGCCTTGTGTTGAATGTGATACAGCATATTGTTACACACCCATGGCTGTAGGAAGTTTAGCTGAGGTGTGTTATGGTACTCACCAATGAAGAAAGTGTCTGGAGCCTTATCACCATTGAGCAGAGACACAGTCTCTGGGTCAAATCGCAGCCACAGTCCCACTGCCAGAACAAAGGATCCCATCAGCTGCAGAGAGAGATGACATAAAGGCTTGTAATAAGTTTTCGCTATATACGAATACATATAAATGAAGAAATGCATAAAAAACACTAACAAAAAGAGGACCTCTGTATAGAAGTGGTCCACAGTCATGCACTGCCCAGACTCATGGCTTTAATTGTAGCTGAACACAAATAAATACCAACTGTATTCAGTAACTAATCTTTTTCTTTCTTTTCAAAACAACCATTGCAGACAATCCTTATTTTGAGAAACACAGTCAGAAACTATGAAGTAGAACATCTATTTTCCATTATGCATTTCATAATGAAGCATGTTTCTATTATCATTTCTATCCTGGTTTTAGATCTGAAATCATTGCTGTAAATTGGTTTCAGCATTCATCACAAACCCAATGCTCTCTTCATCTGAAGCACAACAGCGTAAGTGTGTTTTTCAGGCCTTCAGAGGGCTTGTTCTTTTGCTTTCCTTGAATGTGATTTTCCACATAAAAAAAAACAACAAATGGTGCTGTGGAGTTTCCACTCCGGCCCTCCACCCTTTGCAACAGAAGTATAATTTCAATAATAAGTTAAGCTAAAAATTTAATATTTTTTTTGTCAAAACAATAGGTCTGAATATCTGTCCACATCATGGGGGAATTATTCAAATGTTCTTAGCTAATAGAACCCAGTAACTCATGTAACTCAGAAACACCCATTCACGATTTCTGGCTTCCCAGTATAGGGAGAAAATGACCGAAGCTTGGCTGCAGCCAGCAGTGTGGCACCTTGAGCTTTAACAGGCTCTCCTGTTGGTTTGAAAAATGTGGTTACATGTTTCTCATATTTTCCTTGATCTAAACCACCATCAATATACACTGACTGAAATCATACTCCCTGCTATGCTCTTGCTTTGGGGCAAACTGACTACTACAAAACACTTTTATTCTCTAAGTGGTCAGAAGACCTTGAAGTAAATACTTTTTTTCTGAGATTTTTAATGCTCTCAGAGATGCTGTCAGTGGGTGCTCCACTGATGGATCAATACTGAGAGGTTTTAATGATCACTGAGCCCATGCCCCCTGAGGATAATCCAGTCTAAAAACCTTCTGAGCCAAGCTTCAAAACAACACAGTGTCCGTGTGTGTGTATCTGCGCAGAGACATGATTTGTCTAAATGGAGAGCATTTCGGAGTGCTTGTCACATGGTCTCTCTGTGTCCTAGTTCTGAGAATTTAGGTAGACCACTGTTTGTGTGACTGTTTGTTTCTGTTTCCTCAAGCTCTGTTAAGTGACTTTATTTAGAGAGACAAACCCTGTTGCCAAGTTCAGGCAAAAACAAACAGTTCCACGTCTGCATCTTCTATCATTTTAATTCTTGACCTCTGGTTTACCAAATATACTCTGTCTTTTTCTGGTTCTACAATTTCTCTAGTCTCTTTCACCCTTTATCTTCTGTATCTCATTCTCGTCCTCACTGTCTACACTCATCTACTCCTCCACTTCAGGTCCACAGGTTATATTTTATGGTGTTGGTCTGAAGTAAAGCCAGTAGCGCAGTTGTAAAGCATCGGAATAGGACAGGTGCTGGGAAGCCGGCCTCCTCCCAAACTGAGGATTTGTGTGTCATGCCTGGTGATGTATGGGACAGCTGAGCTCTTGGGGTTTCAGGATTAGTAGGTCCAAAGTGATAAAGCAAAGTGAGGTGAATGCTGTAGACATGTCGACTTACTGAAACAGGCTGGATTAGTGCAGAGAGGGGCTCTGGATCTATTTAACACTGGTATTTGTCGGAACACCTGACAGTGCGATGTTGTTGTTTGAGGTGTGAGGTGAACACTGAACCATGTGGATATACACACAGTGCTAAGAGCTGGTCTCATCTCAAGCTTGATGTTGTTAAGTGCTGTATGGAGGAGCAGGTGGTTGTTCCACAGCTGAGAAGAGCTCAGCCAAACCTCATTACTATTATGGCTACATTTAAAAGCCTTTTCAAAACCAGATGCATAGATGGATACCACACTGAAAGGTCTCACTTTAGAACAGGGGGGGCTACATCAACGCTGCTGTCGGGTAGCTGACATGCTAAGTACATTCTCAACTCTGGCACTTATGAGCCTGACTATCCCAAAGGTCCCATTAAACCCACTGCTTACTTGCCTCCCTGCTTTACCCCCCACCACTTTGTCTGCCATCATTACCCCCTCTGACACCAGACACACCCCTCCCTTCTCCCGGCCTCTCTACCTCCCAGATCTACCACCCACCCCCTGACTTATTTCCATGTATCCTCTACCCCACCTCATCCCACCCTCTCCCTCCCAACCTCACCCAAAGGACAAAGACCCACTGTCTCCCTGTGACTATACGCTTTGGTGCACAATAGGAGGGAAACAGAAACAATGAAAGAGGGAAGGGAGAGGAATAGAGAGAATAAGAGGTTGCCATCATCTTTTTTTTCGGCCCGTGGACCTAGACTGCAGGAGCATCTTGTTGAGAGACAAAGTGAAAACTCCAATGTGTGTCCTATATAGGTCCTAATAGGTCCTATATAGCCAATATGTCTATAAAACAAAGATGGAAGTTCCCCTGCATCCTCTTTCTGTCCTAACATCTCTGGTTTGTATGTCTGGATATTTCTAGATGGGGGTGGAAATCTCTCTGTCAAAGCTTTATTGAGGTTATTTTACAGTGTAAGGCCTACTTTTTAATGGTGCAGTTAAATAGTGTTTTTGAGAGGGGAATTTCCATGAGAACAGGGGCTGAGCTGACACAGGGCTGTGGTCTTGGTTAGAGACAGTCCGTGGCATTATCCACTTTTTAGGTTAGGCTTATTTTAAGGGGAAAAAAATGGTCTTACTGTAAATTAAAGCAAAAGCAGTGTGCAACATAGAAACAACTGTAAACTGCTTCTTTAAATCAAACAATAATGTATGAGTGATTTAAGCTGGTCAAAAATAGTCTTTCTTTCTGTCTGGCATATGTTTTGGAAAAGAGATGCAAACGCATATTAAAAATGATGGGCAGAAGGAAAATGTAAATAGGAGTGAGAAAATTATGGGTGGAGTAAATCCCATTGTACTTTGGCACAGGGCGAGGGTGGGGGAGCGTAGTGGCAGAGTGAACCTCCACAACACAGACAAATGTGTTTGTAGGGCAGAATATTGGAGCAATATTTAGTGTCAATATTGATTTTAAAGTCAGTGCATTTTACCAGAAATCTTCAAACTGTTGGATGCCTCTTCTACATAATGGCTGTGGAGGGTTATGGACAAAATCTGAAAAATCTATTTCCCCACTGTGTGTCAATTTTGAATGTGAAACAATTCCTTACAATAGAGAAATCAGTATGTTAATCTTTTTGTCAAACAATCTGATCTTACTTGCTTGCTTTAAATTATTTCTTAATTTTGCTTAATAGATTAGTTTAGTTTAGATTATTCAACAATGGCAACAGGACTACATCTCAGCTGTTTCATATGGACAATAAATTCCAAGACATGAATTGCTGTATATATAAATATCAAATATAAAACATTGTTACACATGATATGGCAGCATCAAACAAAAGTAATTGCAACAATAAAACCATTTTTTTAACACAAAGCTGCAACTCCAGCCAGTCATCCTATTGAATCTAATAACATCAGCTACATAGACCCTGTACTGTTCTGTATATAATTTACAAGGTAGTTATTTACTCCCTCTGTAATTTTGAATCTGATTTTGATTCTGATGTACCGCATTGAGCTTGATATGTGTAGCTGGGATTCCATATATACCTAAAATGATGCCTGTAATTTATTACCCATACCTTTGATAGGTCATCCATGCAGGAAATACAAGCATAGTCAAAGTGGCCCTGCACCAGACTTGATACCAGAAACTTTACACAGTCCCTGTACATTAACTGACTCTGTCTGGCAAGGAATGTAGTCTTGGCATTCACTTTTCACAACACTTTTATAGCCATATGGCCCCACGCACGGCATTATTCAACAACCAAGATAATTAACGGCGTTCATGTGTTTAAACATAATTTTCTACCCTCGTAATTAACTCAGGTGTTTTGCATAGTTTTAGTTTTACCGATTTTACATAAATGTGAAAAACATCCAATAGTGCAGCATTGACAGCATCAAAAAATGAATTGCAAACACATCCATATCACTGACTTATCACTGATATACAACAGAAACAACGAGGGACCCAGGACAATGCCTTGGTGGAGACCACTAGTAAGAGGTTTCATCACAGAAAGTAAGATGCCATTCCCAGCCATCTGAACTGTCCCAGGGGGGTACGATGTCCGCTATGAAATTGCTGTATTAGGAAAACCAATTACCTTGAATTTATACAACAGAATTTAATTGTTTATAGTGTCAAAAGCTTTTAGCCATGCCATTAAGACTTCTAGGCAAGGCATACATAAAGATTGGCATCATCATGACATCACATGACGCTATGGCACTTTCACTTGTTTTGAATGATATCACTCCTCATTTAACTCATTTATAAAACATTTGGGACTTTACATCCCAGGGTCTTTTACTTTCTACACATTTCTCTACATTTTTTCTCTCCTAGTTTCTTTCATTTTCAGTTAGGCTAACCCACTTACAATAGTGGAATAAATTGTGTATAATTTCATGAACTATGTAAATGATGTGTTTGTGCAAAAAAAGTATAATTATAATATAATATTTACTAAGAAAGTTTTACATAATGCAGATTAAGACAGACACCATTTAATGGCAACTATTTTAATAAGCATAGTGCAGGATGAAGAAGGCTGCCACGTTCACTGTAATACTTAGACATCATGCTCATGAAGAAGAGGAGCTGTATGTGACTGAGACTTTTGCTCTTTACAGAAGTAAATGAAAACAACAAAAAACCCCTTCCCTGTAGCATGCAGTGTTGTTCTTTGACCAGCAGAATAAAATGGATCAGTCTGAAACAATTCAAGCAATGGAGAAAACATTGGTGTGACCTTTTCAAGATGAAGAGCTACGTAGCTGGACAAAGACATTGTTTTCTGTCGGACAAGTAACTACTAAGCAAATTAAACAAATTATTAAACTATACCAACCAAATTAATCCTAAAGGCAACAGGAATCAGAACACTCCCAAAACGTGTCACATCAGCTGTTTTAAAAGAGTAGGAAAGTACACTGGAGGAATATCTGTGGGAAAGACATTCGTGCTGCACGTATCACACACATCACTACGTAGCAATGTTTGCCCCACACTGTTTACCTAACAGGCTTAATTTTTGACTAAATAGGGCAGTTAGTGACCTATAGCACACAAACACAGGCCAGACAACCCAGCAAGGTATTGATGTTCTGTTGCAAGCTTTTGTACTTGCAGCTATCAGTGTAATATATACAAGAGCTTGGTCTGCATTATATTAATGACAGTTTAGTAATGCAGCCCTGCAGGAATCTCCCTACATCATGATGCTATGACATGGAGTCAAAGAGATTTATAAACACAGAGCCACTTTGTAAGTATTGACTGATGACTGTGTTTTGAATGTGTTAAAAGAGGTTATTAACCAAGTGTATGACCCTCTTGATCCTTCAGGTAAAAACAACTTCATTTTTGTGTTTAAAGTGTGTGAGTGTCTCACAGCTCCCATCTGTTGACAAAACTCAGCGTCACAGTTTGTCCGACAGAAGAGCCACCGGCCTGCCTCTGCTCTACCGTCCGCTCAGGGCTCATGGGAGGATTTGAAGGGAAACATATCTGCCCTTCCTCCAACCGCTTTCATCACACACACTCGTCTCATCTCTCTCTCCAACATCAACAGAGGGGGCTGCAGCCCATTGGGATGCTGTATTATGAATGGAGGGTGATCACTGTTCATTTGTAGCCGAAAGAGCGCAGGGAATGTGGAGCACTCATATGCAGGACTGAGCAAGTAAAAAGTGGAGGAGCATCCGTTTAGGTGTTTCCTTGATCCCATATGACTTGTAACACACACGCAGACAGCACATATCCACAGAATATCCCACTTTCCTCATACTGATCTATTTTCTCTTTATCTGGGTCAGGTTCATGCCAACTGTCCCTCTTTTGCCATGTGAGTGTGTGCACACGCACATGAATATCCCTCTCAATCTCCCAATGACCCTTTTCTCCCCTATCACATTTGTCTTCTTGCTTTCTCTATTTTTCTTTTCTTATTGAACATTCACACTTGTCTGTCAGGCAATCACCCATCCTCTTTCTCCACATGTCTGTCATCTCTCTCGTCATCTCACTTCTCGGTCTCTGCATGTGTCCACACTCAGATGTATCATAAGGAGATTTCAGCAATAGCCACACCCATCCTGGGTGTGGGGATAGTGTTAAGAAGCGATAGAACCACTTAATTGTGGGGCCGGTGGGGCTGCCGTGTTTAGGGCTCCTGCAGGCTCAGCTGCTTAGCCAGGCAGGAGTAGCAGACTGAAGTTATGCTATTGTCCCATTGTCACAATGGATCCATTCACGCTGCACTCACCGCCTGATCCACTCGACAGATGCTTGTTGGAAAATCTCTCTCTCTCTCTCTCTCTCTCTCTCTCTCTCTCTCTCTCTCACACACACACACACACAAAGGAACGTCCCCTCTGAGGAGTGAGAATGGTGGCACACAGGCCAAAGTGCGCCTTTAAACAAACACACGTTTTCCACCAACCTCCTCTAGACTTGAAATTAGTGTGTTCATTTATAGCATGCAGTATAAAGAAAATTAATGAAGATATCAGGGTTTATGAAGAGACATGTGTGCAGGAAACACACACACCCACACACACACACTTCACATCCACCTGACAGTTTGTCTTGGATAAAGTGACTCTCTTGTCTCCTTCTGAGTGCCCAAGTGCTGCTTTTTAAAAATATATTAGAGGAAGCAATTGGGGGATCTTGTGCCCCAGGGTGGTTGTAACTTCAGTTTATCAATCAGCCCTGCACCTTTTGTTAATGAAGCTATGTGGCGCAGGGAGCCAACTGCTGAGTTTGTTTTCCATGCTGTCTCTCAATCTCTCTCCCTCTCTTTCTGTCTTTTCATTCAGTCTTCCTTTCAAAAACACGCGTCCCCGGGAAAAAGGGGGCGGGTTTTTCCTCTGTGGAAAATCTGATTTGAGCTCGCTGAGCCAAAACTAAAAACCTCTGGCTGTCACCCTTTCCGCGCCACTCACATGAAACCCACGCCGGACTGCAACTAAATACAGCACAAATAAGTCCGACAAGAGGATGAATGCGAAAACTGTAAACAATCTCAGCATCGTTACTAAAATAACACGTGGGTGCGAAAGTCAGCTGTGTGGAGTGAGTAGTCTGCACTGCTGCACTTGCTCCGTGTTCATTTACGCACAATTTACACCGCATCGCCACACAGCACAGCACCGAACATGCACTTACCCAGAATGTAAAGTTGAACACGAACAAAAGGTATTTTACACATTTCATTCCTCCTTCCACTTTCCCCATTTCGGCTGGATGTCTCTGTGTTTTGCCTTTATCCCCGCAAAATGCTCTGACGGTTGTAGGTTATTGGCTGCGCACACTGTGACAATAACGGTCCAGCCTGGTCACAACACTTGTGCATCAAGAAGCGCCGTCACGGTAGCTTCTCTCTCTCTCTCTCTCTCTCTCTCTCTCTCTCTCTCTCTCTCTCTCTCACACACACACACACACACACACACACGTGCACAGGCGTGCACGCACACAAAACGCCGCAGGATCCGCTTAAACTCTTTCCAGACCGCCCCTTTCAATAATACAGAGGGGGGTTGAAAGGGGGGCCGAGACTACACGATAGGGACTTGGCTGGAGTGTTGTTTTCTTTCTTTCCATCTGGGCTGACTATTATTATTAGAGTTTACATTGTTATATAATTTGGGTTATGGTAATGTTCATTGTTGTTCAACTAGTCTTTGGTATAGGATATTTCCATCACGTTGGATAAGTTAGTTAATTTAGTGGCAAACAGATATAATTTCTATCATAACATGTGTATAGGCCTACGATTGTTTGCTGTTGTTTCTGTATATTGCATTCATATCTTGTTACTATCCTCACACACCTTCCATAGCAATAATAAAGAAGGAGTTGACCAAGTTTGTAATTTAACCCATCAACTAAGAAACAGTGATGCCAGCTCAAATAAGACGCCCTGTACTGATTCAACTTTCCACATCACCATGGATGGTAACCTTGCGATATTTTTCAACTAGGATATAACTCCTGTATAGTTGAAGCATCTCACAAATGAGCGTACTCTTAAGACAGCAAGTAGGGAAAGCCTAGCATCTGTGCAGAAATTAGTTGCTTAAAAAGATCTGTTTCATTTTGTAATCTCATTATAGACAACAGGATTTACTAAATTTCCCTTTTCATGACAGCATTTTCCTCTTACAGCAATATGAGTCTCAAATGGAGAAAGAAAAAGTGTCAAGAATTTTAAAAAAGGAAGTTGCCTAATCATTTATCATAAGACTAGTTGACAAATTCTCAAAGGATGGACTGTGAGCTAAACTAGTTTCTGCTTTTCTCTCCATGGCACTAAATTTAGTGGTGGAGCAATGAGTTAAACACCTTCAGGTCATTCAAGATTATCGTCTGCTTTCCTCCTCTTTCAACTTAATCTTAAAAGATGGAATGGAAATCTGTTAAGTAAGTGCACTGAATGAGTAAGTGCACTGAAGGAAATGCTTTTTATCACAACAGAAGTCATCATTTCTTTGAGAAAAAATACATTTTCATGGTAATGTCACACTAAAACTCACTGGGTTAAAAATGTATCTAGATAGTTAAAGTTTGTTAGTTATGTTCAATATTACTGTTTGGTTACTTGAATAGTTTTCTACCCATGGGTACAGGGTAAAGTGAAACCATTGCTGAGTTTTTAGAGTTCATACATGCATTGTCCAACTTTGTGCAAGCATCAGCTAAGCACAAACAAGATAGAAACTATTGTTAATTATGGAAATAGTAGTCCTTCTGCTGTATTTCTTCCCTAAATGTCAACAGTGACAGGGAGCATGTAACTCAGCAGCAACACTATGTTGAACATAAATATTTTCACCACCACCATGGAGAGCAGACATCTGAAAAGCAGTTTCATTTTATCACTAGGAATTTAGGCACTGGTTAGAAAATGTCCTTATAGAGGAACAAAGTGGTCTGCCAAGCTGAACACTAGAGGGAAGGACTCAGACAGGAATGGCATGATGGCGAGAGAGGGAGGGAAGGGCTAGGACAAATGCTCAGATAATGTATTTCTGTGAATCACCAACATGTAGCTCTTGTCAGCCATTCACACGTGTCTGTCCCAAAAATAATATATAAGTCTAAATAAGTCTAAAACTCTCAGAGCAGCAAAGTTCGTGCTGTGAAACTCATTAAGGGAATTGTGGAGGACAGAGAGAAAACAAAAAAGGTTTATTTTGGACGCTTACCAGAGCAGTGCCAGAAGAGGAAGGCTGATAAGACTGGGACAAGACTACTGCGTCCCTGCTTGTTGGTTGTTGTGGGCTGTTGGCTGCTCAGTTGCTATGTGGTTCCAAACATGTGAACAACAGAAACGCGTGCAGATCATAAACTCCATGATAATAAATAAAGAGATTTTTCTCAACGGGTTTTTACCTGGTTAAATAAAGACTAAAGAAATAAAAATGGATTATTTTACAGATCAACATGTTACTTAAAAGGACGGGGGGGTTAATACATACCTTGTCTTATGAATGGGTGGGAAAGCTTAATAGCTGCTGTCTGTTACACCCATGTTTGGGTCAGGGCCTGGACCTTTTCGCCAGCTCTGAGGTCATCAATAATGAGAAACTGTAATATCTCTCAGCTGTGAGGGTCAGCGATAGTCTCACACTATCAAGAGGTGAATGGAGCCGTAACTGAACTGAAGCTTAGTAGAATTGTTAGTCTGTTTTAGTTTTTGAAAATAATGTTAATTGAGCTGTGATCATAACACTTTGATTGGTTATGACAACAACAAACCTGCAGGAGCCTTTAGCAGTAAGGGAGATGTCTATCTGTGGCAGCATAGCACCATCTACCGGTCACACTGCAAACATTGACTGTGTGGTAATTTATTTTCAGGGAAAGGTCACCTGAGCACTTCATTCATGTACTGAGTACTACAAATTCAGGGTTTTATAAATGGCCACAGATAAGTTAATGACTTGTTTAAAGGCTCTTTGATAGCAGCTGTTGGAGGTAGGGAGTGCTACTTATTTTCTGTATTCATCCAGGTGCATGTTTGCCTTCTTGACCTGGAAACAATTTTGAAAAACATAAAAGATGGCATAAATTATGATCCCTTATCTCTACTCATATGGCTGTGAAGGAGCCAGAATTCACCTTCTTCTTTCTCTCTTTACACACAGGTTACTTAACAGCTACTGTGGCATAAATGAGAGAAAACAAGCTACACTGCCTGTATACAGCTCCTGCCAAAGTGAGAGGTTATCTGAGGTCACATTCTGTAAAACCTTTGATCAGACAGCCTCGCTGCAATGAGGTTTTCTGGCAACACTTCCAGAGCTGAATTATATGTGAAGCAGCAGCATTAGTGAGGGTGAGAGCACCGTCTGGCACCTGGGGAGGGTGATGATGTGAGGAGAGGTGCAGAATTCCACTTTCAGTGAGGAGAGGGCAAAGAAGAGAGAGCTCTGTAACAGTCCTCTTTTCCCTTTCCTATTTATTTGGCACTGACATTTATCAAGTATAGTTTCAACTTGACCACAAGAGGGTAGCATATTCTTGCAAAATCCTGTCAGAGACATCCACCGAGATAATTTGTGTGTTGGTGAACATGAAATTCTTTTATTCTCATCTATTTGTGGATATCTGTGATTGGCAACCATTTCATGACTTACACAAAGATAATCTGCAGTATACAGGGCTCAATTACCAGGCAGTCAAAGCAGACAACTGCCCTGGGGCCTTAGATGCTCAGAGACCCCAATAGTCCCATATTCATTGTGTGTCACTTGGTTTGTGGTAATTTGATCAATTGCAAATGTTCTTGGAAACATGCACCAGCAAAGAACAAAATCAATCTGGGGGATGAAGGACATGTCAGTGCATTATTACCAGTTTTCTCTACATGTCTTGAAAAGGAAAAAAATATACTTTTGTTTACCAAATTACCACTCAAGTGAATTCAATAGAGGCCCATTGCTATTTTTTGTCAATGGGTCACTCTAGTACAGAACTGTATACTATACATACACTTTGCACTATGTTGTACCTTCATCCATGTGTTGCAAAGTATGCGTTTTTCTTATGGTATTTCCAAACCAGCATTTAGTTTCTGAATTGTGCTCTTGGTTGCCCTGCCGGTGACAGGAATTCTGCCGCACTGCTGGAAACACCACAGCCAATCCACTTCAATGTGCGTATAAAATTCAGAGCTGGACAATACTTCACCCTAGGAAGAGCCTGCTCTGCCATTGGCTGCTGTCCCCTGTTCTGGAATAATGCTGCAGTGCCAACAGACACATGAGTCGTCAGAAATTTAGAACAACCTCTGGTAATAACAATACTGAAGAAATAGAGAGCAAAGGCGAAGTACTAAGGCTGATTAAATGCCTGGTCTTGTAATTTTAAGATGTTTCTCAAATTTAATTTGCACTCAGGAAGTCTGGGATTTGGGGATGTTAGGAGCAGTAATTCACAAACCTTTTGTGCTTTTGAAATGAAGCAAAGTCTTCTTTGCTTCTGACTCTTTGTTACATGGTGCATGTTGGGTTGTGAGCAGATCTATAGAAAAGTGATTTCCCCCTCAGACTGTTTGATTTGAATCATTTTTAGGGGCCTGAACAGGTAACTAACTAATTAGTTATTTCACAAGAAAAGAGGCAAATATTAAAGAAAATCAAAAAAACAAACATTTAAAAAAATAATTAATTATTATGTGTGGCCCAATTGAATTTTTCCTTTTTGCCTTATTGTGACCCCTAACACGATTGCGGGGCCAGCCTTGGAAATCTCTCATTTTGTTTGGCCACCTGGGGGTGGTTAATGCAATCACAAATTATCACCTCATAAAGATATGGAGAGCTTGTATGCAATTATTATTAGCAATTAGCACCTATTAACACATTGAGCAGACACGGAGCAGCATTGGCATTAATTTGGAGCTGTGTCTCTGGACACCTGATTAATTAAGTCCAGTACTCACTCTCCTTTCTACATGGAGACCGACAGAGCAGCAAAATCAGTCATGTCCCCTGCCCATGACCCATCGGCCCCTCCTACATGTTCAGCTGTTTGACCATTCTGATAATGTGTCTCTTTCCTGTCTGACTAAACTTATTGGTCTCTTGAAGCCCACAACCTGCTCCCTGGACCTTGTTCCCTCTCAGCTTCTCAAGGATGTCTTTGAGACTGTTGGGCCAAGTGTATTAACTGTTATGAATAGATGTTTTGTCTCTGCTGATTTTAAGTACTGCTGTGGTCCACCCTCTTCTTAAAAAGCCAAACATTTCTAAATAGCCTTTTCTTTTTAAGGTTCTGGAGAAAATTGTTCTTGTGCAGCTCCAGAACTTTAGATGATAATGGTGTTACTGAAGTATTTCAGTCTTAAAGTGCGTTAAGTTTTATAGCACTTCATAGCACTGAATCTGCACTTTTAAAAGTACTTAATTTTCACAGTTTGGCAAACGGAAAAGGACCCAAATACAGACAGAGGTGGCAGAATGAGGAGTGGAGATTTATTGTGTGTTGGTAGACAAGCAGCAAACAGGTTTAAAGCAAGAAAGCAAGAAAGCAAGAAAGCAGGCAAGCAGGCAAGCAGGCAAGCAGGTACATACGTAGATACGCATCAAAACTGAACAGACAGAAGCTACAATGACAAACCAGAATATATACACACAGAGGTTAATGAGGGAAATAGGGTGCAGGTGTGGGGGAGAATCACTCACTGCAGGCTGATGAAGGAGAGTGAAACCAGGTGTGTGAGTGGTGGAGGGCAAGAGAGACTAAATAGCAGGAAAACAAACATACAACACACATGAGGGAAGAGACAAAATCATATTTGAATCATGGTTTGAATCATATTTAACTGACTGTTTCTTGGTTATATTGGGTGAACTCTCATCCTCATCAACTCCCCTCAGGTGTGGGGTTCCCCAGGGTTCCATCCTCGCTCCAGTCCTCTTTTCCCTTTACATGCTTCCCTTGGGTTCTATCTTTAATAAAACACGGTATCTCATTCCATGATGTTATGTTGACAAATCTCAGATTTACCTCCCACTGAAACACCACCAGTACCCCCCTCAAGTCTCTAATGGATTGCCTGACAAAGCTAAATAAAAAAACCCAGAAATTATGGTGCCATGACCTCCTCACCATCCTTAGCTGTGACCTTGGCCCCCTTCGTCCATACAATAAATATTTTGCAAAAAATTTGACAACACGCTTACTTTTGCTTAACAAGTGAATGCAGTTGTCAGAGCCAGCTTTTTCAGCTCAGTTTACTTGCAAAGATCAAGCCCTTTCTTTCATCTGACGATCTTGAGAAGGTGATACATGCCTTCATCTTGTTTCGGCTTGACTATTGCAGTAGTCTCTATTCAGGTGTCAACCAGTCACTGCTGTCACGCCTACAGCTGGTCCAAAATGCTGCTGGCCGGCTCTTCATAGGCACACGTAAGCGTGACCACATCACACCCGTTCTGGCCCCCCTGCATTGGCTTCCAGTTAATTTTAGAATAGATTTTAAGCTCTTATTGTTTGTTTTTAATTAATTAAATGGATTGCGACCTCCTTACCTCCTTTTATCTTTGCACACTCTCCCGAAAACACCAAGGTCTGCTGACCAGATGCTTCTGGTCATCCCAAGGTCTAGATTAAAGAATTGGGGGATTGGGCCTTTGCTATTGTTGCTCCAAAATTATGGAACAGCCTACCCCTCCCAATCAGGACCTCGCCTACAGTGGATACTTTTAAAACTGGGTTGAAAACCCATTTTTATTTTCTGGCCTTTAAATCAGTTTGCTAATATTGAGTTCTATATGTCTGCATGTGTGTATGCATTTATTTCTACCTTTGAGTGTTAGATACATTTTATTTCTTTGTGTTATTGTACCATAAAAGTTTGTCCCGCCTGTTGACAGCTTGCTTCTTTTAATTTTGTGCAGCACTTTGGTCAACGTCTGTTGTTTTTAAATGTGCTTATAAATAAACTTGACTTGATTTGACTTGACGCCAGCAAGTCTTGAGGGAAATATCTGGCTCTTTAGCAACCAAATGCTCCCCTATGTTCACCAGCTAGTCATTAACTTTGTCTTTCTGCTGTTTGGTGCTGGGCAGGTACTGTACATGAGGGTTTATCAGGGCTTTTCACTGATGCATTTGGAAACAATCCTGATGAGAGCGGTGAGAGTCAACCAAAACAGTAAAATTGTGGGCTGTAAAACCAAAACAATGACCTGAAAGATGCTAAAAAGCAACCGAGAGGTGAGGGGAACTGCAGAGGTGGGTGACTATTCTCTTCAGGTTTGTCAACCCGACCGACCTCTTTCATATTTCACATAGTCGTTCAGTCATTATTAATGATTATTAATTATCTTAAAATGACACAAGAAACCAGGCAAGTACTGAGGTGTTTAATAAATAACAGCATGAACAACACAACAACAATGACAACAACAACATTAAAAGCTTGAATTCATTTTGAATATACACATACTGTATATATTTTCATATTTGACTGTATAAACCATAAATATGACATGCAGTTCTCATAACTTAAAACAACCAGGACTTCTCAGACTGAGGTAGGGTCAGGGGCCAAGGGGTTGGATTGATGAAGCTGTTTGTGTGTGATTGTGTGTGTAAGTGTGTGCGGATTGAATGCTATGTTCAGTGTGTGTGTGCATGTTTGGAGGTGGGGAAGAGGATTACAGTATTGGCAATAAAGCTGCAGTGGCTGTTTAGTAGAAATGTGTGTGCTTGGTTCATAGTTCAGTGGTCAGGAGTCATCCTCCCCAGTCATTGCCCCAGTCGTCCCGCCCAAGACTTCCGGCTGAGCACACACACACATGCGGCGTTGATGCGGATGAAACGCCAGGCTGTCCGTTCCTTGAAGATGGTCAGGGCGCTTACGAATATGTGTGTGTTGGTGCAGTAGGAGTTCCAGTGGCGACTGTCGATGCCAAGACAGCCCGAGTTGCCTGATTTGGAGCCCTGTTTGCTGCCCCGTCCCCCTGGCCTTCCCCCATTTGGAGTCCCGGAGCCTCTGTGCGTGGGGGATCGGCAAGTGGTCTCATAGAAGAACTGTTTCTTCACAACGTTGTTGATTGTAACGTTGGGAAGCACTGTCACCTCATTCCCAGCTATGTCAGTGGCTCGTGTCAGGTTGCCCACCCAGGTATTTATGCTGTCACATACTGAGTACTCTCCTCGGTGCATGGTGTGCATTCCTGCTCTGCGCCTTACCCTGACCCCCCTCACCCCTTCAATGTCATAGCCCTCACCTTCCAGGGCATCATGTGATGGGGGCACCTCGCTGAAGACAACACGGGGCGAGGAGCGGTAACGTCTCATGGAGAAGAGCTTGGGGTCCACCACTGGGATGGAGGGGTCAGGGGGGTGCCTGACGACAGGGCCCCTATCCTGGGTGTGTGAAGCTTCCCGATGGGGCCTCTTGGTCCTGTGGTGGCTGGTCCTACGATGTTCCTGTGAAGAATGGTGTTCAGAAAGGTGGTCCCCCGCTGCTGTTTGCTGCTGTCCTGCTCTGTGATTGGCAGCCGTCTGCTGTCTTAGTTTGTGGTTGGCTGCCCCGGCGCGCTGGGCCAATCCACCTCCCATGTTTAGTACAGCCTGGACGCCGATCAGGAGGAGCAGGACCAGTGGTGAGGACCTCATGGGCACACGTCCTGAGCCGAACACAAGAAATAAAAAAGTTCAAACAATGTCATACTTATATCTGAGGTAAACAAATACAGCTTACTTTATTGTTGAAACTGCTGACGGACAATAAATAACTAACTTGTCAGGAACCTCCAAACAGTTTCCAGAACATCAAACCAGACACTCAAATTTGAGGATTTGCTGTTAAATGTCTTTTCACTCTTGGTCACACAAAATATATAATTTGATGGCATTTCTTAAGCGTCAGAAAACCTGAGATGGGCATGGTGGGCCTACTTAATGAAGCATAGGATTTGCCTATTTCAGGCAGAGCACTGAAGTATTGACGTAAGCTTGTATTGACTGATTGGCAATATGCTTTATAATGATTGGCTCATTCACAGCTGTGTGGCTAGTAACATTAAATTCATGTAGGTGAACAGTGTGGACATTATAACCTGTCCCTTATCACTGTTGCTCTGCTGATTACGCTCATGCCAACCCCATTTGCTGCAGCAGCTCCCTCCACCATGCAAACCTCCTCCTATGTGCTATTTTGTATTGTTGATTTAAGATTTATGTGCATGTATGCGTTTATTAAGGGGGGATTTGCTCTCTCAGCAGAATCCTCCTCACTAATTTATTGAGAACACCTTCAAACAGCAGTCTTTCCCATCAAATCTAAATGTATATCAATTTGAAATAAACGGTCAATTCCTTGATGTGGCTCTGATTATCAATGAATCCAAGAACATTCTCCAAATAAATCAAAGTAATAATTAGTTGCAGCCCTAGTGTATATACTAGCTGTAATTCTGGCAGAATTAGTTTTGTCACACAGTTTTTTCAAGTGTTTTGGTTCAGAAACAAATAGTTTGTCCATTTTCACCATCACTGGAACATCTTTGGTCCTTGAACTTGAATGTGTCTTGTTTTGTGTGTTTCTGTGTTGAGTGTTTCTGTGTACCTGTGGAATGTGTCCAGTTGAAGTGGGAGCCCCTGTGGACTCTAGAGCCAGGCTCCAGTGCAGGCCGGGCCCCTCATGCCTGCCATCTGGACCCCCTGAATGACAGTTCTGTAACACACACATACAGACCAAAACTATAACATTCATGATTCAGCTTTTTATATACAGTATATTTCATGTTGTGCAACTGACATTTTACTAACTCCATTTAGTGTTTCAAATAGTATAATACTGGTAGTTTAATGAACATGTATGCCTTTATCCTTCCAGACTAAACTTTAAGTCAGGCAGGACATACTTATGTGGACTATTCAAACAACTTCAACACCTTCTTTGTTCCTCATAAACATACAGTGAATTAGTTACATCTGTATCACGCACATACATTCAGTATATCAAAAATCAAGAATACAGCAATACCCTAACCCTAACCGCAGCAACAAAAATACAAAGCCAAAAGAAAAACAGCAATCATAACATTATATATAAATCAACATAATTTCAGGTAAGATATGATTGTACAGTCTCATAGTTCCCAGTAAAAGGAACAAAAGACAACAAAATGGAACAAATGTTCTATCCTTGAGATAGAACACTGGACATTTTTTCTTTCAGACTGACATAGTGTCAAGTTCACACAAGTGGTAAAATAGTGCAAGTAAAATGTCGAGAAGTAAGGTAAACATATTTAGCAGTATAGATGAGATGGGCAAAACTCTCATCTCTCTTCCCCTGACCAGCTCTCACAGACATACACAGTTTACCATTATCTGACCTTATCTCATGCAAAGTACACCCTCAAATTCACTGTGTTTAACTCTTGGAGCTTAGACTTGCCATACAATGGAATGTGAGGAATTTCACACCTCATTTAGATGTTACATATATATTGAACATAAAGCACTCCAACATGCATCACTAGGGATGTGAACACATGCATGCACACAGACTCTGTCACACATGCAAACGGGTTCTTTCTTAGACGCACATGCCATACACGTATAGGCCTACACACATGCGTGTGTATAAAGGTTGCTTTTATGAATAGTTTGCATGCTTAGATGCCGTAATGTGTATGAATACACACACACCCTCCTACACAAACACTCAGAAGGTCAGTGAGGTTAGTGGAACCTGGCGTGCCAGTATTTCTGACTTATCTGCAATGTTCTGTAAAACACCCTTGTGCTGGTACGGTGTTGGAATACCAAAAAGTTTATTAGTGTTGGAAATGTTTAGCTCAACATTTTTAATTTTATGACATTGTTGTGAGAGGTACAGCATTTTGCTGTCTGGATATAAAAAAGCTTAGGAAGTGATTACGATTCATGGTCTTGTTTTATGATGAAACATTATCTAGTTTTTATTTAATCTTTTGTGGCACACAAGCATTCTAGATAAAATCATAATAACCACAAGAGGTCAGTGTTGCCTGCATTGCCTGAATAGACCAGAATTCAAAGAAAGGTCAAGCAGCTGAGATATATCAAAATGTCACCGGCCCTGATCCCTTTAGAAATAGCAACTCCGAGGCATGAGTGAAGTTTAGCATCTTAAATAATTTTTCAGGTATTTTCCCACAAGCCAAGCATGCTCAAGTTCTTGAGATTTCTGTTCTTTGAACCGTGTTTTCCATACCTGTTTGTATATCAGATAGTGGTGGAGAGTAACGATAATGATTGTCAATTTTGAGAAACTGGTACTTCACTTGAGTATTTTTATTTAATGCTACTTTATACTTATTTTGCACTACCTTTCAGAGGGAAAAATACTCTGTGCTCTACCACATCTACATAAGTATAGATACTGGTTAAGATTATTAAAAGACAGGATTCTGCTTTTCATATATCTTATTGTGATAAATGTGCAGAATTAGTATTTTACAAAATATTAAGGTTTTTCATGTATTAAATGACCAAAAAGCATATAAAGTAGTTACCTCAAACAGCCACAACATTAAATGCTGCTTACCTATTAATTCAACAGTAATGATAATAATAATAAGAATAATAATCCAATAATATTAAGGTCTGTGGCCATTCTACAAAATTACTACTTTTGAAGATAAATCCTATGCACCTGTAATTCTTTAAATGCAGGACTATCATGTTATTTAATACTTTTACATTGAGGTATTGTTGCTTTTACTTATCTAAAATATCTGAATACTTCTTCAACCACTGCCACAGGCTCAGTTTGGCATTGCAACTGCAAAACAATCAAGTAATCTCGGGAGATGGAGAGAGCTATCGTTTGAGACTTTCGAGAAACTGACCTACCAGTGATATCTTTTGGATTCAATAAACACAATCATAGACACGCACACCTACACACTCACACACACACACACACACACACACACACACATATGGAGGTGCTCCAAACAGGCAGTGAGTTGATTGATCCCGGCTGACGGGCAGCTCACTATTTACATGGCCCAGGGTGAGCTGGGAGGATCCTAATGTTAAAAATATGTGGCTTGTGTTTAATGCCAGCAGAGCCAGCGTAAACACTGCAGCTCAGGAGCACAGGGGTCAGAGAGGTTTAGAGAGCACCTCTCACTTATAGGATTACTTCAGCACTGGATCCGAATCTGTCTAGCTGTCTGTCCGACCTTCTCACACAAATAGCGTATACAAAATAACAAACACGTGTATATGAAACTCCATATAAGCTTGTAAGATGCCCCTGTATTTTTCCTGTATTTCGGTTAGATGTGATGCCATTGCTGTTTGTTTGTGTTTATGGCATTCTTGAAATTGCGTACATGTCTCACTGGAAAGTTAGAAATTTTAGCCACATGTGCAAGGTGTTGACTGTGCCTGGACTAGAGAAAGTTAGATGAAATGGTCCAATGGATTTTACATACTAACATACATCCTATATCAAACTGTGGGGGAAAGGCGATCCATATGGTACTGATACAACAGGAAGTCTCTGATGGCTGTTGGAGGCTCCCTGCACTTTGACGTGCGCAGGACAGTGAGCTCTTGCTCTTCCTCTTTAGTATCCAGGCAGAAAAACACACATGGGAGATGCCCTGATGAATAAGAGGGCTAGCAGGAGACAGTCCTGCTCACATGTGCCAGCCAAATAATGACAAAGGTATTCCAAAACCGAAAGCAAATACCACAGAAATGACAGACACAGTATGGTTCATATTTCCAGACACTCAACATACTGTATTAATATAAACTGGTATAAACAAAGCTGTTCTTCGATATCCTTTTATGATTCATGCCTTGTACAGTTTGCACCAAGGAGGATGTTTATGAGAACAGACTTTGTAAAACAGCCTCATGTGGCTTACTATAATGAGGTTCCCTTTCTCACAAAATGCCTTTTCCCCAGTTCTGCCAAACTGTACATCAAGACGATTTCTATTGAGTCATCCATCACTTTTAAATAGCATGAGCGTTCAAGGCACCACATGGCACTACCTGGTTTAACAAGTTTGCCAAAGTTGATGAAAGTATGTGAAAAGAACACATAAGTCAAGAAGCTGCTAGGTTGTGGCAGCATGAGAGTAATTACTTAGCCCAAGGCAGTGGAGAACGGCCACACATTTACTGGTACTGACTATTGTTAGCCAGTAACACATTTTCATTTAGTCTGCCCGTCCACAAGCTGCACCACTGATCAGACTCTGGTACCAACAAGCTGCCAAATTTCTGCATGTGGTTACAGTACAGTGTGTTGACTGTGATACAATGACAACAAGGCAGGTGATCCAAAACATGAGCAGTTTAGGAGAGCATTACCTGCCATCAATCCAAGGTAAGTTTACATTTAGCAGGGGTTTCTTCCTATCTATGTGATACTTTGGTCAATAGATACAAGTCCTTGTTAAAAGATGTGCAGGAGCGGCATGTCAGCAGTTCCCTCAAACAAACACACACCTCTCTCTCTCTGAGTGATGACAACGGCATCAGATTATGAGGGGGTGAGAAAGAGAGACTGACAGTTGCAGAGATAGAGAGAGGGAAAGAGAAAAGAGCCACGGCGAGGGTGAAGCAGAGAAACACAGAGAAAGGTAAACAGTTTTTCTGTGTCTCTCATCAATTCAGTGTAGTGCAGTTCCTCCTGCTGTCATCCACTGGAAATAATTATCTGGAGGGATGACTGCCAGGTCAACTTGCCCTCTTTTCACTTTTGCACGCATCCAAATGTTTGAAGATATATTAATTTCCTAAAAGAAATGGTATCTAATGCTCATTAATATATGTTTGATAAATGCAACGACTTAAAAGGATCAGTCCTGAAGGACCAAATGATTCTTACTTTTGGAGAAGGTTTAATTTGAAATGAAACTCTTCAGTTAAAATGGAGGATTGCAACAGAATTCACATGTGCATCAGATCTCTTTTCTCATGGTGCCTTTTCAGTTGACCGAGCCATGCAATGGCTCCATTTCTTGTCCGGTCACCGTTTCATTCACAATCGCAATCGAAGCTCGTCATCTACAGGAAAACAATCTGCATGTCACAGTTTAGACAAGCCGCCATGTAAAACGGATGCAACAGCCAAGCTACGGTCGTGAATCAAGTTTTTGTCACGCAAAATGATGTCATGCAGCGTCTGTTAAAAGCACAATGAAGTTACACTCTCCAAACCTTTTTGAGAGGCTGTCAGTGAGCTGGCTATACTTGTAAACGTTTTAAAAGTCTTGTATATGTGATACACAACACAGGTCAGACAGTCAGATAAAATGTAACACTATAAAATAAGCTTTGGAAAATGTTTTTTGTTAAGCGAGAAAATCAGTAAAAAAAAACATTTAAATAGTGCAATGATTATAATAATTATGCTTATAATTTTGGTTAATTTGATGTTACACAGCGTCCTGGTCCATTTACAAAGATGTCATCAATGAAGTATATTAAGAGGGGATTTTATATAAACTAAACCATATGAAGAATCAGTTTGAAATTCACTGTTCATGGTTGCACAGAAACAGATGGTTTTTCAGAGTTTTCTATGGTTAATAAATATTTCAGTACAACTCAATACAATTGCCCTTCAAATTTCTGTTTTTTCATTTTAGACAGTTTTGAAAATCAAAATGCAAATAGAAATTGTGAAAATTGAACCAAGGAAGCCTAATGCCTAATGTGTCCAAATTCACTCACTCTTTCTATTTTGGCATGATGCAACTGCGTGTGGCTTTAAGTGAGGATGGTAAATATTAATTGTTCTATATCACATCAAAACATGGCAGATAATACTGTAGTTACATGTAAAAGAGTCCATTAGTGGTACTGTGCAATAACCCTGTTTTGTGTTTTATTGTGCTCTGTATATTATATGTACAGGAAACATATTTGTGCTTTTGTTTTTGTTCTTGTACTCGTGTTGTTTTCTATCTTGTACCCCTGACTGCAAGTCAAGTTTGCCATTTGGGATCATAAATTAATGAAATGAACTGAACTTTTTAGCACCTTTGTTTAATTCCAGGCTGATGAAAAAAATCTAAAAGTGCATGTTATCAACCTTTAGACATGTGACAGTCGAAATATAAGTAACAGAGATGAAGGAGATCAGTTCTGCCTTGTCCTTTCCCCTCGTCTTCATGTTTAAAATACATTTACTGTGAGAGCCAAGGCACCTGTGTTGCATCTGGGATACTTCAAACAGTAAACTCTGCTGCTCTGGCCTCAGGACACAGGAAGGGAGAGACAGTCAGCATCAAACTGACAGGCACACACAACCTGTTAAAGCACTTGACTCCTCAGTGCGATGACAAATGATGCAAGATATGACGAACAAAAGAATATTGACTGTACAAACCTTTATAGTACAAACCTCTACAATATGGACAAAAAGAACATATGTGCAGGTCTTGACACCAGCTTGTATTACCTTCATGGGTTTACTGGGTGCAGCAATAAAATATGCCTGGCGTGTACAACACACAGGTATTTCCAACTTTCAAATGTATTTCTATAAAAATAAGTAGCTTTCGAAAGACTGACCCTTTATTCAACTTAGCTGGCTGATACTAGCGACCCCACAGAGGCAGGTACATCACTTCACTCATCCACTGAATGTTTCCAAGCTCAGCAACATGCTGCCAACAAGACCGCTGAAATATATCTGTGGCTTCAGGTTTTATGAGCAACCATTTCAAAGAAATTTACCTTTAATAAAACCATAAATGAACATGGCGCCATGCAGCGAGAGGGGAGATATCACAAAGTCTCTATTTAAAGTTTATTTCTTGTTTTGATCAGCAAGTGTAGATTATATGTTTGGTTGGCACCTTTATTATTTAATATATGTACCACCATTTTACACAGGAGTTTCTCTTCATCAGCTGTGGTAAAATATAAGCTTTTGTATCTGTTCAGGGTATCGGAATATCAGGGAAGCAGGGTGCCAAGGTGTGGAAACTAAAAGGAATAGACTTTGATAAAGAGCCAGTGTCTTCATCCTGCTGTTTCGTGACTTTCTCTGGTTCTCTTTCTGTCTATCATTCATCCAGGTTCTCCCTATCTGCTCCTGGAATCTGACCCAATGTTCGTCTTTCTCTCATGGTTAAAAGCCACAGATAACTTCCTTTATACATGACCGTTTCTGTGTCCAACAGCTATAACAGATTTCAACACTCCAAGCGCATGTGTGCAGGTGCAGAGCACTGCTCTTGTGGGTCTTGTGGATCCTTTCTATCATTTCCTTGTGTTTTGGGGAAAATTACCATTTTTTCTGAACATATTCATAGACCCTCTCACTGGAGCTCTGACCCCCTCTCTTTTACAACTTGGCTATCTCGAACCCAGACTGTGGTTGTGTGTTTGTTTTGTTTTTTGTGTTGCGGCCTGCAAATAACTGGCTACTGCTTAAGAAGCTGTAAAGAGATTTTTCTAAAGATATGCCAAAAACACAGACAATAGGATTTCAATTCCCACTGGAAGGAATTTGTCTTGGAACCAGGATAATTAAAACAGTTGAACTTCTGTCTGCATATGGCTCCACTTTTCCTTTTTCACTAATGCAAACTGTCTAAGAAAAATAGATGTCAAAGCATTGAGTCAAGAGGGAAAAAGTGTGCCAGTGCAATTTAGCTGAATGTAGATACCTACTAACTGATCCCACGTACCTGTCAGACAATAGGTGAAATAACATGCATATGGGAATTTTGAGTCACCCTACACTCTTAATGTCTTCTTTTCTCCTTTTAATCTAGTAGGCACTTCAACCTTGACAAGCCTCCCATTCCCGTCCAAGATAATGAAACACAGTTCCAGGAACCACAGGCCTTAGGTTTGGCGTATACTGTATCTCTCTGGCCTGAAGGAGATCTTTTTATCAGCTGAGATTTCACACGTCTTCAGCTATGCATAATGCTACATGTGGTAAAGCTTTTAAGCAAGCTCTTGGCAAAATATTTGTTCCAGAGTCAATTTTTATTTGCAAGGGCAACCGTGAAACAAAGCAGAGACATGACTACAATGTAACCTCAGCCTTTTCCCTATTGTCACACATTGTCCTACAGTAAGTTGAACAATGATTCATCATAATAGAAAGATTGGATCATTGTGATGTTTGTGAAAGGATTCCAAAATAAACAACATTTTAGCTGACAGTGAAATTCAGCAGTAATTACATTTAGAAGAAAGGGATGAGTAGCAAATATAAACTGTAAACTGAAACAATGCAGCTCTTTGTACACCACTTCACCATTTCTATGAGTTTTTTATGTTTGTTTAGTAATGTGTGTCCAGCACATTTCCAGAAAGCCACTGCCTACTTTATATGTAACACGAATGTTTCTGGGCTATATGTTATGCTTGCATTTAGAAAAGCATTAAAATGTATTTAATAAAAAGATACTATGGCAACATTAGCGAGCTCATTCCTCTAGCAATGCAAAGGCATTTGCCTTGAAGTAATTTGGATTTATATCACAAACTCTGTTTCAGAGACTCAAACATTGTTTTTGTAATACACCTGGTACCTGCATCTGCACGCTGATTTTTCACAAAGCGATATAATGTTTTGTCTGCCCGTTATGGAACTTCCGAAACACAAGTAATTTGTTTTTCGTCCATGTTTCAGTTCAAGCAGTGGTCAGCAGCGAATTGCTGCTCCCACAAAGGTCAGCACAGCAACAATTTGAACTTTGTGGTCATTAATGTACATACGCTTTAACACATTGTTTCTTAGACAACTGCTCTCACTCTTTAATTTTACTTTCAAGAGGTCCACACAGATAATGAAATTCAGTGTTGTGATGCTGTTTTTTGTCCTTATAATGAACTCTTGGCTGCTGTCTTGGACCCCAGCAGAACTCTAGGCATGAGGTTCCTTTGGCAATGAGGAAAAACCGCAGCACCGAGGCTGTGTTAGTGAAAGGTCTTATGCCCATCTCGTCCCCTTTTGTCCCCCCTCCTTACAACCGGGCCCATCCCCAGTCAACCCACCCTCTCCCTGCACTGGACCAGCAGACGTGGGAGGCCACTCCTCCAGGCCTTGAAGGCAGGACGAACACAATGATTAACATGTTTTCCAGACCCCTGGTTTTTATGACCTTGACATTCAACAATCTTCTCATGACAAGTGGTTAATCTTTTGGCATGGTCGTTGTAATAACTCCCCCTTCCTGGTGAGAATCTAAGATCCCACAGCGGAGCAGTGAGAGGAGGAGGGCCAGAGGCAAGAATGCCTGTCTGACCATGGAGAGCGATGTAGACAGAGGGATGGAGAGAAAGGAATCAGACATCAAGGGATGGGGAGAGGCAACCAGTAATGGAAGGCGGGGTACAGATAGGCAATGAGATGTCTTGGGAATTTAGCAAATAAAGGAGCATGTGATAGAAAGAAGGAAGAACAAGGCTGTAGGGGAGCAGAAATGGAGACAAAGAGGAGTTCAAGGACAGGGAAGGATGGAGGAATTAAGGCTACAGGGAGTTACAAAGAGTGGAGTAGTAAGAGACACATGGCGTTTCATTGCTGTCTCTTTCCTCACAATAGCTTTAACAGAAAAGAACATTTCTCCCATGTCTACTCCAGGAGACAGAAAACCAACTGTCTCAGAGGTGCTGTAGCTCATGTTGCTTATTTACTCTCAGGGCATCCACCAGAGCAGAACTTGAAAAGCATCTATGTTGTCCAAGCAGAGGTTCACTCACGTTGATACTAATCCTCCTGGAGAGGATTATATCAGCATGTATGTGACTGAAATCACAAACAACGAATAGGTGAAATAAATCTCAGTGGTGTTTCTGATAAAGATCACTGACTACTGTTAGAATGAGTCATTCAGTTCATCATCTCGAGTTTGATTTGACTCATCTTACAATCTGATTTCTGTGCTTCGAATGCGTCTTTCGCAGCTTGTACACTCCACAAAATCGAGCATATAGATTTGCATGTGACACTTTGACTGCATGCTGTTGTAAACAAAACAGCGGAGGAGCGATGAATAAGTGAATGAGTCACCCAGGTAAATATACAACAGAACATAAAGTGAAACATGGGCGTAAATTGACAGATGTGCTCACTCAGACACCCAAGTTTTCCATTACGCCCAGTTTGTGCTGCGCTTTCGTCTGATGCCATAAGAATGGGTGTGGGCCCATAGACTCCGATTGGGTATATGTTGACTCAGACATTAGGATATGCATGTAAGGTATTCTTTTAATGTTCTTACTTGTATTTTGTAATGAAAGTATATGCTACACATCAAACATAAATGTTCTCCATATCTGAACGGTAGCTGGGGAAGAGAGCTAATCAATGAGAAAAATAATCTGGTCAAGACCCTTCTTGAGGCATAAAATGATAATAAACATAATTGAATTTAAAGTGTAAACAGTATTTAAGAGGCTGTCAGACTAGAATACTCAACACTTATTGGTGTTTAGTTATTTGTGCAGTTATTTTTTTAAATTACCTGAAAAGCAAAAAGTAAAGGATTCACTTTTCGCATCTTATGCCACTCTCAGTAAGCTGCTCTTAATCAACATTTTAGATGTAGAGTAAAGCATGAACCTTATTGAAAAAACTTTTATTTTATACGCTGTGTTTTCTATTTAATCATGCAGACATGCACAATCCACTATGTTGTACTGTTATAGGTGGCCTTGTCAGGACTGTGCCCTCTGAAGAGTGTAAAAATGCAATGTTGTTGTCACTCCCAGCGTTTGTTTGATTACAGTCTCACCCCTCTCACTGAAGACTTGACCCGGCAATTTTCTGTTCTGTGTGGTCTCCACATCGTTCTGTCATCTGTCTCTCTCTCTCTCTCTCTCTCGCTCTCTGCTTCTGTCTCTCTCTGCCTCTCTGTCTCCCTCAGTCCATATCTTCCTCCCCTTCCTCTCTTTCCCCCTTTAGCTGATGTCAACCACCTGTCTGCGTGGGACCTCCCAGGCCCCTCCTCTGTCTGTTAGCAGCATGCAGCATGTTCAGCGTGTGAGCAGAGCTATGGTGAAAGAGATAGAGTGGCTACTTTCCAGCATGTGCATGTGTGTTTGTGTGTGTATATGTGACCTGCAGCACTGGGTTTAGATTCATTAATTTTTACCATGAAGCCTGATGCACAGGCTTAACAGAGAATCAGAGAGAAATGGTTTCCTACAGCGTTATCCTCCCCAAAACTCCTAATGACACATCATTAATCCTCAAGTTTTAACTAAAACAGTGATGACAGATTAAAACAAATTGTTTGAAGGCAGAGGTGGAGAAAACTGCTTGTAAAGTCCCTCACGCCTCTGTAGTTTTTGGGATCCTGTCTGTCTAAAACAACAATAAGAAGAATGACGCCTTATTAATTTTTTCTCATTGTGTAGGAGACCAATCTGTTACGACTAGCCAGTGGCTCATCCTCCTGCATACTGTCACTGCACATTCCCAAATTGGCATAATCCGAATAAGTGCATAATAAGTGGCTTCACTTGTATCCTTGGGGCTAAGGCGTGTGTGTGTGTTTGATGAGTATCCAACACAAACACACTTATACATACACACGTACACACATGCGCATTGCTCATACACATGTACAAACTACATTCCTCTCTTGTTGGTGCGGTTGATTATGTATCTATTTCTTCTGTACTTTCTTTGTTGGAGTAAACGTGATCTTTCTAAATACATGAGTATTTGTAAGAATAGAGTATTGTACGGCGTAAAAACATATTTATAGCAAAGCGTCTGATAGCAAATGCTAATTTCAAATTATTTTGAGGCTTTGGAGTGAATTTGAATATTTGAAAAGATCAAGTATTCTTGTTGTGTTGATGGCAACGAGGGAGATTTTCATGTCCAGACAAGCTATAGTCAACCTACCAATCGGGATAAAGGGGAAGGAAAGTGAGAGTGAGACAGTGTCATCACATCAATCCAAATGTACACAAACACACACACACACACACGCAGTTGAGGTGAAACAACTCAAAACACCAGACCTGCACTTAGTCAACAGATTAAGACCACAACAATGTTATTCTAGCAGTAAGAACAGACCTGATAATTTGGGGATTTATCAGCTACTGTGTGTTTGGGCTGCGTGCACATGCATGCAGTGGTGTAAAGTAAATAAGTACATTTATTCTTACTGTTTACACTTACTGTACATAAGTACAGTATTTAAGTACATGCACTTTACTTGAGTAATTCCATTTTATGCAACTTTGAACTTCTACTCTACTACATTTCAGAGGGAAATGTCGCACTCCAATACATTTGTCTGATAATTTTAGTTAGTTACTTTGCAAGATATTATCAAGAAATAAAATATGATATATTAGTATAGGTTAAGCTACCCACCAGTATATAATGTCATTAAAATTAGCCCCACTTTTACAAGCTGCAATGTTAAAGTACATTAGTCTTTCAATGATTATAATACAATAATACAATATTATTTTGAAAGGGGCCATTCTGCATAATACTTCATAATTAACTTTGGTATATTTTAATGCTAATACTTTTGTAGTTTTACTTGAGTAAAATATCTGAGTACTTCTTCCACCACTCCATGCATGAGAGGAAAGTAAGCCATAGCTGAAAGTCATAGAGGCATTTAAAGTGGAATGAGCAGGCATGTCTGCACATTTAGTTGTCATTTTTTGAACCATATACAGTGCACACATGCACATGTGTGCAGACACAGAAAGAGAAACACGCAGACACAGGCAAACATAACCCTTTGATGGAGCACCTGTTGAAATCTGTCAAACACAAAGACTGACTGGATTCAGTTTTCAATTTATGGAAAAGTCCAAACAGAGGAGTGTATTATTCTTGATTTTGTACAGCGCAAAGGAGCTGAAAACCAGGTCCATATGGGGAAAAGGTGCTGGGACAAAAGAATCCTGCTCATGGCTGACAACAATTCTGTACAAATCCAGTAAGTAACAAATGTCAAACTATGTTAGCTGTGATTTTTATTGAGTAAATTTTCTCCCAAACATTGTGAGAAGTTGTTTGTAAAGGAAACGCCAACAAGCATTACTGCAGAAAGTAACTCTGGAGGTGACGTTTCGTTCTGTGTTTTCCACTGTGCTGTGTGCTCTCCGCTCCCGTGCCGCATGGTTCGGGATCCTGACCTGCGGTGACCTCCAGATCCCCGTGTTCCTCCACAAACACAGACGTCACCCCAAGCCCAAACTCTAACCTCTTACCTCTCCTACTGATTTCAGACAGAACACTTCAGCTGGTTCACTCTACACCAGATGTTCTTACCCCATTCTGTGAATTGGCCTGTGCCAGACCGCATCTAGTGACCCAAAAATAACCAAAGCAGGGCTTGGTTTTATGTTTTGACCCATGAATTATCATGCCATCATTTTTGCCCAAACAGGAAAGCTTTGCTCTAGATGATCAAACATCCCCTGTTTCTCACAGAGACCGAGAGATATTCTTTCTTTTGCTTAATAATGTGTTTTGTTCTTGTAAGGTAACAGTTATGTCATCTACTGAAACTGAAATGGATACTTTATAATATATACATACTTTGTACTAGCTGTTTTAGCAAAACATGCTTCGTTATTTTAAAATGCATACATTTCAAGTACAAAATAACAGAAGATAATAGAAAATAAAAATGATCACACTTATATTTTGACTGATATGTTCGTGATTGACATGTGACTATGACAAATACAGGGCCTTGACACTATTACTGCTAGCAGGATGCAAAAACACAACATTGCTCTACAAATCTACAAAAGACCAACCAATGCAATGGTTTTACATGGTAAGTCTGTGTTCAAGAAGTACATTTTCTTGGACCTGGGGTCAAAAACAAATGTGATATTATTTTAGTAAGACATTAGACATCTTGTAAGATGGAGTGATCAGACATCATGTTTCTATGTGAACAAACCCTTAATTAGTTTTTATCTTGCCAGCTGGCGCTGTGCCAGATTTTCAAGTTACACTAGTAGTACTCGTGTCAAACTAAGCCTGGTGTCATGTTATCTTTACCAAAGTACCAAGGACTGTTTTTTTTTTTTTTTTTTTTTTTTTTTTTTTTTTTTTTTTTTTTTTTGGTTCCATTTATTTCCCTTTGCCACCTTTCTCTTATACCCCCCTCTATTTGTATTATTGCCAGAT
>CM022479.1:17180864-17204836 GCA_011952105.1 Coreoperca whiteheadi | reverse complement strand
AAGGGTTTGAATGCAGGACTTTTACTTGGAGTGAAGCATTTTTGGTATTGTAGGTGGTATTAGTACTTTTACTCAAGTAAAGTATCTGAATACTTCTTCCACCACTGGTTGTTTTCACCCACTGTTAGAGACAACAAGCTCAAGTTTTACCTTAAAACTGTCACAGATATATTGTTGGTTGTACAAAACTATGTGCATCTGACATTCAAAACTGCAAAGGATACACATATTGTTAACAATGAGTAACAAATAGTGCCATGTAAGTTTTAAAAGAGCTAGAGCAGATTATAACAAGCATTCCATATTTTTGTTTGGGTGAATAACCCACCCGTAAGACAAAAAAATAATCCATTGTCTTCTCATTGTTCTCTACCAGTGGGTAATAGGTACGGTTATCTCAGTATTGTGTAAATTAATACATTCCTAACTATTCAGTTAGTTCAGTATTTGTTCCATAGCAACTGCTCTATTTTGTGTAACTAATTGTAAAGTGTTACCCTTTATCTCTCTCACTCTCTCTCTCACACACACATGCATGCACACACAGGTGCTAACATAGGGAAAGCTGTAATTCAGCTTCAAAGGGAAACCGGAGAGGGTCATGAATAATCACAGACATCTTTGTCTGCGAGGGAAAACAGCACTGTCCATCTGCCCTCCATGCACATACATACATACATAGTTTATATGACTTAAGCTGTTTTTAGCAATGCCATTGGGTGAACTTCTGGGTTTGAAGAATATATAGCGTATGATCATTTCCATTTCTGAGATTCTGGATCATTCTGCATGATTGACGAACAGGTGAGCCAGCAGGGGAGCCAAGATATATTGTAAACAGACAAACTCAAATGTAGATTACAAGCCACGGGACAGGTGATTGATTAAATGTTAGGAGTGGTAGTGAAAAAAATAAATAATCTTGACTAACAGAAATTTTTAAGCTGTTGAAAGTTTACAGGCTGCCTATTTATCTACTCTGCAAAGTGATGTCAGTGATGTTCATTTGGTGGTTGACATTGTTATGTTTGAGGATGTTTGCGATATTTGTGGTAAATCTGCTATATCTACTATTAGATATATTGTAAATTTAGTTTGGCTTACCATTCATAGCTGTGTTGTTGTCGGCGTTGATGTCGGCTCTCTGCCTGTCATTCGATAAGTGTATTTTGATTGGCTAGATGCTAGAATGTTCTGCTTCTAGGTCGATGGCTTAATTGTATGTGCAAAGCCATACATATAAAAAAACATTCTCCCTTTTAGTTAATCTTTTTTTTTCCTCTAAAGAGGACACAGGGCATCACATTTATTAAGCTGATCTATAACAGCAGAAGGCCACAAGCATTTTATGCATTTTAATTTCAGCTGAGCTTTAAGCAAATGTGCTCTAAATTATCCCGTGTTAACCACATGGACAAAGAACAGTATCTGTTGAGATGTCATGGAAGATATATAACCAGACTTCTGCAGCTTTCTCTTTCCACTTCCTCTGTGGACCAACTGAGAGGTGATGAAAACACAGCTAGCTCCCCTCCGGCACACACTGGCAGCGAAATTGAAGCTCGTAAACAATTTAGAACATTTATTTTTGTACAGAACAGACCACCTTTCTCTTGAGAGAGCTTTACTCACTGGCCTATGCCGAAAGTACAGATGTACACACACACACACAATGCTGCCGAAGCAGAAAATGTACAGATATGTGTGTGTGTGACAAAAATATGAGCTGACTCGTCTCTACCAATTGGTACTTGGTAATTTTTAAACCATCACCCAACAACACCTAGATTTTTATACATACATAACAACACAACAGGTCTTACATGGCTGACCAAATGACTGCACCTATAGGACACCGTTGAAGCCTTCGGTGTGTGATGTTTGTTTGTGTGCGTAAATGTTCGTCCGCGGTGACATTCCTCCCCTGTCAAAGCCCGAAAGGAATTCCCTGGTAGGAGTGGCAGGCATGAGGTCTGTGTTTAGCACACATGCTTGCATACACACACACAATTACCCACAAATATACACATCAGTGTATTAAACATTGATCGGCTGCACACCCATACAAGCACCAGGCCCCACCCAGACATAAGGATAACTTCAGCAGCATACTTGATGTTGGACATTGGAGCTCATCAGAACCTACAAGTCCTTTAAGGGTTGTGTAACATGAGTGGAGAATAAGACAGAAAGAAATAGAGGGGGAGAGAGAGAGAGAGAGAAGGTAACCTGATGTCCCAGGAGTTTTCTGAACAGTGAACTGGTTCTCATTGAAATTTGGAGAATCCCCTTTTTTTCTGATCCTCACCTTTTTTCCCTCTACACCCTCTGCTCTTCCATTCCCTCTCCATCCCTATATACCTGAAAAGCTACTGTATCAGACTGAAAATGTTGAAAGGACTGAGCCAACACCAACTTTACATTCATCACCCAACTAAACTTTTCTCCTGTGTGTGGAAGTCATCAGGAAAATTTGCCCCCCAACAGAGGACTGACTGGCTGCTGCTGAGCTCAATCTCAATACAGAGGCTCCACTTTCACTTAATGACAGGTATAAAGAAAACTTTAGAGTAAATCTTTTGAGACTCTTCTTCTCTTCTGTTTCTCTATTTCTCTGTCCTATATGCACACACACCCTGCACATTAACACCATGTTTAATTCAAGTATTAAAAGAACAAGGTAGGACTCACCACCCTGTTAATGCTCCTTCCTTCTCTCCCCGGTGAGTGACAACTTCCAGCTAAACTCTGCTATATTCCACCTCACTCTCTCAAGGCCAAAGGCAGAATTATCCCAAACTCCAAATCCCGCTCCTGCTTTTAAAGCTCTGAATACAGGTCTCGGGCCATCCACTTTTGACTGTTTCCCTCCCACACTCTTTGGGAAATGGATTGTTCTAAAAGTTTAGTAAGAGGAGTCCCAAAGCTGCTCCCTCCCTACTGTGTGGCTCACTGCAGGTCCTAGTGCCTACCCTTTCCACGTGCCCTGTGGAAGGAAAAGCCCTCCACAGCTGCTCATAATTTACACCTAGCTGCTGTTATTCATTCTCTCCTTCCATTCACCGTTTGTCTCTTTTGCGCAAATCAGTGGAAATAAACTTTCACCCAGGGGCGATTCAACTTCTTTTCATTTGAGACTTGACGTCACCAAATAGTGAGGTCAGGCTTTGCCTTGCGCAGTGAAAGCTTCCCAAAATTGTCACTGCTGTTCCACACCTGAGTCATTGTTAGCTTTGCAAAGAATACCCTTGGATAGTGGTGCAATGTGCCTCGGCCTTGTGGCACGGTTGAACCACCAACGTCATCGGTGTACAGGATGGTTGTGAAGGCAAACTCAGTCAAACGACTAATTGACCATTTCAGAAATGTGGTACACTGCCATTTTCTAAAAGCTGATATCGTAACTATGCACAGTGTTTTGCAATTTATACATTGAAAATGTGAACAGTCCAATGAAATTCATGGGCTTCCAATAATAGAACTTTGATGGTCTGTTGCAACCAGGAATTCAGTGCTGCTACTTGTCAATGGCAAATGGAGAAAAACTGAGAAATAGAGTCAAACCATGCAGCTATGATATCCCTTCGTCCTGGGTAGAGATCAGCCACACCCTGCATTCAGCAGGGCCTCCAGGCTCCAGTATCACAACAGTCCCCTCTCTGACATTTCTCTCCCTCTCTTGTTTATGCATCTTTATTTTCCTGTCTCTGCGTCTCACCCTCTTTCTGGTTCTATGCGTTTCTCTCCTTTACAGCTTTTCTCTGACCTGAACCATATCATTGTCAGAGCCCCTGGCGCTGAGCAGACAGACATCCCGACCTTCTGCTGCCACAGACAGAGAGAGGGAAAAAAAGACAGAGAAAAATGAGAGAAAGGAAGGATTGTGTGTCAGTGTCATCCCTTTTCTCCTTCTCCTGGGAAAATGGAAGTTCCTATACTTTCAGCTGAAACTCTGATTCTGTTTCCATTAATAATAATTAGAAAACTTTATTGGGTGCAAATGGGCCCTGGAAGAAATGACACAGGTGAAAACTTAAGAGAGGTCTTTCTCTGCACAAGAATTCTGACTCCCACTTATGAGTTCAAACCCAAGTGGGCATTTCCCAAAAGCTGGTGTGGCTCTTTTTGAGGCTCTGTGTGACATTTTCTGAAGTGTGTGTGTGTGTACAAGTTAGTGTCACTGTCAAAACTGCCTTGGCCATTGTTATCGAGTCTAAGTCTGAAAGGGGAAACCCCAGACATTGACCTTTGACCCTGCACCCCACTCTGGGGTTGGTTAAGGGTGAGACATGTTGAAATGGGGTGAGCACTTTGGGCTGAGAGGATGGAGAGGAGGTCAAGAATGCACTGACATCCTCGTATTTCAGGCATTGTGACGCTGGGACTGCTTCGGAGCATCTGTGTGCAGGGGTTTGACCTTGTTTCAGGCCTAGACCTAAATGCAGGTGATTTTAAAAACTGCATTGTTGATCAGGTTTCTTAACCTTAGGCGATTTGTCATTCAATTTCATTTATTTCTGTATTTTATAACATGTATATCAGTGAGATACAACTGTTCAATAATGAATATCCGAATATCTTGTGTGTTTGTGTTTATCTAAAAAATGCTACATTTAACACAGCCTTCCAATGGACATGAAAACAATGCTGTTTGTGGTTTGGTCAGGGTACTGTAAGATGTAATCATTATTACAGTGCATGTGCATATGTCGTGTGTGTATGTGTGTGTGTGTTATAATAACTGGGATGAGTCATAATCCAGCCCTAATGTGTGGTCTTCAATTTACAGCTCTATAAATTCCAGTATATGCCTGCAAAGACTTGAAGTCTTGTTCTGACACTACTACACAGTGCATAGCAATAGAGATGCATTCTGCACAATATTATACCATCTTCATTGGTTCAAAACAGTATGTGAGTTAATTCCTTTCTGATATGCAGCCTTAGGGCACCAGTGGAGCGTACCAGCGTAAAATCCACATCCAAATCCAAATACCCTCACTGTTTTCATCCAAGCACTTAACAACAGGCTAATCCTTAGCCACGCTCGACATGTATCACAATGGTATCTGAAGGAAGCAGTTGGACAGGTTTCTCCCTGGCACAAAGATGCTGTTCAGGGACACACAGGCCTGCTGAAACAGACACACACACTCGTGTTGAAGCACACATCCCCATTCATCTCAGTCATTCCAAGAACGATTACTTCTCTGAACTTGAGCGTCATGTGTCTGTGTTCATTAAGATCCTTAGTCATCCAGGTGAGAGAATACCAAGTCAAAGGTGAATTACAGTAAAGGGTCAGTTCACCCAAACTTCAAAAATACATATTTTCTCACGTACCTAGTGGTAACTAGCTATGCAGATATATTGAAAATGTTCATTGAAACCCCCCCCCCCCAAACTTCCAGTTTCTCTGGATAATTGTTAGACCACTGTAGCTATTTTCTAATGAAAAAGTAGTTCCTATATGAAACCTGTGGATAGTGTGTTTTGTGACTTCTCCAAAGCTATAGTGACACTGTTTCTGGAGAAAAAAAAATGTATGTGAATTTTTTTCCCGAGCTTTGAGAACCCCAATAACATTTTATTGAAAATCTCAAAACTGAAACTGAAAACCTGGGCAAATAAAACCAAAATTTTCTGTATGAGGTGAGAGAGAAATATGCATGAACCAACCGTTGTGTGTTAGCCATTATTTAGCCCTGTGGGAATCAAGTGATGGTGATGTTTTTTGGTAGAGACTTGTACATTTTGTGTATCACTTCTATCACAACTTGTCATATCAAGCTTCTAATGACACTAATGATCACTTTATTTTCCTTTGGCCATAAAATGAATAGCAGAATAATTAAAAAGGAGAACTATCCATTGGTTTCCAGCATGGTCACATAAGCTACCTTTTCATTTCTACACCATGCACTAAAATGATCAGGTACATGAAACGTTTGTAAAGCAAAATGTTCCTGGAGAATGGATGTAGAAGCACTATATTATTATTACATCATTATATAACTATCATGAAACTCCTTCATTACATCTGACCTTTGACATGACTCTCTTTTCAAAACTTAATGAGCACTATAAGATCATACAAGAAGCACTCTGCATTACGTCCCTTTTCTTTTTTAAATAAGCATAGGTCAGACTACTCAATTATTGATGACACATTGCTCCTCTAACATTTTCCATAGCATTCATTCTGTCTTTTCCTTAATGGCCAGCGAAAACCTACGCCGATGAATCAGTCATTGATTGAGGCTTTCTGGCCCAGTTATCCATATGTCACGAGGAAGGTGGATGAATGGCTTAATTTCACCTGCGCCTTTATTGACTCTATGTGCCAGTGTTTGTGTGCGTGTATGCGTGTCTTCCAGCGAGGCGACTGAATGGCTGTTCCTCCGTGCATTGTTGAGTTAGAGGGCTCATCCTCCTACACCCTCATCATGGCCTTGCGCTGACGCATCCCAGAAGCCTCTTCACTCATTGACTCTTCTGTCCCCTTCCTCCCACGGCCCCGCTAGGCAGAATCCCGCTATTGTCCCACCATGCGGTGTACACAGGCTAGCAAACAGCTCGGCTCGCACTCTTACGCACTATGCACCACACACGGTATGTGCAGATGGATTCAGAAAACAGCAAAGCATACCTGAACCTATAGCAAAACACATACTGTACATATTTTACTCACGTAATATCAAGACATTTTTCACAAGCTGAATAGTTTTCCAGTTGTTCCCACAGTTTGCCCTCCAACCCTAATTTCTTCTCAGTGGAAACCGAGCACTTCATTAAATCCAAAGTCACTGTGTGTGTTTATGCGTGCCTGTGTCTGTTACTGTGGTTCTGTGTGCCGGGTAAGTAAGTGTATTAACCTTTAGCCTCTCTCACCATTGTTTCTGTGACATGCCCGAGTGCTACTGAAACCAGTTCCCAGAGATTTTGGCAAAATGTTGCATCCACCAACATCTTGTATTAATTTCGCATCTGGGTCTATGCCAAAGTTAAGGGATGAGAGCAAGTCTTAAGATCACATGCTGTTGCGCATCCCACAGCTGGACTATGATATGGACTCCTTGTTATGTCATATGACTAAAACAGTCACAAATGTTTAGGTTGAAAATATGTGAATTTTTAATATGAATTACAAACTGCCATATTGTCATCATTTTAATACATACATCTTCTCATTTTCTTAACTTTTTTCAGGATTCAAGATGTAATCAATGGGCACGGCGAACCAATCTGTGTTTATAATGTTCATTTTCCTTTGAAAAAATAGATAAAACAAGAAAAAGGTCAGTTGGAGATTTTATATGTGACTGTGTATGAAAAGAAAATCTAAATCATTTGTCAGCGTTATAGCCATTCTGTGGCTATAGATTTATGGTTACCAGTGTCCGAATAACCCAACTCCATAGCAAAGTTGTTTGGCGGCTGGCTGTTTCTCACACACAGAGGGCATTGTGTCCCATAATGGAGCCCTGGCCTCAGGGTCTGTTGCTTCACAGCTCACAACTCATTGACATGTAGGCTTAGATCTCTTCCTCAAAACACATTGTTGCGGTTATCCTTCCAAAGTGCATACAGTATATTACCCATACAGCCTGATAAAAACAATCACAAACAGGAGCCAATAATGGCTTTCATAAAGTCACATACTGTAAATCTGGGAGAAAACCCAGAATGCATGGAAGTGCATACAGTACATATCCCATGTGGAATAAATGTAAAACATATATAAAACCAGCTATGAGCAGGAAATCACTTGGCTCACATCCTTACCCACATCAAAATCTATTTTGTGGTCAACTTTCCAGCATACATTCATACCCAAGATAGCGCAAGGACATTAAACCTTATAACTTTTGACAAATTCCAATTTCCATCAGTTCCACCCACAAACTTCACTGATCTTTTTGTTTCCCATAAAGCATTTACCTTTTCACACAAATTCCATATACGTGCGCCACATGGTCTCAAAAGCCACCACTTTCCTCCAAAATGTGAAACTTCTGTGACTCATATTTTACCTCAGCACACATCAGAACATATCCTCTGATGTCTACACATCACACTACACTGATAATTATTTCCTCTCAATTTGTCAAAGGATTTTCCCATTCACTTTAACTCCATGTTTGTGGTCATTAACGCCACTTGACCCATGACTCCAAGCAAAAGCTGGTACCTGTTCCTTTTTGCTTCTGCCAACAAACACTTGGTATCGCACAAAATACAAACATGTGACAACCATCAAAACTATTTTGAAAATTACACTTTGCAGATATACTTATTCATGTCGCAACGTATCCACTTATATTTTCCACACTGATCAGTACAGGACAGATAGTGACATAGTCAACATAGTGGAGCATGTAGCAGCTAAAGAGACAGATATTTCCCTCAGAAGTTGGTGGAGACTAAAAACAGAGCTAAAAGGAGAGTGAATATTGGACTTACATTTCAAAGGTGGACACTTGAATGTTAATGTTGCTCCAATCTGCTCAATGTCTAAATGGGTAAAATGTTTGCCATATTATCTTTATTAATTACTAACTGACAATGTTCAAGATTGTGTACAGTTAAACACACAAAATAAACCTTGTGCTTCCAATCTTGCCGCATCTCATAACAGTAGTGGTTACAATATGGTGAACCAATAAACATTTTTTCAGTGGGTCTACTACTGAGTCCATACAATCTCAATTTACAGTCATCAGTTATTAAAAAAAAGCCAACTAAGTAACTAACTGCAAGGGAAGGATACGCTAAATTTGACTAAACTGCTGAAAGTCTGAGTGCCATTGTTATCTTATAATCTTCATGTGTGGCATCACCCTATAGTTTACATAATAGTTGAATTAACTCAGTTTTAGCAAGACCACAGTGGCAAGAAAACAGCCACATCAAAAGCATATATACCAATGCGATGTGGAATGATTTTCAGTACGGTTTGCGTTATCATTAGTTGCAATAAAGATACATTTTGCTAAATAGCCAGCGTTAGATGTTGCCAGTCTAAAAGAAACGCTGTGAGTTCAGCATCAAACTGCATCTCTTTGCTCAGCAACAGCTGTCTCAAAGGGTGGAAAGCCACGCCAACATTTACTCTTGTTTTGCTTCTTTTTATATAGCTTCTTTTCTTTGCTGTGTAATGTGGTTTCTTGCAGGTGCGGGTGGTTGGGATGGTGATAAAGGTCGCTAGCCAATAGCTTCACTCATCTTTGTGTTGTGACACTAACTGGTTGGGGGCTGTATCTCCAACATGACTGCCCTCGGGACAGCTCTACTTCTTCGTCCGCTTATGTTGGACTGAGGGCACACTGGACGCTACAGTGACTCACTATCGATTCTCAAGTGGATTCTCAAGTGGTATTACAACACAGGACGGGCCAGGGCTAGTTAGTTTGCATGCTCATTTCAGTACATAACTTTGCAACACAATACATAGCCCTCTTTGGCATAACGTCAGAACTGTTACTTCTTCACATTGATAATCTTAGTTCAGCTTTTGAGAATGAGAATGGCCAGAATGTTTTTAACAAAACATTTTACACATTGCACCTTGAAACTAACCACTGTTTTCCACCAGTGATACCACTTATTTTGTGCACCAGGTGCTAAATATTGCGTGAGCATGTGGCTCTATCTGTAAATATTCTGTCATGTCTGAATAAAGCCGTAAGGCACATTTATTTAAAGTCAAAGTCAAATGTCTGAATGACAAAATATCACTTCACAAAAACAGCTTGATGAATACAGCAGTATTACTTATTTCTTAAGTTCTTATGTCTGAAAAGGGCTTTTTTTCATTGCCCAATAAATACTTTGCTTTGTTCTGAAAGTGCATCTTCCTTCTGTTGCCTCTCACTTTCTAAGGATTTGGTATTTGAATAGAGCTGATTACACATAGGTGTTGTTTTTTACATTCTAATCCGTTTCTGTTGCCAGATGACTCTGCAGGTGTAAAATTGTGATTAATTGAGGGTTGTAAGTGCTACCTGATAACCAAGGACCAAGGTGGCAACAGTTAATTCAAAGAAGTGTGCATAAGGTTGACCCAGAAGTGTCATGAAAACTAATGTGAACAAGAAATAAACTGCCTCAAACTGCCTTTATGATTGTTGTCATTAAGGAACATTTGGTTAATCTGTGGGGAGGTGTTCCGGGCATGTCCAACAGGGAGGAGGCCCCGGGGAAGACCTAGGACACGCTGGAGGGACTATATCTCTCGGCTGGCCTGGGAACGCCTCGGTATTCCCCTGGAGCTGGAGGAAGTGTCTGGGGAGAGGGAAGTCTGGGCGTCCCTGCTTATACTGCTGCCCCCACGACCCGGCCGAAGAAGGATGGATGGATGGATGGCTAATCTGTAATGATAACTTAAATTTATCAAGGGGACAGAGCCTGTCATTAACATGTCATGGGATGCCTTAAATATTAGTTAGTTGTAGACACTGTTGAAATCCAATAATAACACTGATCAGTGTCATGAATAATATCCTTGACCTCAAGTTGTAAGGTTTTCTAAACATATAATTATACTGTCAAATAATAACAATGGGACAATTTCCAGCATTTGGTAATAAACTACATTTGACAGCTTCATTTAAAACTTTAAGTTAATGTTAACGTTTTATTACATAGTTATGACAGTATTGTGCAAGCCTTATGCACACCCATTCAAAAGGTTAACAGCTTCTTTGTTGGCGCCATTGAACCAATCAACATTTTATCTTTATGCAGTCATAACATGGCCAAACCTATTGTCTGATCAGGGGTACTGAAACCAAAAATAGGAGATTACAGAGACTTGTTGGAAGCAACAAAAAAGTTGGCTGCTTAACTTTGCCAAGAGGACATGTTGGTCAAGTTTGTTTATCACATGGGATCACACACCATTGTTTTCAAAAAGCACATAAGGGGTTTGTAGGGAAGACAGAAACAAAGTTGGAGTTTTACTTGAGGGTTGAGAAGAGGGTGAGAAATCAGGATAAGTTGAAGAGCAGAAAGGACAGAGGCAGGGGGACGAGAGAGGAGAAAGGAGGGCAGGCAGAGTAAGTTGTGAGGGGTGAGTTAAAAGAGACACCTGGGAGAGGAACAAAGCAGCAGCTGGCTTGGCTTTCCTCCTTGGAAACCCCACAGAGAGTCTTTTAAAGGGTTAAACCAGGTCACCACATACTCTCTTGCAGAAACACACGAATACAAACAGCCAGGCATACACACATTCACAAGTCCAAACACAACCTCTATAGTGAGAAGTCGTGTTTCCGTATGTCGGAATGAAATAGGTTCAATGTTTCTGTCTGCAGAATGTTGACACTGAGATGCTCCATTACCTGTATGAAATGTTTGAGTCTGACATATATTACTAAGCTTGTCTTCACAGCTTGTCTTTGTAGTAGGGGTCTACAGCATATGACACAGCAAACAGAGACACAATTATTGCTATAATAAGTGGCCATCATGATGGGATTATAACCCAATATGTTACTGCGCACCAGTAATCACAGGTTACATAAAGCAGGGCCTCCCTTAGAGGGCAGGAAACCATAATTGGGAAATCTGTTTATGCCCAACAGATATAAAGTTATTTTATGACAACCTTATGACACCTTAGAGATCCCAGGGTGTTTCCACCTCTGACTAATCGGAATAGTTCTCCAACCAGGTAAAGAGTGAAAGCTGCGTGAGAACCCTGAGGGTGATTACTGTACATAGTTGGAATGCATCGAAGAGAAAATAAGAATGTGTAATTGTTAGACACACTCAAGGGAAAGCTCTATTACCACCCCCGCAGACCTCTAGGCATGACCCCCCACACCTCGAACCAACAGTCAAAACACTCCCAGTCTGTGAAAACATGTGTTGTGACAGTCCCTCTTCAATCTCAATGGAATCACATCCAAGCTGCGCTTACTTTAAAGGAGCACTAAAAAATCAATTGCTTTATAGACAATAATATTACCTGGTCTCTTGCAGAGCTTACAAAGGGTCTGCTTTTAAATACTTCAATATGTAGCAATATTGCTTCATATTCATTTATGTTTTTGCTTTGAGAACAAAATGACCTGCAATGCCAGCTGGTAACTCCAAGCACCATCCTGTATTCATGAGATAAAATTATAGTAGGCATAGGAACAACATTAAGAGTGACCTAGAGCAGATGTTTTTGTTCCAAAACAATGTAGAAAGTCACCTGTATTTACCAGGGACCTTGTAAACTCAACACATGGTCTTTTTGAGCTATTAGTTAATAAGAAACTGGTTTACAGTAGCATTGATATTGTACAACTCTGCAAAACCCAATGCAAATGTAAAACTCTTGTTTTATATAATTTTTGCACATGGCAACTACAATACAATCATTGTTACAGCTAAAAATGTAAATTACAGGTCTATTGTGAAGACAAAGTCTGATATAGCTTATTTCTCTGTGCTTAATTTTTGTTCAAAAACTATTAAAAACACATCAATGAGTCACACTGTTTCAAAGGCTGACATGCAGCATTATTACGATAAATATGGGAGATGTAGTTTATTTTGAGTCAATATGTGTGACCTGTTTTCAAGAACTACATATTCAGTAACCACAAAAAGGCTTGGGGCTGAGAACCACAGACAGGGAAGGCCAGTTAGGTAGTACTGAGAGAAGGACTAACACACTTTTGGGCTTTTCATGACATTTGTGGACAATAAAAATACAACAATGCTGGGGTTGAACTCAACAACACCTCTTTGTTGTATGTAAAAAAGTGAGGAAACTACCAAAAACTGATGAATCAAATGATGAGCCTGGGAAGGAATGGCATTGCACAAGAGTTCGATGCGAGGATCCAGAATGGCTTTCGTCACTCACACAAACATTGAAAATGAACAGTTTGTTTGATCTGAAGGTTTTATGAGCTTTTAGGCTCGTTCCTTTGTCCTGAGCTATCCTTTGGTATGCTTAGACAAAAAGAGATCAGTGACAGACTGAGTCTGCAAGGGGGATTAGATAGGAAATACAGGCATAACACACAACATGTAATGGAAATGAGCTCACCAGCTTGCTCTGGAGCCACCAAGGGACTTGGATGAATTGTGAGTAGGGACAAATAATTCACATACACACCAGCATGCACTTACACATAATTAAGAAGGATACACACCAGATCTACCATGCCCAAGCTTCAAGACCATTTTTGTCATTTGTTTAGATCTAACCAAAGCAGAGAGTTTACTGGAAAGGCCCTGGACATAGTAAATTACTGATATAAACAGTGGCAGAAGTAATATTAAGTATTCCTCTGAACTCTTTGGTAAGATGCATTTGTTGTTGCTGCTTTAGAAATACTTCAGATAGCTCTTGAATGTTTCCAAACAAACAGAAGAAAAAACACTTCTTATATTGCATAAGTCTTCTCCTGAAACCAGAAAAAAATGTTGTCTTCCTCTACCAGTGGTATTGTAGATTCATGCAAATATTATAATTTAGAATGTCTGTCCTTTGTCAGTAAGACAAACACTTCCTTCTTTCTCTTACAATGTTACTGTCTTCTTTATTTTCATTTTGTGTTCTCTCAGTATCAAATGGAATCAGGATCAACTTGCACAAGAAGTATTTCTGCAGGATTTAAAGGATCACACCAGGGGTTTTGCATGTTTTTGCCAATTAACTACTCTTTGCTTACACTTAAAGATAGTTCCAGTCAGTCCGCAAAGCAGGCAACCATATTTTACCATACTTTACCCACCTTAAAACTTAATTATACTTTTTTTGCTCATAAAACAATCTTTTATTCTCTGACTAATTTCCATTGTGGAGATATACATTCCTTCTGTGGAGTTCTATGTTGGATCAGTTATCAAAAAACAAGTTTGGATTGGACAGAGACTGCTCTGAAGCAAGCATGACCAAAACATTCTAGCTAGGATGGATGTACAGATTTTTCTTAGCTGTGTACTTGCAAGAGAGCACTGAAATCAGGACGGCTTGTCACACATGCAGGTTCATCCACTGTATCACTGCCTTGCTCTAACTCCTCAAACAGCGCTAACAATAATGTCCTATTCATGGCAGCAGGAACACATAGTTTGACATGTGTTGAAACTAAAACACCAGCTGCTGTCTGTCACAACTTTGCAGAGTTACATCTTTGCTAATTAATTTTTGTTTACTAACTAATATGCAGGTTTTCCAGCCCTGATCATCCAATGATGCACATATGAGTTCATGTGCTGTTGTGTAGCTAAAACTTTCTTCAACACTGAAGTCAGCTAAATAATTTTCATAGACCATTCGTTACAACTAGCTGTCAAATTTATGACAAGTGTTTACAACCACTCATGTTGGATAATTATTTGTACTCCCTGTTCCAAACTTGGAAGCTGAATGGTGAAGCTCTGTTGTCAGACCTTCATTCCAGGACATGAATGCACCAACAGGAATGATTCACAGATCAGCCTGCAATTTTAACAGTATTAAAACTCTAATTAATGTGGATGCATGTTTCACACTATGTTGAGCAAGTTTCAAGTCACTGTGAGTTTATTTTTAAAATATACTGAAATGAACAGAACACTGGACCCCTGGAAGGTAGGAAAATCGCATTTAAAAATTACAGCACCAGGGCTGGGGTGCTTGTGCAAAACCACTGGTATGATCCTTTAAAAGCTCCTCGATTCCTCTGTGTGTGGCGGCTTGCAGTAGATATCTGACCGACAGCAGGGCTGGTACTGGTCTAGAGGGCTTAGTTACAGCAATAAACAAAAACCCAGAACACAGGACACATCTACTGCCACACAGTAGCTACTATCTGTTACTTCAAAACAACATCTGCCAAAGCCATTACAGCCGCACAGTGAAGGATGGACTGAATGAGAAGAGGTGAAAAGGGAAAAGAAAGAAGCATGGAGTGAGAGAGCAATGAGCAAGAAGGCCTTTGGTGACAAGGTATTTAACAAAGGGATAAAGGAATGTCCAAGACATAAAACACAAATGAAGAAAATGTAGTGTGTATTGGATCAGTCTTAAGGCAGATGTCATGTACTTGGTGCTGTGGAACGTCATAGAAAGAGCTTCATTGGGTTCAAGGATTCTTTAAACACAGTTTGTCTGGTAAAACAAGTTACAGAAGACTATAGACTAGCCGTGACAGAAGGTAGAGCATGGAGATCATCTTGCAGCGTAACGACATTGAGCACAAATCAAGGAAGCATAAAGCTGATGCTAATCCTGCTAAATTTATGGGATAAATAGATTAATATAAATCACTGCCAGAGTCTAGAAATAAATATTTTAAAAGAATATTTTATGTAGCCAGTCAGTCAGCATGCAGGTGGAAAAAAATTTACCTCAAGCATTCTGGTGTGTGCGTGCGTTTTTTTAGCCATGCTAGCAATGTGACTCAAGGGATGCCAATGTTGGTCTGTGGGTCGGTTGGTCCACCAGTTGGGTCCAGACTGAAATATCTCAACAAATATTGAAGGTATTGCCATGCAATTGTAGACAGGCATCCATGGTTCTCAGCTGATGAAGCCTACTGACTTTGGTGATCCCCTGACTTTTATATTCTAGCGCCACAATGAGGTTGACTTTTCACTCAACGAGTATTGGATAGATTGCCTTATACATTCATGGTCCCCTCTGGATGAATTGCAATACATTTGGTGATCCCCTGACTTTTCATCTATCATCATTTTTTTCAATATCTTCCATCACTTTACTGACCAAACTATTCTCAAAAGGGCAGGATCATTGCACACAGACATTACCTCAGTAGTGATCCATTAGTTTCCATTTAGTTAGTCATATCCTGATCCTGCAATTTAAAATAGACTGCTTTTGGAAGGTTTGGAACTACTCACCCATGCTGACCCCATTATTTAATTAGTTTTAATGACTAATTGCCACATATTACAACTTGGGTCTTAAATTAATAGTTATGGCCATCATCTGTATTGGTATTAATAACACTGCATGTGGCAAGTTAATTTCTGAGCTTTGGAAATGCAGGTTTTCAATAAACCAACTTAACCAAACTTATTTTGAAGATAAAACAAAGGCAGAAATTAAAATTACCATCCAAAATGTCAGTTGTAAAAATACAAGACATTTTATTGACCGACCTCCTTATTCAACTTTGACCTACCATACTTTCTTAGAGGTGCACCCACATAGTTTTCCTGTGTAATTACCAACCTTTTTGGTGTGTTCATTTTCTGTTTGGCTTGTTTATAAAATGTCTGATTATTTCACTATTCGTGTTTTTATTTTCCCTGTCAGACTTCATTGTAGGGATTTCACCATTTTCCCAAAGCTCATCAATTACTTCGGTGTGCACAAAGTTATCATAACCCATAAAAATGATGGGCAAGGGGCGCCGGATAGCTCAGTCGGTAGAGCTGGCTACCCATGTACGGGTACGAGTACGAGTCCCCTCCTGCAGCGACCTGGGTTCGAGTCCGACCCATGGTCCTTTGTTGCATGTTTCTTCTCTCTCTTCAGCTTTCTATCGAATAAAGGCAAAAGAAAGAAAGGATGGGCAAAACCATGAGAGTAAGAGCCAGGATGCAATAACCTAGAATCATCCTTTAACAGCCAGCTGTATTCAAGTGGAATGGAGCAAAGGGATGTTTTCTGTCTGAACATAACAATTTCAAATGTTGAAATGTTGTCCCTCGAGCCGTCATTCACCTCAAGTCCAAAGTGCTGTTCAAAGTAATATTGAATACCTAATTTCTTTGTATTCCAAAAATCTCTCTCTCTCGTGGCCTCGAGATGGCTGCGGATCATGTGTGCACACTTGTGCCAAAAAATACTTACACAGCATCCAAAGCTACTCTGGCTACAGTTATCTGGGGCCAAAGTGCAGGAAATTCAGCCTTTTGAGAGGAAATTGGTGTCTAATTGTCTACTGAGAGAGCTTCTCACGTACATAAAGCCAAGTGATAAGATAAAAAGATTTTCTTTCTCTTTTCAATCCTCTGAGAAAACATTTCTTTGAGTTTCATTATACTTGGCACATCATTTGACATGGGGATAGCTTTGGACAGATGCTCCCTTCAAGCACATCTGTCTGGTTTTCTTCTGAGCTATTTGATGTACTTCTCTTTGGGTGGGAGAGGCAGGGTCATGAGGATTCTATACACTGAAGACTATGAAGGCGGGGTGGTAGAAAAACACTGCAACAGTGAAACACAGAATGAAAAGAGTCATGGAAAAGATGCGGGATGATGAGTGAGATATCAATCTGCAATTATCCCGGCTTAGTGGTTTTGGATAAGGGGTAATTTGAATATATTAGAAACAAACAATTGTCATCTCAGCAGAGGCACAGTTGGAGTAATTTGTGGAATATGTCACACAGCGGTTAAATACAATCTGCTTTTTGCTGCAGAAAATACTGATCAAGTCTCATGTCTTTATCATTACATACTTTCACAAGATGCTACTCACCCCATCGAATCCCATGATGAGTGAAGGAAACATCAGCAGAATGGAATGAATCACCTAATTGATCCTGAATGACTGGAAATGATGTGGAACCCAGACTCACTCCGATCTGTGGTTGCTATTTTAGGTATGAGTTCCAAAAATTAAGGGAGTAGTTTTTTCAGGAAGTCAGCTTTTACTTGTACGCTTAAAAAAAACAAAAACGTTTTTATTTGATCTCATTGTATGTGTGTGTAACACTTGGGTGGTTAGAGCTTGGCAGACACACCCTTCCTCCGTGCCAGACACTTCTCTAATCAACGCAGGTCACTGGAGCTAGATGGCTGCTCTCTAAGCCTCTTTAACTGGGAAAAGATGTCACGGCTTCACCCTGCATTCGGCCCTGAGCTCCATCACTTCACTCAAACATGGGGACTGTTTCATAATCATTTCATTATGGACCCCAAAGAGATTTCAATATCCTGTGTCTACGCAATGAAGGAGGAGCTGCTTACTGTGTTACACTGAACGTTGCAGTAAGCATTTCCAGCCTGCATTTATGGCCAAGCTTAACTTTTACAGTAATTGCTGCTGTGTTTTTCCACTCGCTCTTTGCCATAGAAAACATTCTTATTAGATGAAGACCAAGTCCTAAGCTCGGTTCTCTGTGACATAAGGTATTACATTTACTTTATCCCTTTATCCCAGAGAGTTCATAGAAAGGGACTGGAAGCTCAGCTAACTTTTCAGCAATAGTGGCACTTTCAAAATGTATTCTTCTCAAAGTATGGTGAGCTGCAGATGGGATCTACTCTTAATGGAGGAGGAAACATGCACACATGCATGCACATACACACACACACACACACACACACACACACACACATTTAAATCTATACACGTCATGTTCTGGGGCTCCCGGCGGTCTGCTGAACCAAGATCTCCCGGTGTTTAGTGTTGTCTAGCACCGAGAGAGGGCCTCAGAGCCATAAAGATGTCTCTTCTACTCCATTCATAAACCTCTGACTAACTCTGTCCTAACCCAGTGGGACCACACAAGACCACTTCTCAATCACCGTGTGACCACACTATGCCAACACGTTACCTTCACTAATCCTCCACCCACTGCAAAGCTCTATTTTATAACCTTAACACTCAGCCATACAAACTTTGCTACACCTCACAGAAAAAGTGAGACCAAAAACTAAGAATATTTCTGTAATGCTTAGCCATCAATCTTACCTTTATAATTTGTATATGTAAATGGCATTTTTGCAATGCTTTAGATTTCTGTAGACCAGTCTGTAACTCGACTCTCCAGTCAGCTAGAGTTCACCATGAGTTAGAGTTTCATGGCTGCAGACAGCTACTGTTTGAGGTCTGTACTGAAGAGCACAGAATCTGAAGCGCAATCTGGGTAAGAATGCATCATCGTGCGTGTAATTCCAGAGTCAAGCCTTTCTGCCTGTGGCCAAGATTTAAAGTTTCTTACCAACTTCCTGTGCTTTTATCTCGACGATCTTGACAAGGATGCAGCACTGAATGTTTGTAAAATGACATCACCATAAACTAAACCATATATAAGACATGGCTATGTGTGTGTGTGTGTGTGTGTGTGTGTGTGTGTGTGTCTGCATGTGAAAGAGAGGGATGGAAATAGGAAGTGCAATGATCGATAGTGACGTACGGGTGTGAGTCATGTATTCATATGACATCATCAGCACCAGTAGCCTGGTGTACAATAGAGACGTGGTCAAACGTGACCTACTTTATCAGATGAACCACAAACTCGATATCAGCACAGCAGAAATATAATGGGAAGATTTGGCTTCTGTCAGATGAGAAAACTACCTTTAAAAAGCTTGTGGCCTTCGTTTTAAATGTGAAAATAATATCCCATAAAGGTTATCCCCATGTTCATTCTTTTTTTCCTTTTTTCTTTGTTGTTTGGGATGTTCAGAACACAGGGTCAGCTCTTCAGCAGCACCCCAGGCGCTAATTAATCACACAGTCTTGCTCAAGCACACCTTTGTTTGCCAAAACTGCAGATGAAATGAGCTTCACGGTCATTAACTGTGGTCTCAAATCATGGACAAGACGCAAGATTGAAGTTTAGCTTTATGATCCCCTTGGGTAAATTCTGGTTGCAGGCCGTGTTGTGTACAAAGAAACTTAAATCATAAAACTAAACAAAGAAAACATATCGATAAATTAATCACAGTCGACAATACATGAAAAAAGAGTAACAAGAGCTGAAAAACAAAAGCACAAGAAATGTCCGTCATTCAGGTCCAGTTCACATCTGGCTTCTCAAGTAATGGGGGGGGTGGGGGCAGTCTTATACTGTTGTGTGTATGCTCAGCATATGGATATAAGCTTCTTAATTCAATGAAAAACTAGGGGCTAAATTTTAAGTGAACAATTTAGTAGTCCCAAAAGAAAGAAAATAGTGAATGAATTTCAGCCGAAATAAACCTGACAAAACAGTGTCTGCATGACAAATGTCCTGTTTGCATTATGTCCTGCATTTCGTAAGGACAGGAAGATGTCACGTGTTCCTGCTGCCACGCTGAGGGTCTGCAGAGTGTCGGCCATATGTTGGTGGTGGGGGGTGGGGGGTTGGCGGTGTACAGAGAACAGCCTTGGCTTTCACACATTTATTTCTTTGTTTTTTAAGAGGTGCTTATTGTAGCAACAACCTCCTCTTGTGTGTTGCCATTGCATGGGGCAAGCTCTGGTTTACATCTTGACTGAAAAAAGGAGCTCAAAGAGAGAGGAAGAAATAAAGACAGAAAGAGGGAGAGGGAGAGAAAGAAGGCAGACGCAAAGAGAGAAACACTTTAGGAAAGAATGACATGGCACAGAGACAAGGTAGCCATTAAAACCAGCTGACAATCCCACTGATTAATTTCACCACATCAGAGATGGCACTGAGTCGCCGTCTGGCAGAGCTGAGTATGTACTGTAAATGCAGGATAAAACACAGGGACTGATAGCTATTTTAAGCCAACGACTTCCAGCTACTTCTGAAACTTTACCTAGTGCTGAAGGGAAGTGGGCAAACAAAAACGATTGATGGGTCTGCTGTCAGACTGTTTAAAATGCACAATTACAGTTAAGTGTCTACAGATACACACACCTACAGACACTCTCAGACAATCAGGGTCCAAACTACACAACTAATCAGCATTGCTTTAGCGTGTAGACAGAAATGAATGGTGAGAGGCAGGTGTTGTCAAAAACATTCCATGCTCTGCAGATAACCGTATGGAGTCCCTTAGCATGTGTCCTACCTTACAGGCACTTATAGTATCACAGAGCTGTAAAAAGAAATCATGTTACTCAAGACATTCTTTGTTTTTCTTTGTGTTTGACTAGCTCCAGCTTTTACCTGGAGATTGACACGTTGCGGCGTAGAGGGGGGCTGTGCCTCAGTAACCGGCCAGCGTAGGCAGGAAATTGCTGGCGTTGTTTGGATCAACCCCGCGGTTGCCATCTTTTGTTCCACTGTCTGCTCTTGTCAGTGTCAATCCTCTGGCTCGCTCTTAAAACAGTTGGTTTGACCAAAAAAAAAAAAATTCCTAAAGATTCCCAAATGTTCCTGTCTCTGTGTGTGTTTGTGGACAGCTGCGGATGATTACCTGGGCTCAATAGTGTATCATGGCAGCAGATACAATTGTCTGTGACATTAGCGTTACTTCCTAAGTTAAAGGTCTGATGTAGTATGTCAGAAATCTTGGTGCCCAGTTAACCTTTGCCCATGGCCTGATTTCTCTCACAGGAAGCATTTAGTTTATTGAAATTGATCCTATTTTGATCCATAAAATGCCTTCCTGATCACAATAATTTCTTTTGTAACACATCAGAGCAACGGAGGTGGAGCGATGTTTTTAAAATGACTTGAAAGTGTTGTTTTTCAGTATCTCCACAGAAATTATCCATGTATGAGCTGTCACGGCACAGTAACCACATCCGTCATGGCCTGGCAAGTTTCGGCGGCAGATTCGACAAAGAGATGAATGCATTTTGAAGGTGTTTAGACTTGGTAAGTGGGGTTGCATCATGCTCTGTCAAGTCCAACTCAGTCCTCCTTCCTGCCTTGCAGATCCCTCCATGAGCCTTTTCCACCACACTAAAGACACAATGATTTTAACCCCTGGCCCTGACTGATTGTGACCAGGTGGTCTCCATCGCCAGTCTGCAGGAGGGATTGTGTGTGTGTGAGTGAGCTTGCACACATATGGAGATGACTCACAAAGAATACTCCGCTAAGAATAATCACATGGAAAACCACCAACTTTCACTCCATACGCCCACTCCTACAGACGCAGATGTGATTTGGGCAGCTTAGAGGAGAGATATATGAGAGTGTGTGTGTGTGTGTGTGTGTGTGAGAATAAGAGAGAGAGAGGAAGAGGCCCTACAGTGAAGTATTCACAGGTGTCCATGGCCATTAACATGTGTTTATAGCTCTGTCTCACACTCACAAAAGTATGGACGCTTATTCCTGATGACTGCGGTTGGGTAGACAGCCATGGATAATCACTGCCACAATGTTCTGTGAGACAATCAATTAAACAAAACCTAATAAGTGCTGTCAGACATCATACCATATAACTAGACACTCGCAATTATGTGACAATGCTTACAGGGATTTGGCAACAATGTTTCCATATTAACCTTATTACTGTAGAAGAGGCAAAGGTGTTTATTCATGCACTTGAAGTGGATGAGAGGGGGTTGTGTGCATGTTTCCTTTCTTGTGATTTATATTTTGTCTAAACCCAAGGTGAAACAAGAGCCTTTGGTTACAATTCAGCTATGGTAATGATCGTATCTATGTCAGAATCCCAAGGTATGCTGGAGTCTTGAGATGTAATTCAACATGTACAGTATTACCAACTCTGGTATTATCAGAAATGTTCATGCTCTGAGTGGACTGAAACAACATCACTAGACAACTTAGAGATGCGACTACTTACAAAACATCATTACAAACCTTTTCAGTGGAACTGTATCCCTAGAAAGGCTGCTTGGCTCCAGCTTACTTCCTGTTAGATAGTACCAAACACTGGGCGGGAAATAAACTAGGAACCATTTAAAGTGTTTACATTTGAAAGGTAGGAAAGGTGTATACAGAGCCTACATTAATGGCTTTCCAGTGTCAGTTGCATAGTCTGGCTGCAGAAACCTAGAGCTTGCCAGAAGATGAACAGTGAAAACATACAAGTTAAAGCAACTAAATCGAAGGAAGCGGCACTAGAGTGAGAAAGCGCAAGAGACAAAGGGTAAGAGCATAGGTGAAAACGAGCAAAATGGTGATTGAAAGGAGTATAATTGAAAATCTCAGACATCTAACACACACAGAGAGGTATACTGTATATTCAGAGACAAACATCCATCACAGTCAACTTTGAAGTGGACGGGGAGATAAACAAAGATCAGCTAATGTAACCCAGAGATTCATCTCTGAGTAGAGTTTTGGCCAGAGAGCACAGCTTTCAGACCAAAAGACCTTCTCCCTTCTCTCAAGTCGGCTCACTGGAGGGTTCCTGCTCTGATTATGCTGGTCAACATGTTGGTGAAGAATGTGCTTGTAAAACGCATCTTGAATTAGTTTTAATGTATGTCTTTGAGAGGAAAGAGACTCAAATTTAAAAGCTTTCAGGTGACCAATCTCAATATTTACTCAGATGTCCTTTCAAGAGACATACTACAATTCAGACATCATACATTAAAATCTTATAAGAACAGTTTCCAAAATGACTTTGATAAATTAACTATTATAAGTAATTATATTTTACATAAAACCAGTCTATACAGAAGGTCTTCTAACCGGACACCATAGCTAAAGACTCAATGCAGACTGTGTGTGGTTGAGCAAGACAGACTCTAATAGGTGGTAATTGCCATGTTCCACCCTTTATATTTAATGATGTCAGGGTTATTACAAGAGAGCCATCCAAGCCAGTGGTTTTATGTTGCATCTGTGTGTCTTCTTGTTCAGATGAGTGTGACCAGGGGCATTGACATCTGCTGAATAAAATATCATCCACATATGGATACACAGACATGTGCTTGCATACACACACAAAAGCAATGTGGCCTCTGCGAGTTTCGGCTGCAGTGGTCTGCCAAAGTTCATCAATCACATTTGTAATAGACTGTTGATTAGTGTTCCTTGATGCTCCCTTAAACACATGGGTACATGCCCCCATGACAGACACACACACACACACACACACAAACACACACACACAGACACACACACACACACACACACACACACACACACACACACACAACCATAGATGCTAAATAAAACATCGAACTCTAGTAAACCAATCCTGCCCACATATGCTGAGCACAGCATGGGCAGCACGCGGCATTGTGCTGCTGTATGACATTCTGCGGGCTTGAGTTTCAATTTGGAAACCATAACACAGGTCGGAGCTGAGAGGGGAAGTTAGCGCTTTCCCAGCTAATCTAAATCACATGGATTTTTGTCACCACTGATTTTTCTGCAGTGACATTATTGTTTATCCAGAAAGCCCGT
>CM022479.1:17158364-17178364 GCA_011952105.1 Coreoperca whiteheadi | reverse complement strand
AACACTGTCCACACGCAATAAGTAATTTCTGAGAAAGAAAAAATGTATAAAATAAAAGGAAAGAGGCGGAAAGAGAGGGATAGAGAGAATGTGATTGAGAGAAAAAAAGCTGCATTGGAAATAAAATTATGTGATGGACTGGAAATCAGAGCTTAACTCTCTGTCAACCTAAACATGGGGCCTCATTTATCAAAGTGTGCATAGAACGAGCTCTAAATCTAAAGAACTGTTTTTACACAAGAAAGTTGGTATTTAACATGTGTACACGCACCTGAATGCAATGAGTGATGATAACTCACACCTATTCTACATCCAACTGTGTGTGCATGTCATAATGTTTATGAGCCATGTTCTCAAAATGCCATATATGGTCAAGAACATCCTACTTCTAAACCTTACTAGATAAAAAAAGGCCCCTGATGTAGAGGATTTGACATTCGAGAAGACCACTAGCTCAACCCCAAACCACCTGACTGCCTGTCCATCTTTACCTGTCCGTTGAAACAAGATCCTCGGGAGAGAAAGATGGAGAGAGGGACAGAAAAAGGCAGAGAGAGGGGACCAGAATTCTGCCCATACCCATCTATTACAAACATTATACTCCCTGCCCACTATCCTTCCCCCTTGCCCACCCCCCTCCTACCTCATCTACCGCACCCAGGGCTGAGATCAGGTGTCTCCCTTTGAAATATAGGATGAGATCAAACAGGACGCAGGCATTTGATAGGGCAGCCCCACTGCCACAAGGACCCTTAAGGGAGGAGTAGCATGACTGGGACCTGGGCCAAATGGTGTATGTGAAGAGAAGAATGAGAGAGAGAGAGAAGAAAATTTACAACTAGGAGCTGTGCAGTGGGGCTGCTGGGGTGTGCGGTGTGTGCTTTGAGTGTTGGGAGCATATTTGAGCGCTAATAGGTTGAGAGGGAGGCATGACAGGGAGGCTGCTGTCTTTTCTTTACCTAACATTTTGTGGCAAAGACAAACATCTGGAGCAACATTGGTTTATCATGAATTTCACAGTTTAGAGTCATTCTCGGAATGCATTCAAAAAGCTAAGTACAAAAAGGCAATATGCAGCTTAGGAAAAGTTACAAATCCCCACAAAATAAAAGCATTAGTTTGCACAGAAAATTGATAATAAATTCGTTCCCTTTGACCAAACTGTAGCCTCCATCACAAACCCCAAAAGCCTTTGTCCAGCCAGTCAGCCTCATAGCTCAAACCAAATCAGTTGGGCTTTGCTTGAAGTTGTATAAATGCAAGCCATCAGGGGAATATGGGTGGTATGGACAGTGACCAAAAAGCTAAATAACCTTATGGTGAAATACATGTTGTTTCTGTTCAAGTATCTCTGCTGCCCAAAGTAATTGTTTTCAGATTGGTGTTCTGGGCATTTTCAACTATTTCTGCTGAACTGTTGCTTTTGCTAGTCTAAGTTGTAATTTAGTTATTGTTTTGTGGTCAATTATAGTGGCATGTTACATATTCTGAAATTAAAGATGTGGAAAAATGAAGAGATAGAGACAGATCAGATTTTGTTTGCATTTTGTTTGGAGGAACACGGTTGTTCTCTGTAATAGGAGTTGTACCCTGGAAAAATCAGTCTTCGCGTTTTTATATTACAAAGGCTGCCAATGATCATCATTTAAAGTATGTCTGTAATAGGTTGGTGATGTGTTATTTTTTAAATTAACAGCAGTTCAACGTTTATACATTTCAAGTCAGGGAGAAAGAACAGATACAATGACGTACATTACATAACATACCAGAGTTTGAGTACAAGCAACAATGCCTTTAAACCCAGGCAAACTAAGACCAAAAAAGACAGGAACCCCACAATATAATGAATTGCACACACACAGTCTACTTACCTTTTTTTACCTCCTCTTCCTATCCCAGCTCACATTCATACAGTGTTTCCTCCTTTTTCATCTTGAACAAATTAATTAGAATGTTAAAAATGTGTAGCAAGGTGTGTGGGGGGGGGGGTTGTTACTGTAAAACGATCACTGTGCTATGTGCTATATAGGCATAAGTGCTATGTTATGTTGCTATGTTAGTTTCTTATAGAAAGTGAGCAGACTCTCCCAGTGATCACTGCTATTTTATGTTCAGGTGGTCACCAGGAGCAACTAACATCTTTGTAAAAACACACACACACACACACACACACACACAAGCACATGCACAAGCACAGACCATAATGGTGCTTTGGACTGCACACAGAGTGCAAGTCACAGACAAGTTCTCACATTTCCCAAATGCTTACATTCCACTTGCTAGCTTGTTCTGCCCCAGTGTCTCAGTGTCTCCTGAGTTTACACAGTCAGACAACCAAGCCGGGGGATGACAAGGTGACATGCAAGGATTTGCAGCTTTGATGGATACAGACAGCGATGAATCAGGTGGTATTTGTGTCTCTAGCCAAACACTTGTAAAGCTGGGATGGTAGCTCTCTAAGACATACACCTTGAGGGAACAGAGAGGAGGGAGTCTTTAAAGTCATCAAAGAGTCACTACAGAATTAATGTGGCTGGACTGATTTCACTAAAGGTCAGATTAACCTCTGTAAGCATTCAGTGTTGCTGTTGAATCTTCCATTATCTCCCAGCAAGCAGGGCCGACAGGCCATAGACTTATTTTAAAAAATGACAGCTCTCAAATTCACTGTGTATATATGCAGAAAGTACACATGTATTATACAGTAAATCCCTCCTCACCTAGCTATTAACGTGTTATTTCTTTTCCGCTGTGGCCTTTCAGTCTGTCAGATAAGGCAAAATGTACTGTTTGCATTATAAGGGTTGTTTAGCTATTGAAGTAGAAGAGGAAGTTGTTGCTCTGTCTTCCAGTAAAAATGCACATAATAAAGTGTTTGCACTTGTGTATGTGTGTATGTGTGTTTGTTATCTATTCATCGTCTCAACTCTTCATTTGTTCCCTTTAACCCTGGCATAATTGCATTTGTGTTTTCTGTCATACCCTGCGCAGTAAAAGGAAAGATGGTAGATTTCTATATGCCTATCTTCATTAGATTCAACTTCATTGTCATTGCACAGACTACAGGTATTGAGACAATGAGGACCAACTGAAATTTTAGACGTTAAGACCTTTTGGAAAGTTCTCCCTTCTTTGAAAGACTGTTTGAGGTTTAGACAAGGTTTTAGGGTTAATATTAGAATAAGGTATTGGTTAAGTTTTGTTAGTGGTGGAAAGTAACTAAGTGCTTTTACTCAAACACTTCTGGGGGTACTTTTACTTTACTTGAGTTTTTCCATTTCGGGCTACTTTAAACTTCTACTGTATTACATTTCAGAGGATTATATTGTACTTTTCACTCCAGTACGTATATTTGACAGCTATTGTTACAAGTTACTTGGAAAATTTTAATTTGACATACAAGATATATGATTAGCTTGTGAAGAATGACACATTGCTATAGGTTATAGCACCCAAAGTAGTTCCACCTCAACCAGCTACAACAGTAAAAGGCTGCTCACACATTAATGCATCATTAATACAAATATAATTCTGCTCCATAGTAAGTACATTTTTGAGTGCATGAATTTTACTTGTAATGCAGTGCTACTTTAACTAAAGTAACATAGTACTAAGCACTTCTTCCAACACTGGGGTAAGGTGTAAATTGTGATGGTTAATGTTGGGATTAGTGGGTAGGAAACACATATGTCAGCAAGTCCTCACAAGTATAGAAGTATGTCTCTGTGTGTGTGTACACATATGTATGCTTAACTATGGTGGTAAATCAATTAATCGTCCATAATTACCTGATAATAATGATGTTGCTGATTCAGGTTCCTCATCATATTTTCAGAGCTTGGGAGGAGCTTCAGTGTTGTTTGCTTCCCCCAGGTGGTCAATAATAATACTACAGAGACAAGCACAGTGAAAAATAATATGCCAATCAAACCCAAAGTGGCAACATCACTAGCAGGAAATATTCATTTTCAGCTTTTACAGAAATATACAAATAGCAATATTTAAGATGTGAACACATTCAATATATTAAGTCATAAGCATCCATTATCTCGTGTTATCAAAATCCACAGTGTCACTTCTGCTCCCTGTGTGGTAGTTTGACACTGACGGCTGTTCACTGCTATCTAGATCAAGCTCCCCTATCTTCATTGATACCCACCGCCCCTCCTCTGCTCTCTTAGTCCCCTGGCTCTCTCGGGCACAGCCATGGAGCACTTGTAATGAGCAGCTCTGGAAACCCAAACCTTCATTACTGCCCTCATTACTCCAAGCTGCACAATGGGGACCTGTTTCCTGGCTTCCCCAGATACAACATAGACACACACTCACACAGACACACACATATACTCAAATGCACCTCATGCCCTCGTCCGTCGCTCTCTTTATTCCTGCGGGCTTTCTCTCTCTGGTCCAAGGCCTTGGTGATCAGGTGTCCATGGTTCTTTGTCTGCTCTTTTGTACAGGAGTACAAAGGCGGGCTGTCTCCCTCTACATCAATTTTCTTTTGTTGTATTTTTTTGATCTACTCCCTTCACCCCCCTTACCTTTCCTCCCTCCCTTTTTAATGTCATGATTTAGTTTTTTGCCATTTTGCTCCTTATTCTCTCTTATGATGGGTATGGGTAGTATGTGCAGGAGGTTTCGCTTTATGTCTTTACTTTTGGTGGTTGACCCTGTTCAGTTCCCTTAACTAACCACTGGGGGGCAGCAGTGGTCGACATGTCAACCTCAGTGGAAAATTTCGGCAACAATTCATCTGAGTTTCATTCTGAGCCCTGTGGTTTCTGAAGCACTAAAACAAGCTTCTTACAAGTACAATGATTGTAATTAAACTCTGTACATCGAGCTTGTCTGTTTTAGTGTTGTGCTGTATTTGACCTACAGGTTTTAAACGGTCTGTTTAGGATGTGGAGTGTGAGTTCCCAGTTGTGCCTTGTTTATGGCTCCAGTAACTGCAGCTGTTGCTCTCTCTATGTCTTACTCCAGACTGTGCTAATAGTTCAGTGATCTACACACATTCACGTGGTTCCTCAGAATATCCACGGGGATGTGTGTGTATCTCTCTCTGCGTGTGTGTGTGTGTGTATTATGTGTGTTTGTGTCAGTCTATCTTAAACGAGGCCCTCCATGTAAAACTGGAGCTCGTCCACATTAATGTGCATATAAGGCTCCGAGCCAGCCATCTATATGTTCAGCTGTTTTGTCCTGTTGTCATAACACAGCTTTCACACACACAGGAGAGTGGTCAAGCCTGTAGAGTCTGTTACAAGGTGACACTTGAAGAGAACAAACACATGCATATATAGTATGTGTTACCCAACAGCATGGTTGAGCACAGGCTTTCCTGTAAATATGCTCTATGTGTTACACTTGTTCAGGTACAGTTATATGAGTAATGAGCTGCTTTGGCTATATAGACCACTTAACACTGACTCCTTGGCTTACAGGTAAATGCCTAAAAGTCCATTATAGTCTGGGCAATTTAAGCCTTTGAGATTGACATCACCTGGTCTTTCCAGACGATGATTGACAACAATCCATGACACTGTCAGGTCTTAGCTTTCCAAAGGGGGCAGTACAAGATATTAACTTTGCAGGGTGCCCAAACTTTTGCAGACACCATTTTTTTGTTTTCTGTTATTTTGAAAGTGTCTTTTTTTGACATATTATATGAATGTAGAATCTGTAAATTGATGCCTTTTGGAGATTTTTCCATCTTTTCTTGGCTTCTTTATGCACATTAATACAATTTTTCTACCTGGGGTGCCCAAACTTTCGATCCCCACTGTAAGTCATGGCTCAGGAGATGATGGAACACGCTGGTTTCCAGACTGCTGTCATAAAGGCAAACAGCATTTTTAACCATGTCAGATGTACACTGATGTATCTGAAATCAGGTTATCAGCGCCTGAAGTTTGGTACATGGTGTACACATGGTACCCGGATAAATTTGATGAGTAAAACTTCCCAAACCTGTAAAAGCCGTGTCAGGTTGTATATCAGCTACCGTTACAGCTACAGCAACAGTTTGAGAAACATACTCCTAGTGCAATTAAAATGTGTTTTTTTCCTCTTCATCCAAGTTATTTTAGTGACCATATGACTTTGATAAGCTTTTCCTGTCAGGGGTTGGAAGGACTGCTTAATAGTCAGTTTCACGGCACACAGTAATTAAATGCTGGACTGCAAAGAGGAATTTCATTGTGTAGCTCTCATACAGAGAGACTCCATCTGGTTGCCTGAGGTGTTATTCCACCATGTGTAATAGTGACACAAACAAAGCTCAGCAACGTCTTACCACCCTCAACAGGCACACATGCACGTGCAAACACACAAAAATTCTCTCTTTCTATCTCTCACTTACACACACATACACACACACACACAAACTCCAACATGTGGAGAGAGGATGCTCCATCACAGGGGGCCGCCCACAATCCTGGAAAAACAGTAAAGAAAGGCCATTGAAGCACATGTGGACTGGTGTGTTTTCACACACATGCTGTGTTAGATGTACAGTGCACTGCTAAATGGACAGGAACTACTGCTTTGCGAGAGTATTCATAACATGCCCACATTTGAATTGGCTTTAGACCGGTTTTTAGACAATTCATAACAAATCAAAATACTTTAAAGAAATTAGAAGTATAAATATACAATTTTGAGAATATTTCCAATAATGCTATTAACATACCATAATACTATACCATAATAACTATAAAAACTACTACTATTTAATAATATTTTCCACATTTTTCTGCCCATCTCCATTGTTTTATACTCTACTCATAGTGGAGCAAGCCTGCTGATAAGAAAATTAAATGGACTTGGTGAACTTTGAGCATAAATTTACCTCTGCCTATTGAAAAACCTTGTATGTGTGTGTGTTTCTGCATGTCTTTCTTGTGTGTATGCACGTGTAAATGATTATGTGACACATTTCCCTTTGTGCTACAGGCTTCTAATTATCCGCTTCTTTCCATCCCTGCGTTGCCTTTGCTAATATGAAGTGATCATATAAAAGCTAAATTTATACATGAGCTCAATGTATTTAAGTCACTAATTGCATCCTAATGACTAAAGGTTTGCCAGGAAGCGTTGTGTATCAAGCATTGCTAATTGAAAGGGCAGGAAGTGGTGTTGTGTGTGAAGGAGGGAGACAGAGAGAGAGAGAGACAAACAGAGAGCTGTACAGGAAATAAAGTCTCATGGAATTTGTGACTGAATCAAATGAAAAGAGATCAACCATCTTTTTTGCACTTTTATATGCTTTTGTGAATGACATTTTTTAAGAAAACATTCTCTCTCTACACACATTCTCTCTCTCTCTAACACACACACACACACACACACACACACACACACAGGCTACTGCCCCATGCCTTTCAAATGAATGACTGTGTTACATGTCGTTGTCCACAGTGTTTGCAGCTGCTCGTCGGAGATCTGCATTCCTATCAGTGACTACAAGATGATTTGTTTACATCTGCTCCCTTTGTTCGTGTGATTGAGCATTTCCACCTATGCATCAGCCTCTCAGCCTTTGCTCACAACTTTCAGAGCATCTAAATGCAATGGGGAGAAGAAAGAAAGCTGAGGCATGAAGGACAGATGGGAGCAGTCAAAAAAAAGGTTAACAGAGGTGAATCAGCATGTTGAACCTGGCATCAAATTTTTAGCACAGGTTTTTACACAAAGAATATTCTTATGTTCCAGCAGTACTGTACGAGGTTGCCATCCTCTCTTTCAACAAGAGTGTTGTTTTGTCTTGTGCTGTTTGAAATGAGCCACAGCCCACTGCTTCTCCTTTCAACGCCTGAGTTACATAACGAGTATATACCTTTCTTCCTCTCGTCTGTTCCGTCTGTCTCTCCTCCTCCCCTTTGAGTCACTTCACTCTCCTTTGTCACGCTCTCCACACCTTTGTCAGTCTCTTTTTCTCGCTCTCTCCCCCTGTTCTAATCAGTGCCTGCGGTGAATAATTCACTCAGTGCATTGGGGAGTGAAGCTCTTTGATTGGCAGCTTTATTCTCCTGTCTGTTACATTATTAACATAGCTCTTTTGGGCATTGTTGCTATGGTAAAGGCCAGAGGAGAGTCAGCAGTTTAATGGAATGACTGCCCCTCCAAACACACACCCTTAATCTCGTTCTCCTTCCATCCCTCCATCCTTCATTCCATGTATCCTTTCTTTTCGTCTTTGGTTTCCCCTGTACATCCAGTGAGCCTCACATGAATTTCTCTTAAAACCTGATGGACATCTTCCACCCAGGTGTACATTGCCCCCAAATAACCCACATGTTCAGCAATGAAGCCCTTTAGCCACTGTGTGATTATGTAAATGAGGCCAGGCAGAGATATAACAGTGAGATTTGCAACTGTGAGGCCTGCGCTCTGCCACATCCGTTTGAAATTACTTCCCCGAGAACAATCATGGTTCCTGCAGCTTCAGTCCCCCTGTGCCGCAGATAGCTTTTTTTGATGTTTCAAACACAGGTCTTCCCTTAGGATAAATACCCATATGAACACATATGGGTGCAGACAATCCCATGCATCAAAAAGAACACACAAAGATATGCACGCACACACGCAAGATAACTCAAGGATCAACCTGGAATGGGAGGAGAGTGGATGATAAATTGATAGATGGAGGAGACGAAGGGTGAGAAATGGAGGACGGCTGGAGAGGCATAATGGGGGAAGAGTGACGCTAGGTCTCACAGAGATTGAGGACACCATAGCTGCAATGTAACGAAGACTTAAATGTGCTTATGGCATTCTGTTTATGGGCTGTCTGGGTGAGTGTGTACTTCTGTGCATTAGTGTGCGCGTATGTTTCCTTCTTTTTACTGAAATTCAATTCACACTGTCTCACATCCCTTAGATGCCCGAGGAAGTCATCTGTCAAAGTGGGTAGCTGGGGAGGTCTGTGGTGAGTGAGCATGTGTGTCTCTGTGGGTCTTTGTGCGGCAGTTTTTGTTTGCTCTGATTCCTCCAGTTGCTCAGGCCTTCCACAGTCTCAGTTCTATTAGCCCTTTGCCCTGTAGTTGGCAGTTGGTCCTGATGACATACCTGTGGAGGTATGGAAGTGTCTAGGAGAGGTGGCAGTTGAGTTGGAGGAGAAGTGTACTGGTGCCAATTTTCAAGAACAAGGGTGATGTGCAGAGCTTTGGCAGCTACAGAGGAATAAAGCTGATGAGTCATACAATGAAGTTGTGGGAAAGAGTAGTGGAAGCTAGGCTAAGGGCAGAGGTGAGCATTTGTGAGCAGCAATATGGTTTCATGCCTAGACAGAGCACAACAGATGCAGTGTTTGCTTTGAGGATGGTGATGGAGAAGTACAGAGAAGGTCATAAGGAGTTGCATTGTGTCTTCGTAGATTTAGAGACAGGCTGACAGATGAGCTTAGACAGGAATCTCCATGGACTATGATGTTTGCGGATGACATTGTTATTTGTAGTGAGAGCAGGGAGCAGGTGGAGGAGGATCTAGAGAGATGGAGGTCTGCTCTGGAAAACAGAGGAATGAAGCTTAGCCGCAGTAAGACAGAATACATGTGTGTCAATGAGAGGGACCCAGGTGGAACGGTGAGGTTACAGGGAGCAGAGGTGAAGAAGGTGCAGGACTTTAAGTACTTAGGGTCAACGGTTCAGAGCAATGGAGACTGTGGAAAAGAGGTGAAGAGGCGAGTGCAAGCAGGTTGGAACGGGTGGAGAAAAGTGTCAGGTGTGTTGTGTGACAAAAGAGTATCAGCAAGAATGAAAGGATTTATGGATGTAGTGAAAGAGGACATGAAGTTAATTGGTGTGAGTGAAGAGGACGCAGAGGACAGGGTTAGATGGAGGCACATGATTCGCTGTGGCGACCCCTGAAAGGGAACTGCCGAAAGGAAAAGAAGAAGAATCTCAGAATGATGCCTCTCACTAAATAGTATGCTGGACTCATTATCTTACAGTAAGGTCTTTGACTGTTTTTCTATTTTTATATATATGCCCAATGGTCGAATGATTCAAGTTACGGGGTTCATAAAAACAGAGTCTTGCTATTAGAACATCATGGGTCCGTTAGGAGAGATTTTGTACATATTTCCCTACGTATAGACGTGTGAATCATTAAACTGGAAGAGCTGACAGTAATCGTATGTGCATTCATGTATGTGTGCAATGTGTGTGTGTGTGTGTGTGTGCTTGTGATAATCATATCAGCAGTATTTGATGGGAAGCTGTGAGAAATCACATTGTCCTCTCTCACAACATGGAACATAAAGCTTTTGTTTTTAGTTAACAAGCACAAAAAGCAGGTACACAATGCACCAAATGACATAGAAAGTTTTTATAAACAGCAACAACAAGAGAAGTTTAGAAATGTCTGGGAGTTTTTTTGAGGAAAGAAAATGAAAACAGGTTGGCCATATGTTGATATATTTGTTGCAGAACTAACAAAGCAGTGTGAATGGTTTCACATTAGCCTTTATGTTGATGCAGTATAGTAACAAAGACAGTCTGTGCCAGGCAGTTGTGGAATAAGAGATGAGTTTATTCTCCAGTAAAACCCAAGTTGCATGAACATTTCCCCCATTAAACCATCCATTTGGAAATACGGTTTCCCCCAATATTCCCGTTTTACTACTGCCAGGCCTTCCTGTCCTTTTATCTCCATTGCATACAGAGGGAACTGCTTTGGAAAATGGCTCTGATGGTCTGACAGATGTGCCTCTCTTGACATTTTATTGGTTGATATTTGGTAAGAACACCCAGTTATTATAACTGTGCCCTAACTTTTCAAATTGCATGACTGCGCTCAGGACCACTAACCAGGGTGCTGGGCAAGCCGCTGTTTTTATGAAGCGTTCTACTGTACATGAAAAACTGTATGTCAATTGATTTTACTAGTTTTGATGTGCTTTAATTCAAGGTCCATTACACAGTGCTATTTAATTGTCCCCTGAGCCTGATTGTAATATTTTTTTATGTTTACGTTGTCTCTTGTACAGTTGAGAAGGCTTAAATATTAATAATTATAATATTAATAATATCAATACTTCTGGTGACATTTACATTGACAACTTTCAAAATATTAAGTTTCACCATTTTGTGTTACCACCCATTTTTTACAAGTCATATGCTTAATTTTGACCACTGGTCACTACTTACACTGTTGAGCTAATGAACATGTTTGTGTCTGTGAATGAATTCATTCAGTGGACATTTGAATACAAAACATCAATGATGCTTTCGAGTCACTAAAATCTAGAATGAAATCCTCTGTTTATCGTTCAACTTGTATTGATTTGATTTCAATTATACATTTTTGTTCTCTCAATTTGTAAAGCACCTTTTCATTTCTGTTTTGAAAGATGCAGACATGCCTCCCATTTAGAAACACCACCTGAGAAAGCACGTGTATGTGTGATTGAACATTTTACATGACATAGCAGAGGGACATGGATGTAACACATGCTGAGGGCAGAGTTTATATGACACACACATTTAAATGTGTGCTCTCTGTTCACAAGGGTGGATATTTCTAAATGCCATCATGAATAATTTATCAAGGCAACACCTTTCAGAGAGGCCAGTGATGGGGGATGAAGGTGAATGAGTGATGATGATAATCTTTACGGGTTTGCAGGGCAACAACTGCAGAGGCAGCTTTTAAAAGAACTGAGGTTCAGAACTTAACTAAACGACAAATAAGATTAATATGCAAAAAAAAAAAAAAAAAAATAAAAAAAAAAAAAAAAAAAAAAAAAGCATACAAAATATGGTAGGATGCTCAACTAGCAGGCTTGGGTATAAAGTGGAGACTAAGCAGGCCAACCAGCTTATAACAAATTATAAATTATAGCAAATATCAATTCATATAATTCATTGCAGTATTATAATCACATTTAAATTGTAATCGAGTACGCATAACCAGAATAATAGATTGAGATTATTTGTACATTTTATGAATCACTTTGACATGTCTACACCACAGTATTTTTTCATTGTCTGTATGAGCCAGAAAGGTAATATGCAAAGCGATGTTTCTACAGCCAAAAAGTGGCATAGCTAGCAGAGGTGTAAAATTATTACTGTCAAAAACCCTACATAAAAAAAAAAAAAAACACAAATCAAAGTTTCTACATTTTCCTTTTCTTAATTTGTGGCCCTAAAAAGACTCCAAATCATTCTTGAAATTGAACAATTTATCACATGGGATTACTACTGAAGGGAAACTGGGATACTGCGAATAATGAAGAAGCTTTAATGAATATTATCATTCATCTGTTTTTTCACATTAAGCAAAAGTGCATGCATATGTAGTGACTCGTCGTTCATCTTTTCTAAACCCTCATCATGCAAACTTAACCTTCACTGTTTCAGTCAATAAAAGGAATGAACGTGAAGTCAAATGTCATGAACTGTTTTTGTTTACCCTATATTTGCATGAACATACTTACAGTGGGTTTAACAAAGAACCTTGTCAAGCTATTTAGATGACAGTAACTCATGGGGGACAAAGAGCTAACTCGTCATGTGTGATGTAATATGTTAATGAAAGTAAACTGTTACTAAAAAAGACTGCTGATCTGCGTTATGGTAGTTTTGCCTGTGTGACCTTGTACTCAATGCAGGAGATGATGGTGACGGTAAAAATAGATGACACAAGATTAATATGCATTGATGTTAAGAGTGTCATCGTAGGTGAAAGAAGCAAAAGAAAAATAAACTAAAGGAAAAATTGCATGTGTGGACAGTTGCTGTGGGCAAAGACAGGCTGACCCACTTACCAAGGATGTACAGCCTGAGAGAGAGCGGACATGGAGGCCAGGGAGGCCACCAAGGAGCTCTAGCCACAAAGTGTGTGTGAGTGTGTGTGTGTCAGCTTAGTTCTATTAATGACTGACTCTGCGGAGTCCAGACAGGCTTTGAAAAGGTATTGGACCTCCCATGTACCATCACTCAAGTACACACACACACGCACACACACATCATGGGCCTCAAACACCTTCCTTTTCCCTTTTCATCTATCTGTAAAACAAACAGCAGGAGAAAGCCACAGAAGAGGAATATGGAAATGAGGCTGATGGGTGGCCTGGAGTGGAAGCCATCCTTGCCTGAAGTCCTCCATTATGCATTTATACTGTAGCTAGCCTCTATTCATTCCACAAAATATTGTATTGAGTAATCCTTTCACCTACTGACGCCATTACTTCACAAAAAAGGCTAAGTGGTATGACCAGATCCACAGATTTCACGGTTGTTGCACTGGAAGCAGCAGAATGTGGGTTTTGTAGCCATGCTAGCGACATGACTCTATGGATGGCCATGTCAATCTGTTGATCGTCTAACTGTCGGTCCACCACTGTAGTCCAGACTGAAATAACTTAACAGCTGTTGAATGGATTGCCATGAAATGTATCATTTTGGTCCCCAGAGGATGAATCCAGCAGGTCAGAGTTCTCACTTCTCCTGTGAAATATCTCAACATTTACTTGACGGGCACAGAATTTGCACACAATTTTGTACAAACATTCATGTTCCCCAGAGGATGAAGCTGACTTTGGTGAGCCCCTGACTTTTCCTTTAACGCCCCCATGAGGTTTACATTTGTGGTTTTGAGTTAAACATCACAACAGCTGTTGTTTGGATTGCCATGACATTTGGTACACACATGCATGGCCATCCCAGCTTGTTTTGTGCTGACTCAAATCTTTTGTCGTCAATATACTTCCATACATGGACACCTCAAGAAATTGTAAAAGCTTTGATGATCCCCTTTTCATCTATCGCCATGATGATGTAACCATTTAAATGTGTCCAAATTAATGACCAAATATATGCAAAATGAATCAAATTCCCAATTTGCTAATTAGCAAATGTTAGCACGCCGTCGCAGTAAGCTGGTGAACACGGTAAAAAGTATACTGCATCTGCTAAACATCAACCTGTTAACGTTGTCATTGTTAGCATGCTAACATTAGCATTGAGCCAAAGCACTGCTGTGCCTAAGTACCGGCTCACAGCATGACTATAGAATCTTACTCTTGTTTATGCATCTCGACTCAACTGCTTTTCTGCACAAACTTTGTACAGCAGACCAAGATTTATTTTTGAACTTTTCTGACATCATTACCCAGAGGTCAGGTGACATAACTTGCTGAAACAGTTTTAATGCTTCATTCTGTTTCAGCTCCAAACAAAAAAGGTGAATGCACACTATCTCCATTAGTTGTGATAGGCTCCTCTCTTCTGTTTTGACCCCAATCTGTTATTTGGATGAAAAAACAGGTGTATTATATTAGCTGCTTTAACATAGAATTTGAGGAAAATTTTGAATGTGTATTCCTGTTACATTTTATTGTAACATAATCATCTGCGGACCCATTTGCCAAAACAAAACCAACAATTTACAGCCAAAACATTTCAAAGCAATGTTTTATTAATTTGTGTCTGAAATGCATTCATATGGTAGCTGAGAAAAGAAATTGACTCTGTAATGTGGAGGACATTAGGCCTCTGTGGATGCACTAGACCATATTTCGCCTCATGTACCAACAACAATCTGGACCACGGTGGCTTTCCTGAGCAGAGCACCTTGGTGGAAAGTCAGAGTCAGACAGCAGTGCGGAGAGGAACATGTCAAACAGAGGTAAACTGAAGATTTTTCTCACATATGGGCATACATATGTTCCATTTATCAAAATATTCCATCAACAAATACAAAAAAAAGCACTTGCAACAGCCAACCCATTCAGTCAGTCAGTCAGTCATTTTCTACCGCTTGTTCCTGTTAGGCATCGCAGGTGACTGGAGCCTATCCCAGTGACTTTGGGCCGTTAGGCAGGGTACACCCTGGACAGGGGCCAACTTGTCGCAGGGGCCAACCCATTCAGTTAAATGTTTTTAAAAAAAGGTAACTGAGCGGATATGGCAATGTCAAAATACATACGATTTTTACTACATAATATAAGATGAGTAAGTTTTATATATTTTTCTTTTCGTTAAAAGCATAATATAAGCCAATTATCACTGCTGTCTTGGTTAGTAACCATTAGTAACTAATGGTGACATATAGCAGAAAAGTAATAATAATGTATAAAAGTAATATACAGGGGAAATATTGTGCATTTCTACCCTTAGTCCTTATGAAAGTAAGGAAATGGGATGGAGATATATAGCAGGGAGTGAAAAAGGAAATGATTTTGCCTCCAAGGAGAGGACAGAAATGTTATAAAGTTAGGCAGATGAGAAAAAGATTATAAGGTGTGGAAAGGGATGACTGGAGGTGAGAGACATGGCGGAGGAGATGATGATGTGAGAAATTAAAGTGTGAGTGATGTCAACGTGGAGAGGAGGAGGGATGTGATGGGGCGCTCCCATTTCTGCTTTTATAATCCCAAGATTCCCATGAACATGGCTTCCCCAGCACTTTACTAACCGATCTGCCACCATGGGAAAGAATAAGCACACTGGTTTATATTTTATAGACTGACATAAGAAGTGTAATGCAATTATTTAGCAGCTGTTTTTCATGGTTGTACCTCTTATTCATTCTGACACTCTGTCTGAGAAAGATTTGGTTTCTTAGTAGGGTCTAAGTAGGGCACAACACAGAGACAAACACTCTAATTAAAAGATAATTACAAGGTTTTATAATTCATCAAAGTCCTGTGTGGTCTCCAGAGCTTCAATATGGATTACACATTAGAGTCCTCAATTCAATCAACTTCCGCCTTTGCAGTATTTTCTCCTATCAAATGTGATTTTTTTTTTGTTTCTGTCCTCATTCTGTGTCTAAATGGAACTGATGGTTGGTGTGTCAAGCAGGGAAGCCCCTCACTCTTGCTGTTGCAGCTGATATGCTCTGGTGGGACCGAATCTATTATGCATACATATAGCCTACATCTTCATAAGTGTGACACTCAAGTCATGCTGGAAATCCTTTCTGGATCCAATACAAGGTGAAAGCAGATGCCTTTAAGTGGCAAAGTCAGTTTCAAGACGGTGAAAAAGTACAACCAAGCAAAGACTGATCTTGCCTGTAAATTTTTGTTTTTTATGTGCTTGTGCAGCCACGTGTGGTGGTTCACATGCATGCTTTTTTATTTGTTTATGTCTTTGTGTCCACACAGCACGCAGGCTGAAACAATAACAGAGTGCCACAGCCAGCCGAGCTTCAGCTGTGTTCCACCCTCTGCCTTCATCCTTTCTCCCCCATCCCTCTCTCCGTTGCCGGGGTTACAACAGGGCCTGATGCGGCTCCTGGCCAGTCAGGCTTTGTTCTACAGATGGCCCTGTCCTCTTTCCCTCTATGCTTCTGCTCCTGGCTGCCTCCTCAGTGCCTCTGTCATGTGCAGCTGCACTCCAACCCTGATATCTACATTTATGCTAATATGAGCAGTTGATTAAGTAGTCACATGCACACACAGCTGTTTTGTCCATATGGTCCTCTTCTTCATATGTGTGCTTTTACTGTTACTGTGTGTGTGTGTGTGTGGATAGGAAAAGGGCATGGGATGGTCGAGGGCATGTCACTGGTTGAGTAACACTGCTTATAAAAGTGGAGTGATTAGAATCTGGATCTAATTTATCATAAACAGTAGATTACTGGTGGATTTAAGGAGTTGTCTGTGGGGTAATAAAGATTCATGACTATCATTGAATCTCACAATGGCACGTCATTGCTTTTGCTAGGCCGATTAACTACCAATAACAATAATTCTATGCAAATTATTTTTTCATGTAAACTAAATTTTCTCATTGGAAAAAAAATACTGCAAACAAATTTTTATTTTCTATGTAAATCTGCATGCCATGAACATATCAATTAGACTCCTATTGCTATTGTGAATACAAATTAAATAAATAATATAATTAAATTAAAGATATCTGTCTGCCTGTCTCTTTCTTGCTCTGACATTAGTCAGCCTGTCATTCCCTAGGGCCTTTCCCGGGGGAAAATAACCAGAGAGGCACTTACATTTTCTCCACAAGGAGATGTGATCAAGTGATTTTTTTTTCCAGAGCCACACCATCCCATCATAACCTCCACAGTGTTTTCCCATCATACAATAAAGCCCATCTTTGAGATTTACATTTAACACATGCTCAGACATGCTGTTACCATTTGATCCTTTTCCCTTTGACTCACTTTATCTTTGTAGCTTTAATGCAAAAAACACATGAAATAATACTATTACTTTTGTAGCCATGCTAGCAGTATAGCTCTAGAGATGACAATGTTGGTCTGTCAGTCGCTCATCACTTTGGGCCAAACTTAAATATCTCAACATCTACAGGATGCACAACATTTTGTACAGCCCTTCTTGGTTCCCAGACAATGAGTCCTACTGACTTTGGTGATCCCCTGACTTTTCTTCTAGTGCCACACAGTGCTGACAGGCTGTGAAATGTCTCGTCAACTGATGGATGGATTGCCATGAATAAATTCATGTCCCCTCAGGATGAATCGTAATAACTTTGGTGATCTTTTAATAATTTGTTCAACCTGCAAACTAATGACATTCCCATCAGCCTTAACTTCACTTTGTGATTAGTGATGATTAACAAATGTTTGCATGCTAACATGCTAAACTAAGATTGTGAACAGCATTGTTATTGTTATTGTGAGTATGTTAGCATGCTGACGTTAGCATTTAGCTCAAAGCAGCACTGTACCAAAGTACAGCCTCACAGAGCCGCTAGTGTGGCTGTAGACTCTTAGTCTTGTTTTTTGCTATTTGAGCCAGCTTTGTTCAGTAAGTACAATTAGTGCACAAGGAAATTGGCAGGGCACCAATGTTAGACCCATTGTGAAGGCAAGAAAAAGGGGAAAAAAAACCTCTCAAAAAAACCATGTGAGGAAAGCCAGCCGGATGGGCAGTAGCATAGCCTAATTAGATGCAAGGATAGCAAAAAATACAAACAAGAAAAATAAATGTTCCATTACAGGAGTAGTGGTAATAGTGTGGTAATTAGGTAAATGTTAATATTTCCTGGGGAGATGGCTTGAAATATTGTGAGAGAAACTATTTCCCTTGTAGACTGCTTGTGGGGTCAGAGCTTAGAACCGTCCAACAAATGCTAAGCGGTAGACACTGGTACAGGTTGCCAGATACGTGATACACAGCCTTAGTTTTCTCTTAAAGACATTAACTTCATTATTGTTCCAGGAACTGTGTGACTGGATGCTGCTGTGCATCCTTTGCAGAAGATCCAAACCAGCTCATTTTCTCAAATGCAACCAGATGTCCATGACCTCAGACAGCTGAGCTGTTCTTCCCCTCACATGCTCTTTGGGCCTTTTTCAATGCCTTTCAGTCAGCCACATTCCACTGTGAGGCATTCAAGTGCAATGTGCAAGGTAGCCTAATTTTGTAGGTTAATAAGGGAGTTGGGGTGGTCCTATATTTAACATGGTGAGTGGAAACCATATTAAAAGGCCGTCCCTGAGCTATTTCCCTGTGGACCGACTGGCCCTTTTAATACAAGACAGCTTCAATGTGGCCTCAATAGGAAAACAGGCTCTACACTGTATGTATCAGTCACATTCACAGTCTTTACCAATCATTATCATTATGCAAATAGGTATAGAATTGTCTACATATTTACACTTAGACGCAGAGCAGGGATCTAACCGTCACTGCAACATTTTTCTTAATGAACCTAATTTTACTTAATTGTGCTTCCAGTACTGGGTTGAACAAACCTCAGTTTGGTTTCAATACATTTTTGGAACCAATGTCCCTGTAATGTAAAAATACTCCATCACAGCAATTTCTGTATTCAAAATCTTCCTGAAATAAAAGTATAAAAATATATTCAAGAAAATGCACTAAAAGTATCATAAGTAAAAGTATGTATTATGCTGCAGAATGGTGGCAGTCAGAGTTTTGTTATTCTATATTACAAAAAAGAATTATTATTATTGATAAGAAGCATTTTAATGTTGTAGCTGGGCAAGATGGAGCTAATTTTAACAACTTTATATTTTTTAATCTGCAACAGTGCATCATATTTTATAAACTAATAATGAGCTTTGTTTGAAAATTCTTAATCTGAAAAGCAATTGGTAACAATAGCTGAATAATCAATGTAGTGGAGCAAAAACTATAATGTTACCCTATGAATTATAGTGGAATCGAAGTGTAAAGTTACGGACAAGGAAAATGACAAGTAATTATACTTAATGACAAAACATGAGTATTTGTATTAAGTTACATTCCATCAGTGGTTGTTTGACATTTTAGTGAATCTAATAAATGGGTCTAAATAATGGCAGATTTTTTTAAGTTTAGACAGTTTAGTCAGATGCTACTAGAAATATATTAACATTTTTGGACTATATCTTAAAGTTGTTCAAATAGCATGGCTCGTCTCTAAAAGGTTAACTATTTGTTTTAGGTTTTTTTCCCTTCCCTGTTTCTTTTTTGTGTGTGGCTAAAACCACTATTGGGGCCCCCCAGTGGTAATATAAAACATGACACTGTGGGCACGTTTAAAATTTCACTTTAGGCTTAGGGCTGGGGTTAGTCATGTTGCATATGTGATTAAAGTAGCCATGGGTAAACCTGCAGGGAATAAATGTAAGTAAATTCAATATCCTTACATGTGCAGTACACGTTTGCGTGTGTGGGCGTGTGAGGGTGGGGCTGCATGTGTCAGAGATTTCTCAGATTAGTCCAGTCATCTGATGCCCATTTAATCTAATCTGGAGGAAGCAGATGTTCATGAGCAGCAAACTCAGTCATCCCTCACAGTTAGCCCAATGTCTCTTTCATTCTCTTCTCCTTTCATCCCTTTGGAATTGCGTTCCTGCCACTTGTTGATATGTTGTCTGAGCGTGTGTTTGCATGTACAACTGTGGTGTATGAGTATGAAGTTAAAATACAGAATGTTTTAATATGTTAAAGACAACAGAGGACCAGTCTAAAAGTGAGCTACTGAAAGGTTTTATGAAACTCATAGTATTTGGTAATTTCTTTGTTGAGCAGATTCAGCTTAGTAACCCCC
>CM022479.1:17132497-17147794 GCA_011952105.1 Coreoperca whiteheadi | reverse complement strand
GTTTCATCTCTAAGCGAAGTCACACCTCCAGAGTTAGGTCATTGATTTTTCCTTGTTTTCGAAGGCTGAGAAAACAACAGAAACTGAAACCACATCCAGAATCAATAGTAGAGTACTCTACTGCGAAGGTAAGGACATATCTCATCATGAAAGCAGTGATCATCATCAGCCTGGCTGCTCTCATCAGGGAGGTAGAGAACTTACAAGGTCAACCTCTAAATATAGAGGGTCCCCAGAGGGAGGCATGCAGGGAGAGAGAGGAGTGAGGGGAGACAATGATGGAAAAAGTGGGATCAAGGGTCAAAATAAGTTAATGTGGTAATTAAGTTCCTTGGTAAGTTGTCGTGGAGGAGATAACCTTATGTTTAGTGCTATTTCGATGCCTACATGCCCAAATTAAAACGGAATGGAAGAACGATTTCCATGTGTTCACAGTGAAATGAAAGGTTAGTATGACTTCGTCTAAATGTTTATTTCAGTGTGTGCATGTTTATTGGTGGTGTGTGCATGCAGTTGCCAATACAGTTGCTTATTAGATCTGTGTGTGTGTGTGAGTGAGTGTGTTATAGCTTGTAAGTGAGTGATCACCTGCTGCAGCACCAGCAGAGGTTATCCAGGACAAAGCTCCTCCCCTGCAGTCTGCTGTCATAAGTTGGATCAACACCCTCTTCTCTCCTTCACCCTGTCTCTTACTCACGCTCTCCTCTCTTTTCCAAATGCTCTGCTGCATAGAAAAGGGTGGAGATTTTAGATGTGCTGGTCTGCTGACTTGCACGCTGATACACAAATATGCTGATCATCTCACAATTTAATCTCAGCTAAACTATTTGTGTGGGATTGCAGTGAAATTATTAGTAAATGAATTGAATGTGCTTATATCATGGGAATAATGGGTTCTGTGCACATAATGGAGTTCAGGGCACTCTGCACGTTCCTGTTGTCCTGACCATCATTATTCCATCTACAAAAAGAAAAGGGTTTTCTTATCCACAGCTCAGTTCAAAATCAGACACTACAGACATTTCTGTCTAGACATTTTGGGGTTCCCCCTCAGCCTGGGCCCCTGTCCAGCCACTATGGTGCACCAGCTGGCACAAGAAATCACAATCAAAAATAGCCTAATTAAATTAAAAAATATGTTTTATACAGTGATAAAGTGCTCAGAAAGGCAGGTATGTGGGGCCATTAGTTGGAAAGTTTCTTTATGAGGTTCCATCGGCTCTGCTCGGCTGAACACAAGACAGAATCAATGGTCCCATTCTGAGACTTGGCACAACTTGAAGGTGAAAGGGAACTCGAGACAGAATTGGGAATCTAAAATGGTTGGAGGTTCAATGGTCCTCAAAACTCTGGGTCAACTGTGTGCCAGTAATATAAAAGTATTAGTACTGTGGATAAAGAGTATTCAAAGTCTGACACAAAATCGAGACAACTGCGCTCCTGAACGATGTCTGGAGCTTATTTTTCTATGATTTCTCAGTGGATTTATGGACATTTATTCTCCATATGTATCGGAACATAATGGTATCAGTGAAAGTCAACATCCTAGATTTTCCCATCACACACAATAGGTGTATAACGTCTGTGTGTTCAGATTTGACAGAGTTGTGACTCAGAGGAGTATGATTTTTTTCTGCAAATTTTGGCAGTCAGGTGCTAAGGGTTTTAAAATATCTTAATGAGTTAGAAAAACATTGAAAAACTACAACTTCCCATTGTTTTCAAAACACGTTTAGACCTGTCTCTTTCACCTCACAAAGTACCCCATAAAACATTGCAGTCAACAGAGGACTCACCTGATCCCCAATCCCAACTAACTTAATCCTATATGCCATACTCTAAGTGCCCTCTTCCCTGTCCTGCTAGTAAAACTGTTATAGACGACTGCAGTGAATGCAGTGATGGATGATGAATCATTACACGGCTGACACCCAGCATTGGATATTGTTAACTGGGCTCTTAGCTGCCCTCCATTTAGAATTGGGTTCTCTTCATTTACATTCAAGGACGATGACGATTTAAGAGTTCCTGGCCATCAATCAGCAAACTTACTTAAGTGTCGATCAGCTCTGTGCAGAGTGAGCTACTGCTGCAGTCCCTGTGGTCCCATATCATCATCCTAATCAGTATTTTGATTGAACAAGCATTGCATATCATGTTGAACCTGTCCTTGGGCTGTAGCGAATGGCAAAGCAAGGAGAACACATGAGTGAGGACATGTGGTATTTCTCAGGTAGGAGTCTCTTTTGCTTTCATGTGCGATTTCCGCTCTCTGCCTGAAGAAATATGTGGGTTTTTTCACCTGGCCCACTTTCAAGCAGTGGAGGAAAAAAGGGCAGGAGAGACTACCTGCAGGAAATCTGTACCAGTTAATTTGACTGTATAATCATTGAACCTCATCTTGTTTGTTGTGATTGCATTAAGAGCTGTTAGCATCAGTCCTCTGTGTGTGTGAGTGTGTGCCTGCATGTGCTTATTAGGTCTGGGTAGTTGTGATACAGTATGCAGGTATGTAAATGATCAGAGCATAGTCAGCGACACAACAAATTGTACAGCCTCTGTATCCTGCACCTCACAGGTGTCACACAAATTTTGCTCACACAGTTAAAATCTACTATAATAATGTTTGAGCACATACTTTATTGTTATATTTGTCCCCAACACAGACATGGGGGCACTTCCAGCATCCATTCAAATCTGCACACACCGAAACACTCAAACCATAAGATATAGGAAAATAATGATAAATTGACTCATATGGGAATAGCTCAGGCATGAGGACCTGGGACTTGACCTGCACACAGGGGTCACAGACTTACTACAGCTGCTGGCTTAGTATTCCTCATTCCCTCAATTCATCGCCCTCGATTCAGTTCAGAAGAACATTTTACCTACAGTATTTCTTTTTCTCATTTTTCCCTGGCATTCTTCCAGACCAAAAGAAAACATTATATTGTTTGTGGGGACATTGTGTATGTGGGCATGTAGGCTATGTTGTCAAGTGTAGATCCATCATGGGCTAAGTCAGTTACAATACATTTTAGGAAAATCTATTCCCCATCTTCATCTTCTCAGTTTCTACCTTTAACTGTTGTTTTGTCCTTTGTTCTCTCCTGAGACGCACATGTTTTGTTGAAAACCGTTTCCACCCAGTGGTGGTCGATGCTTCCCCTTTAATGTGGAGCGGTGAGGACGGGAGTGACGGGGAAGGGGGGAGCGCAGAGGGATGGGGCGAGGCGCGCAAGAGGCTCTTAGTATGCGCTGCGATGCCCTACTGCAGCCCACGCGTCTCAACTATGGTGAATTATGGTGACATATAAGAGACATGTGAAGGATCGGCAGCTCAAAAATAGTTGGTCGTGATGAGATGACAGCCGCTGGGCAGATTAGTCAAATGAGGCAAGAAGGGCAGATATGAAGGAATGGACTCACGATCTCAAGGCACCTGTTAAGAGGAGACAAACTGGATAAACATACATGCGTCTGCGCACCAAGAGAATCAGGGTGAATTCCTGCATGCCATTATCTGAAATTATGCTGTAGTCCGACAGATAATGCGATGCTGCTTTGTTTAGTGCATGGAGTCTATTGTGGCTGTCCATGATCCACACAGGGGAGGGCTGCAAATGGCTTGAGCATGTACGGCACCTGCCACTCCAAACTTAACTCACTCGCGCTTGCCAATCCACCACAACACTGCCATTTAATGTTTGAATATCCCAGTGCATGAACTTGGCTGCTTTGTTTCAAATATATGAAAAAAATATTTGTTCACCTGTAAAAAAAAAAAAAAAAACGCCATCAGAGGACTGCGTTGTTCCATGGAATGGGTTGTGAACATAATCCTCCATTTCTTACTAATGTGCATCATTGGTGTCTTCATATGGATATTCCCCATCAGAAAAAAAGATGGTGGAATTTAAATGCGATACATTGGAAAATAACATTTTAACGAGCTAAAACACGGAGATGCAAAAACCTTCAGGCAGGTATACGGACCTCTTTCGGGATCAAACAGGTGATTTCACTTTAGATTAAATCTGCCGAAGCATGCGACAGCAGCGCCTCCCGCAACCTCCCTTCCCCAATAAGTCTCTGCAGATACCAGGCTAGAGGATTACCTTTGCTGTTGTCGCAGGCGGCGGGTATTGTTCTGAAGTAGGGGCGTTAAGATTTGCTTTAACGAAAATCAACGTACCCCCCCCCCACACACACACACACAGACACACAAGCTTCAGCCTGTATCTAGCTGCATCACAACATGTATCTGCTGGTCACTGAGGCGAGGGAGGTAACTCCTGATTCCTCACGCCTTGTCCCCTCTCCCACTCCCAGTGGGTTGCTGCAGAGCCAGAGCTTCAGCAGATATATGGCTGGCAGAAAGGAGCTGCTTTGACCGCGGGGGCTGACTTTTGACTGGACACTTCTGCTTGGCCCGCTAGGCAGTACCAATAGAGGACACACTGTGAACAGCCTTACAAGTGCCAGTGCAAATAGGTAGGACTTTTTATGTTTTTATTCAGATATTGTTGCTTTTAATACCAAATTACATGTCTATCTGTGTCTCTAAAGTAATGTGTGGCCTAAAATAGACCTAGTATCCAATACTAAGGTTATATACTGTTCAAACAGCTCTGCAGTAATGCAGTGGGCTATGTCAATCACTGGCTATGATAAACATCTCTAAATATAATTTATTGATAAACTGTTAATTTGATCAGTAACTTGATGAAGTTTTTCTCGGCTTTGGGAGAGAATGTTGGTCACATCACACATACAGAGAGAGGAAATTTATCTCAGAGATTGTATGGAACACTCAGGATATAATCAGATTTGTTGGTTGTAATTGCACCCTTTGAGAGCTGATACAGTATTACCGGCTAGCATATTGATCCTGCAGTGTGCTCATATGAGAGAGAACTCATAACCTAGACACAATGGAGCCAATTCGCACAAATGGTTCTGCCCCCCTGATTGTTATTTTCAAGTGCCCTGATCTTGCCTGTTTGCAGGAAGGTCTTGAAATAACACAGCGTTTCTGGGAATTACTGACAATTTTAGTCTGTGAAAGTTTAACAAAATTAATTTAACAACATTTTAATTAATAAATCAATTTAAAAGTATGTGTTTTCTTGTTATGGCATTCATTATTGCAGACTGTCTCTGCTTTCCGTCCTTTTCTGTAGCTCCTCGCAGGCCAATCTTCCTGTACCTGTACCCACAAGTATATCCTCGTGGCCCGACGTGGCCCCACCCTGTCTGAAACCTGCAGGTCCCATCTCCTTCCAGCATGACGGTTGCTACCAGCGACCCTGGGGACGAAGCCGCAGCACATCCAGGTCAGCCTCATGACCAGTACGACCCAGAGCCGGATCATGATTGCTGTGAGAGGGTCGTCATCAACATCTCAGGCTTGCGCTTTGAGACGCAGCTCAAGACCCTCTCCCAGTTTCCAGAGACGCTGCTGGGGGATCCCAAGAAAAGGATGAGGTATTTCGATCCTCTCCGGAATGAATACTTTTTTGACCGGAATCGGCCAAGTTTTGATGCTATTCTGTATTATTACCAATCAGGAGGGAGGCTGCGCCGCCCTGTCAATGTGACCCTGGACATTTTTTCTGAGGAAATCCGGTTTTATGAATTGGGTGAGGAGGCTATGGAAATCTTCAGGGAGGATGAAGGTTTCATAAAGGAAGAAGAGCGGCCTCTCCCAGAGAATGAGTTTCAGAGACAAGTATGGCTGCTGTTTGAGTATCCAGAGAGCTCAGGTCCTGCTCGCATCATTGCCATCATCTCTGTCATGGTGATTCTTATCTCTATTGTCAGCTTCTGTCTGGAGACATTGCCAGTTTTCCGAAATGATGTGGAGGTTTACAATTCTCCATTCCAGTCCAGGTCCAATGCCACCTCTACCTATGACGGCTCGGATTATTTCACAGACCCTTTCTTCATTGTGGAGACCCTCTGTATCATCTGGTTCTCTTTTGAGTTCCTTGTTAGGTTCTTTGCCTGTCCCAGCAAAGCTGGATTTTTTGGCAACATCATGAACATCATTGATATAGTGGCAATCATCCCCTACTTCATCACCCTGGGCACAGAGCTAGCAGAGAGGCCAGAGGACAGCCAGGCAGGCCAGCAGGCTATGTCTTTGGCTATTCTCCGTGTCATTCGTCTAGTCAGGGTGTTTCGCATCTTTAAACTCTCGCGTCACTCCAAGGGGCTCCAGATCTTGGGACAGACTCTGAAGGCCAGTATGCGTGAGCTAGGCCTCCTCATCTTCTTCCTGTTTATCGGTGTGATCCTCTTCTCCAGTGCTGTATACTTCGCAGAAGCAGACGAGCCACATTCCCAGTTCAGCAGTATCCCTGAGGCCTTTTGGTGGGCCGTGGTTTCCATGACCACCGTGGGCTATGGAGACATGGTCCCTACAACCATTGGAGGAAAGATTGTGGGTTCTCTCTGCGCAATCGCCGGTGTATTAACTATTGCCCTGCCTGTACCTGTTATCGTGTCAAACTTCAACTACTTCTACCACAGAGAGACAGAGGGCGAGGAGCAGGCACAGTACCTTAATATCCCAAGTGTACCTAAAGCCAGCTCAGTTGACGATCTGAAGAAGAGTGGTCGGAGCGGCAGTGGATCCACTCTCAGTAAATCTGACTATGTGGAGATCCAGGAGGCTGATAACCACAGCACTGAGGGCTTAAGACCAGAGGGCATGAAAACAGGAAACTGCACCCTGGCTAACACTAACTACGTAAACATCACTAAGATGCGTACAGATGTATAATGTGAGCTACTTTAGATGGTTAACATCAGCTGGGGACTACAGGGACTGTAAAGGGAGGATGAAGGTATGACTCCCTGTATTGACCAACTATTGCGCCCACTATGGGACTCCAGAAGAGATGAGTGAGATTAACTTGGAGAAAAGGTCAGTTGAGTGGACATCATGTTCTCCCACATGCTATGGCATATATCATAGAACTGCCACCCATCTTATTTAGGACATTGTCAGTGTCTGCATGGAGTTAGTCTTACCTATGTGACAGTAGTCGTCCTGCTCGCAACAGTAGCAAATTAGTAGTCTAACCAGTAATAATCCATATTAACAGCGTAAAGGGAACACTAGTTTCTACCTTCTTGCTCAAACTGCCACTGGGAGAAGATGCACGATAACAATCATTTTGATCAGCTTAACCTTTATTTTTAACATAATAACTTGTAATTTAAGACAGGCCATACTCTCAGCATTCATGAGAAAGTTTAATCTGCTGCTCTATCTGCCAAGGTCCTGAGTCAGATAAAAACTAACTCACCAAGATCACAGCTCTTCTGTCAGGGAAAAACTGAATTGAGCAACAGAGAAAGCGAGTGAAAGCGATACTAATATGCTTTTGGCCAAATGGTCATTTGTTGCTTTCTCTGTCAGAGAAAAAGCCTGAGTGCACTAGTATTCCTCCCTGGGCCCGCACTAGATATTGTCTAGAATAATATAGTGGCCTCTTTAGAGACCAACTGGGCTTTATTTCTGGACCACAATAGCACACCGCCTTCATTTTCCTTTCATTTTTCCTTGATGATACTCAAGTGGATTTACAGTATATTCCCTTTTTGTTTACAGACAATGCAGGCTAGCAGGTGGACAGAAGAAATGTCTCTTTAGAGCAAATGTCTTGTTTATTTATTAATGTGTGTTCATTTGATTTGTTGTAATGTATGCTTTTTTAGTAATATGATGAATGTGTGCTTCTCACCTACATTTTGTATGGTTAAAATACCTGATGTAGAAAGAAAGATACTGAATATTTGTGAGTGCCTATATCTCCATTCTCTTAACTGCACTTTAAGTGTCTCTTTAGCCGCCACCTAGGTCCACTGTAACAGACAGTGAGTAGTGTTCAGTATGACACCACTGCCCAGCAAAAATATTGCTGTTCTTGACTTCATAGCATTCCATGTTTGTAGAAATGAGAATTAGGGAGCAAACAAGGGTGAGTTTGTTGTTTTTGTTTTGAAGCTCATTTTTATACCAATTATACTTTGTATGTCCAGAATGCACAAAATTGAGCAGAAAATTATTTAAACTTTAAAACACAGTTTAAGGTTTATGGCAGCAAAGTTAAATAGTTTAATGTATTCTTTTTTATGGTATTTACTAAAAAAGTTTAAAATTGCAGTTTTTCTAAAGGCCCTCTACCAAAGAAAGAGCTCAGCAATCAACTAAAATGACGCCTTTAAGGTCCACCTATTGTCATACCAGCAATGCCAGCTTTGTATTATTCAGTCTTGCTGGATAAGTGGTAAGAAGCAATGTCAGCATTTAAGTCTGCTGTTAGCTTGCTTATGGAATCCAGAAGCTCATTAGCAATACAGGTAACATTGATTTCTCTTACCTAATCAAGCTGATAACCAATCTTTGCCTGTCATGCCTGTCTTTTTTCTCCCCTTAAACAATAGATCAAAATTAGTAAACTTTGCCTGCCTCTGGAACAAGTTAAAAACAACAGATATGTTTCTATTATTTCACTGTTAGATTTTATTTCAACAAGTTGTTGCTAGCTCAATTATCGGGTCACAGAAGACAAATGTGCCACCACCTGACATACTGTATCTTGGATTGTAGAAGAAATGAATTTTGTCTCAGTATTTTGTTTTCCTTTTTGGTACTTATGCAGTTTAAACAGTCATTCCATTGGTGCATTTTGCCCACAAAATGCAGGACCTCGGTTTTGTGTCCTTCATCAGCTTTTTATCAGATACATTCTATCTGCTATTGTAGTGCTGCATGTCCTTTGAAGTATTCATTGTAGCATGAATTAGTGTGGATAATACTTAAAAAGCAAATTGACATAAATATATTCCTATATCTCTAGAGGTACTGGCACTATGTGCAATATAATGTATGAAAGACAAATGTCTTGTTTTAGAAGTATGTGTCATGCTTTGAATATGCATCTTCTTGTCATTACTATCTAGAATATTGCTGAGTCGCAATCCATGTGAAATACTTAACCATAGGGGGATGTGTGTCCATGAGGAGATTTGTTAACTATCGCTAATGTAAGGAAGATTGAGAAAGTAACAGCAGGTTAAACATGAGAGGAAACAGGGAAGGTTTGAGAGGTTTAGAAAAAATCAACAAGGAGAGATCCGATTTCAAAGCCACATTAACTCCAGAATAGGGATAGGTAAACCTGTGATCCATAGCTCAGAAGTTAACTAATGTCCCACTCCTTTCAACTTTAAAGTCTTCATAGTCAGTGAAAGTCACAACCCAGGAATGGTGTATCATTGTGAAAGCACAACAACAGCTACTATCTGCTGCCAGCCCAGTGGATGCACCAAGATCCAAACAGTCAGTCAGTCAGACTTTTTGCTCAGCGAAGTGTATCATAATGCTCCAAGGAACTGTCTGAGTGACCTTCTGTATCTCTGATATACAGGTCCACCACTGTGTGTGTGTGTGTGTGTGTGTGTGTGTGTGTGTGTGTGTGTGTGTGTGTGTGTGTGTGTGTGTGTGTGTGTGTGTGTGTGTGTGTGTGTGTGTGTGTGTGTGTGTGTGTGTGTGTGTGTGTGAGAGCGAGAGCGAGAGGGAGAGGGAGAGAGAATGAGAGAAACAAAGAGATTGGGAGAGAAATAGGGAGCTTTTAGATGCACACAAGCTGAGTGTATAGCTTTTAGAGACAATGTGGTAACAGTTATCTAAAACAGTGCTTTTCTTTACTCCAGGCCAGAACTACTATGGTGCTCTATGTATTCTATTCCATTCTAGCACACTGTTTACAGACCGTGTATATATTCAGCACATGCATATAGTATATTAAACAAAGAAAACTGAAAGGAATGTCCTGGTACACTCACTAGAGATGAGATCTACAAGCATGTGTTGACATAAGAGATAAGCTTCAGTATCAGCCAGGGCCAGTTACTAGGAATGGAAGCGAGGAAAAGTTGGGAAGGAAAATTTGATAATGAAAGTAAGAGAAACACTGCCCACGCCCTCCTTTGCTTTGTTCTCTGGTGTGTACTTGTGTGTACTGTTCTTGTGTACTGAAACACCTATGTGACTTTATGTGACTTGAAAGCTTTGTCTGTACTGCCGTCTTTTCCACTTTTGTTTCCAAGCACAGTACTGAAGTGACACTCTGTCTAGACAAAAACACCCTCTTGGAGAAACCAACAGGACGACACATCAGGATCATCTCAAACAATGAAAACATGTCTGTACTCCACAACACAGACAAGAGGACACTTGACACACACACACACACACACACGTATTTGAACACATACAGACACTGACGTGTGTACACACTGCCTGTGAACATATACCTTTATGGTCACATCTGTTGTCAGGACAGACACCTGTGGTTCCATCAAACTTCGAGACCACAAAGTGAATGGACTTAAACCCACTGCTGGTGGTGAACACACGTAGCCATGTAAACAATGTATCAAAGAGTTACAGCTGCTTTCAATGATGTCTTAAAATGCCTAAAGCTTCAGCTTTAAAACAAGCTTCTGCCATGTACAGATTCCTGTGTAGCAGGGAATCGGAAGTGTATGCTTGCTGAATTAATCCAAGAAACTAAAGTTGTACAGTCTCTTAGGTTTAATATGCTCCAGGGACTAAGGATGAAAGTATATTAAGAAATCAAAAAGAAAAATATGATTTCTATGAGAACTTTAACTTATTGTGTCACCAGACACTACATATTTGAACTGTTGTTTGTTTTTTTTCACTATGTTTTTCTATTTGAATGTTATTATTGGCTCACCTTTGAGCCTCACAGTGCAGGGGCTGAGGTTTGACTGAAATACACATGCAGGCCTTGGTCAAATAGATGTAAATGAATATGTATACTGTCTTAATACATATTTACCAACAGACAACCACCTCCACTTACTCTACGTCCTCTAACTTCTTTAACTAGTCACAAATGTGTGTGTATGAGATTTAGATAATCCTCAGCTTCTTCACTGTAGTGCGGTCTCTACTCATGGTGGTCTATACTCAACGGTCTGTATAAAGCCTGTTTTTTTTCTACCAATGTAAGGAAAAAGACTGAACCAAGACACAAATGGCTCATTGTTAAAGGAAATATGGATGCCATGCCCTTCACAAGGACTCCTAGTAAATATAAATGGATTAATAGAGAATATCTATAGAGTGATACTTTCATCATTCAGAACAATTGTAAAAAATAAAACTATTACAAAACATAATGGTCTTGGTGATAATGTCAATAATAGCATCTTATGATAACCTCAAGCTACTGTGTGTCTTTCTGTTAACAAAATGAAGGCAAAAAGACCAATAGATGTGGATTTAGTGGATTTAGATCAGTTTGTCTCATAATGATAACCACCAATAACCAGCTGTTTGGACCAGTGATTTGTATCTATGGTGTTTTTCACCATAACAATAAACTTTGTATGTCCAGAGTGCACAGAATTGAGCAAAAAATGATCATCAAAAAACTTTAAATGAGTGACTGTTTTCATGAAATCCAACAACTTACTGTGGATCCTGTGTTAAAACATAGCAAAGTCACTCAAGCATAGTTAGTAATATATACAATTCTTTTTTGGTGCTCTTAAAGCAAAACGAATAAAGTCATGAGAAAGAAAACCTAAAAGTTCCATATACAATGTAAATTGATGAAAGCACCAGTGGACCGGCTGCTCTCATGTCCAGTACAGAAGGTATATTTGAATGAACTATCGACCCTCACCTCCTCAATGGTTTTGTGTCCCTCTTTTCTCCTTAAGTGAATCTTATGCTCTCTGTGGTTTAGTCAGAAAGCGAAGCGACCTATTTATAAAAACAGCAAGGGTGAAAGTGAGACTGAGTGAGGAAGAGAGAAGAGAGCAAAACGCTCTTGACTCCTGGTTCAACATAGAGTGGGACAAGTACAAACATTTGCTGTATCAGTGCCATTTCATAGAGTTTAACACTTCCCCTAGCAGCTGGTAATGTTTGTCTCTCCTCTCATCATCTTTCCCTTCTGCTCTCATCACTGCTGCTTGAGTTTGTTCTCGCTTTCCCTCTCTATTATTTGCCCCTCTCATATTTCATTTCCCACACATTTTCTCTTGTGTTGATCTCTCTCCATCTCTGTCTCTGCAACCTAAGCACCAAAGTAATGCACAGTGGGTGATCTGATTCTCCTCTCAGACATATATTAGCAGGAGTATAATGCTCCCTCTGGCTGTCTCAGTTGGCTGGGTTCCGGTATGTCAGCTAAGGACAGTAACCAGGCAGCCTTTCAGATAACTGATGGGTATGATCCACTGATTGGTTTGATTAGCTATGCATTAAACTGGAACTTCGTGCCAGTTCTCTTTAAGCCAGCCAGACAGTCAATATTCCATCAAAACACACATATGTGGTTTTCCCATTTTACCATCTGCATGCTTTTTTTCCTGCCCTTGTCCTGACTTACGTTTTTATTTTGTAGACAACGTTTATCAAATGATTTAAACTGGCCACAAGAAAATAATAAAATTAATATATTACCAGTAGGTTTTCCCAGACAGTTTCTGTTCTGAGACCTACCATTTTGATAGAGACAAGTGCACTTGTGTTTGTATGTTGCATGAGGCAATATCCAATAGATCGAGTGAAAGCCTCACATGCTATGAACATTTGCCCATTGCAGTATGAGCTGATTTGTAACAGCCCAGTTAATGGTCTGTCAACCTGAACTTTCTTTATACAACACCAGGTTCCATAAGGGAAACCTATGTACATAATGTTTACACATATGTACATTTATGTGTATGTGTGAGTGGAGGAGGGGAAACCCTGTTTTTAATCAATCCTGTCCCAACAGTCCCCCATATTAACCTCTACTATTAATAGCACATACAGGAGGCTTTCTTTCTGTTTAAATATCTCCTTCTTGCTGTACATGTAAATAGGTAAACAGCCAGAGGACTGTTTCAATTGCATAGTTTATAGTCGTGGACAACCCAGATATTTTTGTTGGATCAGTAGAGGGAAAAAGATAAAATTTAGATTATATGTTGAAGAATATTTACTGCAACATATAAAAATATTTTCATAAAGCTTAAAATATAGATATTTGATGCAGGGATGATGCATGGTTGACATTGATTTATGGGTTTTGCCTATATTCCTTAGGCTTCTCTCCATTATACACCTTTTCTTACAGCCAAACACAGCACTGCAAGGGTCTTCAATATTGTCTTAGCCAATAAGAGATGTATTAATAGTTTGTAATAACTGTTTACGGTGAGATGATTTTAACAGCTGTGTTTAACAAGGTGATGTAAAATTCGTGACACTCATATTATTTAAAGATGTTCACATTAACGACACTTACATTTTATAAAATAGAGTGGGAATTAAAACAATGTTTATGTTTAATGTATATCGCATTTTGGGATAAAATCCTTTTCTTCCTCTTATTACCGCAGTTGACTGGCAATTAGTCCAATTTACAGACCCCAAATAAATAGATCCATAAATGACATACATGGAGAAGGAGGCATTCCTTATAAAAAAAAAGGAAATTTACTGCTGTTAATATTGTCAGCCATGCTGTTTCTTCACTGTACTACATCTATCAACAAAATTAAGCATGTGGAATTAAAACAAACACAGGGCACAGAGTAACATGATGAGAGGCATAATAAGTTAATCTACATGGCCTAGCTTACCCAGCACTGTAGTAACCTTCAGATAAAAAAAACTTCCAAGAATTATGCAGGATAAAAATAAAGCAGTAAAGGAATACACCGACATGACAAATCACACTTTCTCTTTCTGAGAGGAATGTCTTGAAATTAAGACTGAAAGAAATAAGCAAAGAAACAAAGAAACAAAGAAAATGAATGACAAATATTTCTTATTTTGCTTTATTTTTTGTAGAAAAGTCAATAGTTTTAGTTCGGCTTTTCTTCCTTTATTAGAGTAAAATGAAGTCAGCACCTCTGCGACAGAAAGTAGGACCAAAACCATTAACAGCCTGGAAAGCCACTACCAACAAATCTCAATTCCTGTATGCCAGTAAAGTAAACCCATTCACCAAAGGATAGAAAGATATTCTCCTCTGATGTTAAAAGGATTCTTTTATATTTCTTTGTATGAGTCCATGTGAAGAGGTAAGCCTGTGTGTGTGTGTCTAAGTACAATAATAGTCACCACAGTGAGGAAACAGGCAAATGATATCCACTTCCTCTCCTCTTCTCTGTACCTCCATCCTGTCATTACTCAGACATGATATGGGGGGCTTAAAATATCCCACCCATATAAATAATTCATAAACTCAAAAACCATGTTCTACAATCCCTCCCGGTCTCCATTTTGCTTTTCAGCCACTCTCTTGTTCTTTGGTCCCTTTTGGTATTGTCTGTCTTTCACCAGGTGTGTTATTGCTCTTCTATCTCGCAGGTTCAGGTTTGCTTTATTGTATGAATTATTTTCTACCAGCCTTTCCTCATACAAGAACATAGATTTGCCCACTAGACACACATGCACCCACCCACACACACACACAAACACACACACACACACAAATCAGCTCTTTGTTTTTGCTCATACCTCTTAGTGTATCGATCAAGTATGCATCAGAAGTAGATTGCATAATGCAGTGGTGATTGGAGAGCATTAGCAGTCTATGGTTACTTAGCTTTAGTAATTGTATCTCAAACTCAAGGGTTCATTTACTCCCCCTCCACCCACACCCAACACAAGAAGAATATAGCTCTTTTTACATTATAACGTTCCTTAACGGGTCACGAACTAAAAGACAATCTGTGAAATTGCTGGAGAGTAACCCAGACTTTATACCTTCCAGCTGTTTCATCGCTCCTCATGCCGCCAAGCTTGGAAGGGGAAGCATAAAAATCCACCAATCAAGGATGAAGCTTGACAGAGATGTCAGTAGGTACTGGATGAAGGCAAAATATGATGAACAAGTAGGCTTTTGTATTCTCCTGACAATAATTAATAATATTAGCCAAAAGCAAACCCAGCTGACATAAAGCATCAAAGAAAAAACTGCAAACCTAATTTAACAGACTTGTACAACATCTTCCTGCTATCCTTTCTCTTCCCCCTCGTCCACTTCATCTTTGTAGTTGCCTATCGCAACTGTCTTTGGCCTATTTTTGTGACTCTAATAGGAAAAAAGAGCAGAAACAGAGTGATGGCAGTAACAGCTTTGGGAGAAGTAGGAAAAACACAGAACTGTGAGTGAGAGAAGAGCAGGAGATCAGGCCTGTTGAGACACGTAGCCTAAGCTTCGTGGAAGAAGACAGTGCTGC
>CM022479.1:16994997-17127497 GCA_011952105.1 Coreoperca whiteheadi | reverse complement strand
ATTTATTCTAGCATTTTGTCAAGATACTTAATTTCAGCTCTCTTTAATTCAGCAATGATGTGCCTGTGTCATCCAAGATTATGTATTGTGAACTGTTTTTACTTTCACTCCCTGAATTCCTGATGTTTAACATACTCCAGTCACTCTGGACTATGGATATTAATCCAGCTACAGTTTTTCTTGGTATCAACAACAGACACAGCAAGACACATCACAAGACTAGGCATCTCTTGGTGTTCACGTTAAACTCACATTTATATTCACAACATACCGCAAGCAACAGTATTTGGAAATAAAATTACCCTGATGCAAGGGTGCTATGAATGGGCAAGTTAATTGTTACACATTTACAAAATGTCAATAGCATTATAAGTTATAATGAAATAACTACTGGAGTGATAATGATACAATGTAACCCTGCAACATTCTAAATGAGAATGTAAAATTATTCGTATATACATTTTTCTAAAAGTATACAATACCACAGTGTACCACATCTGCAAATAAAAATCATAGTTTTTGTCTACTTCAATGTGCACTTATTCATAAATTCACGTTTTAATTGGGTGACACATTAACGTATTCAGCATTTCTGGACAAGGTTTTCATACACAGTATAGTCTTTGCAATAGAACTTGTGTGTAAAATTGTGTGTTTGTGTGAGTGTTTCATCTTCGCTCACTTTTCTCTTAGGATGACCCACCACACACATACACACACACACACACACACCTGCTCACATTCATACAGTACAAACATACAGTAAAGTGTCACCTCATATTAACTGCCACACACTCAAGTTTATTGAGGGTCCATTTATTATATAGGGCATCTATTTTTAGCTCGATTAATAAGAGGCAGCGTTTGGCTCCGGTTATGTGAATTGCATTACCAAATGGACATTTGTAATTCATATTTCAGTAAGTGATTTAAAAGCTCAAGAGAGAGAGATAAGGTTATGATATTCTAAAAATCTGCTATTCGGATAATAGATGTTTGATGATTAAAAATATACTCTCAATTGCCATCTGTTTTTGTGTTGAATATAAATGACTGTACATGGTGTTTGTACAGTAGGCTTTTTTTTGTCAGTGTGTGTTTTTGTGTATCTGCATACCATGTTAACATTTGCATGTGTGTGCTTCTAAATATATTATTTTCCCATAAACAGTTTAGATTTATGATGACTCCGGAGAACAAGATCTTTGTCACCTTTGAATTATATTCATAAGCAACCTTTTGTCATTATCAATCTATGCTCAATCGAAACATTAAGCATGACATTCACATAGTGCAGCACAAAGTAAGGGAGGGTGAGCATTGCATTTTTATTAGGTTTGCAACTAACAATGATTTTCATTATCAATTAATCTGCTGAATGTATTCACAATTAATTGATGAATTGTACTGTCTGTTAAATGAAAGGAAAGTGCGAAGAATGCACAATCATTTCCCAGTCCAAGGCGATGTATTACCATGGCTTCTTTATTTGACCAACTCAAAGATATTCAGTTTACTGACAAAGCGAAGAATAAATGAGGTATTAATTAACAATGGCCATTTAGCTTGTTCGATCTCTACGTTCTGTCTGATACATTACCAAAAATGTGACTCAACCAGTAGTATCTTTTCCCCGTGTGTGTATGTGTGGGTGTGTGTTATTTCTTTGTGTTTGTGTGCCTATCTGTGATGGCTTGCTAGTATCTGTGTTGATCTGACAGAAGAGATCCCTCGGCTTATAGCACTGAGCTGCCCAGCCTGTATTAATCTGCTTAATAGGGTCAAAACTCTCGTCCAAAAATACCAGCTCTGCCAACCAATGCCCTCACACAGCCAGAAACCCCACACATGACAGGAGCGTAATGAAGGGCCCAACGTACAAGGTCAACTATACTGTATTTACTGTAAATTGAAGTGAGAATTGAGCCCATAGTAGTTTTTTTAAACAGAATAAAAAGTTAACCATAATTCCTACACACTTGTGTGAGCGCACTTAACCGGACAGTTCACCCCAAAATCAAAAATACAATTTTTTCCTCTTGTAGTGCTATTTATCCATCCATTGTTTTGGTGTGAGTTGCCGAGTTTAGGACATAACTGCCATAGAGATGTCTGCACTTTTTTAATATAAGGGCCCTCAGTTTGGGGTGATTTATTGTGAGCAGTTTCACATAGGAACAATTTTCTTTCAACCAATGGTACCCACATGAAAATGCTCACAACAAGGTCTGTGGATTATCTTGGGGAAAGGGAGCATGATTTCTAAAAAGAGACATTGCTGTTGAGTATTTCAAATGTATTTTTTTGGCACTTTGAGCAACGCAAGCTGAGTCTCATTATAAATAAAAAAATGCAGACATCTCTATGGCCGATGTCTCCAAAACTCTGCAACTCACACCAAAGCCATCTGGATGGATAAATAGCACTACAGGTAAGAAGACAAATATGTATTTTTGATGTTGGGGTGAACTGTCCCTTTAACAGATACATCAACTGTGCTCGGCTCCAAACATCTGTCACACTGCAGATTTATTCTTGTGATAATGAATATTATTCAGAAAAGTGTGTCGGAATTTGGACCTCACTTAGTGATGAGGAAAGTGAACTGTCAGGAAGGAGATAATTTTAGGTTAGTTGATTGTTTTTTAAGCAGGAGGCATTTACAATAAAAACAGCTACTGTAGAGGTAGCATTTAAGCAGATTTGTATATACAAATTTTAGTTTATCATAGTATTAGTATAGTACAGTATGGTACCATATACCTCAGTGCAGTACAGTGTAGTACATCACAATATAAAATAATGTATTAGAAAACAGAAAGGATACATAAAAGGGATTAAAATCTTGAAAACGTTAAAATTTAAGAACAAACCCACGTTTAGGAGGGACTGATTAGGATCATATGATAAGATAAGACAAAAGCAGGTCCATGTAGATTAAAATGTGGGATATTCACCAGGATCAGCTGCAAGCAAACGCTCACTTGAAACTTTAATGAAACCTTTGAATCCTCAAGCCTGAGTAGAATTACTTAGGACACACATAAACACCCACAAAGACACAAAACACACATAAAACCCATAAAAACCTTCTAGCTAATGTCAGAGCTGAACGTTTAGGGGATATAATAGCTGTAAAAAACTGTATTTGTCGCAAGCTTGACATCTGTAGCTTTTAAACCTTTTATGCTTAAAAAGGTCTGCAGTCAACAGTCTTGTTCATCCTGAGTCAACAAAGAGCTTTAAAGTCAACTAACAAAGTGGGCATAGTGTATTGTCTCTGGGGAGGGGGCATAAATGTAATTTAAATCAGCTCAGTTGGAGAGACAGTGTGTGTGTGTGTGTGTGTGTCTGTGTTTTGTTTTTTTGCATGATTGTGTGTTTGTACTTTTGCTTGAGTGCATAAGTATATCAGTCTTCACACTATGGTACTATACTGAATGGTGATTTCAATCGCAATGGGTTGCTTTTAATTTGCTGCTCTTTGGCTAAATGACTTTATATTGTTATGTAACGCCACTGTCACTGTCTGTGACAGTGGCGTTACAGCGGGTTATATAGCAGATCCTTTGTTGGATTAATAAAAGTAGAAAAGGTAAATTTTTTGTAAATGTTGTACAATGTTTTGATTTTTAAGGTAAACATTGGACATACACATGCATTTCTTGATGACCAGCTAGCAAAGGATTGGCTTGTATTTAAGCTAGATCTGCCTGAACATCTGTTCATGTTTACACACATGTGGTAAAGTCACAGCGGTTAGCTTACTAAAATGCACAGCATGCAATACCATATTACTGATGCAGATTATCATATTGTCGCGCACATAGTTTTCTTTCTACCAACAGTGTGCAGTGCTTGCCTGTGGTTGTGTCCATTAGATCATGACATTTAGCAAGAGTTGTTATCTCATGGGTTTCTCCCACCATGACTCCCCCTGTGTATTAATAGCATGGCAAGAATAGTCGGAGCACCATGGGTTGGCCTAGGCCCCATATGACACCTCTGTTTTGCACTGTCCTAACATGAGGCAAGGTCACACTGCCTCCTTAGAAGCATTTTATCTTCATTGCTACAGAGCACAGTTACTTCTGGCAGAGTCTTCCCATGCGTATGTGGCTGTATTATTATATGTGATGTACTGATTTGATGTGATATTTTATTTTATTTTTTTTAAAAGTTGTCAATAATGAAATGGAAATAGGTTCAAAGAGTTCAGCTTAAATTCCATGATGTCAACAAAAGTATATTTAGTTTGATTGTGGTTGCATGCTCAAACACAAACTATTCTTACCGTAATGACAGATTACAGTAAGAATAGTTTGTGTTTTGGTGTTTAAGTATCCATCCACTTTATCTACTGCATTGGCAAACCAGATTAAAACAGCAGTATTTTTAAGCAAAATGTATCATGTAATTCATGAACAAATTTACATTACGCATGAGTCATGGAATCTAGAAAAAGTTTATCATGTGTTTCAATGCGCAACATCTGGATTAATTTTATATCAAGCCTACATTGATTGCATTGTTTTGTGTATTCTTTTCTTTTGCTTGCTTGACCATTTGCATATATGTGACACGTGCTGTCATCCATTAACATAGACATACATGGTCAAACATTTTTAATAGATAATCACAATATAATACCATGATTTTAAAGAGAATGCGACAGGAAGAACACTAACAAAGTCCTACAGAAAGAAATTAAAATTAGCAAGTTTGACTGTGTTATTCATTTAGTGGGGTAGCACTCTGTTTCCAGAAAGGCTAGATAATGAATAATTTTAACATGTTTTGGAGACTGTTTATGACAGGTTCTTATAATGACACTATGAGATTAGGGTCCTCATTTATATAATTTAATTTGTAAATCACAAGTCAAATTGAAGGGCATAAAACAGGATTTAATTAATCTCTCAATTACACAAATATTAATGGAAATGGAACAAGACATGTTGGTTAAACAGTGTTGACAAGACTCTCCACAGTAGTTGTTCACATATGCTCTATGAATTATGAAAGTGGAGAGGCAGCTTCCTTACATGCCTGTGTGTACAAATGTGTTTTACAGTGTGAGGACAGGGAGGTATGGTCAAGTGTGTCTGAGTGTCACTCCATGGAATTTGACATGACATAATTTATTTGCAGTTGCCAAAATATACTTTGAGGGGACATTTAAGACATTAAACTTTCTTGTTCCTGCTCTAGTGATGGAAGATTTTTTTTTACATGAATTTTGACTGAACACCATTAAAAATGCATGTTCCCAAGGTGTTCGGCTTAGAAAGAGCTTAGAGTTAGAGAAAGAGTTGATGGAGGTGATAATATCGAAGCTCTGATGAGTCGAAAGTGAAAGGTGGAAAGCTGTGTCGGGTGATGAAGGGAGCTTTGGTTCCTCTGCCCATGTCACTCTCTCATCATTCCTTCTTCCTCGCCATGTTGAACATGTTAATGGAGTTGCTAAACATCAAATATTTATTGTGATACTGTAAATAAGTCAGATATGGATACGGCCTGTGTGTGTGTGTGTGTGTGTGTGTATGTGTGTGTAAAGTGAATGAGTGAAGCATGGAGAGATCTGAGGAGCTAATCGCATCGTTCCAGTCTAGAGGGCCTTGAGCACATCACCCAGATCACTGAGAGATGGCTAATGGCACACACACTTGCATACAAAATATGCCAGATTAACGGCAGATTTTTCCCTACTGTTTTTCTTTGTTTTTTCGGTGGCCTGTGTGCATGCTTGTTTGCATGTATTCGTGTGCGTGTATGTGTGCGCATGTGGCCTTTGCCCCAGCTCTTGTTTCTACTCCAGCATAAGGTTACCCAATGTAGTCTGTGCTAGATTAGTCAGTCTGATGCCAATTGAGGAGGTAGCAGAAAGCTGCAGCAGTGGCAGAACTTGTAGATGACCCTTTTCTCCCTCTCCTGTTTTTCCTTTTTACTGCATATTGTACACACATGGTCTGTAGACTTGCTAAGGAAGGTAAGGTGTGTGTTGCTTGTTTGTTACGCTCTCTATGAGCTTGTCTGGGCATTTTATACTTAATTTCCCATTACATTGTTTCTTCCTTTAACAGAGAGAGAGTACAGGGAGCAGATTTGGCATTGCAGCTTTTGAAATTCCAGAGACCACATTTCACTTGAGTCAGATTTCACTGACTCAAGTTTTTTCAAGAGAAAGCAGAATCTTAACCTAAATATATCACTCTCAACAGATCTTGGTCACTACAGTACTTAAAGGTAAATGGCTCAATCAGTGCAACCATCTTGATCTTTTGGGAACCATTTGTCTTTTTGGAGAGTCAGAGCAGTCAGTCAGAGCAGTCATATGTCTTTCCATTGCTTTCAGAGGCAGACATTTAAGAGTTGGCTGTTCTTTCTGTTACATTATGCAAAATTAAATATTGATGGCATATTGAATCATTGGAAGAACTTTAGGAATTGGCCAAGCAGAGCACTATCATTGGCTCATTTTCAGGCTAAGAGCAAATGTCTTGTCAGTGTATGTTGGTTTGCTGCTTCTATTTTAGGATCATTAGAAAGTTCTGGCTGCTCAAAGGATCAAATGATGTTGATCTGGTCATGTGGTTAAGGTTTAAGAGGAGAGGAGAGGAGGGTTTGATTGGATTTATCGTTTTACTTTTTGTATGGCTTTCATCATATATTTTTATCATATGTGCAAGTGTTGCAATCCTACTGAGTCTGTTTCCAACCTCTTCTCATTGGCATCTTTACCAATTTAGAATTCACCATCTTCCTGTATGCAGAATCTACCACAGTTTTTGTTTCTTTTAGCCCTGGTCGTCATCCGTTTCTTCTGCTCTTGATAAATCACCCCTCTTTCCTTGTCATAGCTGCTCTCTTATCATCCTGTCTATCCATCCACCCACCTATCAACTCCCATTCTCTGTCATTGTCACTTTCCTTTTTTGCATTCTGTCCTCATCCCACCCAGTCCTTCCACCCACATCCGTCTTCCCAACAATTTTCACATCATCCTCCTTATTCATTCAGCAGGCCCATCTCTCTCTCCCTCTCTCTCTTGCTCACTCTCTATCTCTCTCTTCCTCTCTCTCCCTCTCTCTGTCTTTCAGTCCAAGCAGGATTGGTATCACTGCCATTGGTTTTAGGATGTGACTCATCTCTGGAGTCTTTAATTAAACATCTGCAGGCATCAGCACTAGGACACACACATGTAGAAGCACACTGCACACATTCTAGTCATACACATTCAGACAAATGAATTCACACAAATTGCATGCACTCCTCAGAGATGTTGATTTCTAGAGGAAATTATGTGGGATGGTGCAATTTAAATGTGAGCCCTGGTGTCTGGAGGAAGCCAGGCTCCTACCATCACAGTACCCAGTTAATTATGCACTAATGTATGCACAGCCCCAGTTACCCTGCACTATCCTCTCCTTCTACAGCCTATGTTGGGGTCATTATAGGGTGTGTGCCCTGATTCCCTTGAGCAGTTGTTATGTTTATGATGATGTTTATGTGTGAGAAAGAGAATGATTGTGTGTGCTCATGTATGCCAGTAATTGTATGAACTAGTTAATAAGCGAAAGAGTGTATGTACAGTAGATTAGGAGCTCTAAGAGCATTTTCATTATTTGGGCTGAAAATATCATACATTTATGCCAAAAATTTGACAAAGTAGTTTGAATCAGAGATATTTTAACATCAAATAGCTACACTTCTTTCTGTTTTGTTTTATGTTTGTTGTTTTACTTTTTCACAGTTACATGACTCGTCAGAGTACCTCCACAATAAGACTGTGCAAAGAAGTAGCAGGGAGTTTTTTTACTTTCTTTAAAAAACTGTAAATTCTTCTCCTGCTGTTCTCTCTTCTTTCTTTTTTTCCATCTTCAAGCTATGATGCCCTTTTCCTCCTCTTTCTTCCCTCATTTCTTTATATGTCTCTCTCACTTGTCTTTCTCTAACTGCTGGTTTCCCAGACATATGGGTATCTAAGAAACAAGGAGTCATGGTAGAACATGTGCTTTCCGATGTCACATTCTTGTCACCTGATGACAATTAAGACAAAACAAACTCTTAACCATTGACAGAAACACACTGACTCTCTTTCTCTCTCTGTCTTTCACTCCACAGGTGTTGGAGGGAATAAAGAATAGAGGGGGCTGTCAGTTTGTCCCCTTACTGTGAGAGCTGCTGACGATTGGCTGCCCTGGTTCTTTGCTGCTGATTCTGGTGACTGAACCTACCATCTGTCCATCTGTGTGTGTGTGTGTGTGTGTGTGTGTGTGTGTGTGATTGTCTTATCCTGGGGTCCCAAGGCTTTGCACTGGCTGAACTGCAGCCATGGAGGTGGCCCTGGTAGACTTTGAAAGCCTGGATGATCTTGATGGCACCCTTGAGGATGAGGTTGACACCTATGCTGATGAGACCACAGCTCTCACGGTGGACATGCCCCCAGAGCACAGCAGCCCAGGCAGCAACTACCTTCTGCGAGCCCCTCAGCTGTCCTCTACGCCCTCCCACAGTCCTCTGCCCTCCAGCATGTGGGAATCCACCTCAACTTTGTCCATTCCACAGACACAGACACTAGGAGTACCCCAGTCCCCAACCATGGAAAGTCCCAACAGACAGGGACGCAGTAGCTGCGCCAGTATGATCTCCAACTGGAAATTGCTGCTAAGTAGTGAGGGCACTAAGGAGAGTGAGACGATCTTCAGCCGGCTTGCTAAGGAGTGCTGCGAGGATCTGTTTGTAGATAAACGAGGGTTGGATGATGGAGACCAGAAAGTCATTATCAACATTGCTGGTCTTCGTTTTGAGACACAGCTCAAAACTTTGGACCAGTTTCCAGAGACGCTGCTAGGAGATCCTTTAAAGAGGATGGACTACTTTGATCCAATGAGGAACGAGTACTTCTTTGATCGGAACCGACCTAGCTTTGACGGAATCTTATATTACTACCAGTCAGGGGGTAAGATCAGACGTCCTGCTAACGTTCCCCTGGATGTGTTTGCAGATGAAATTCTGTTCTATGAGCTTGGTAGTGAGGCCATGGAGCAGTTCAGAGAAGATGAAGGATTCATAAAGGATGTTGAGATCCCTCTACCTGATAATGATGTGTACAGGCAATTCTGGCTGCTGTTTGAGTACCCAGAGAGCTCAAATGCAGCCCGAGGTGTAGCATTGGTATCTGTTTTTGTTATTGTCATATCCATCATTATTTTCTGCATGGAAACTCTACCAGAATTCAGAGATGACACTGACCCAATTTTGCCCACAGCGCTACAGCCTTTCAACCAATCTAAAATTTACACTTCTGTGGCTCCATCTGGTGTAAAGCCCACAACTTTCTCTGATCCCTTCTTCATCATTGAGACTGCCTGCATTGCTTGGTTCTTCTTTGAGCTGTGTGTGAGATTTTTGGTCTGTCCTAGCAAAAAGGAATTTTTCCACAACCTCATGAACATCATTGACATTATATCTATCATCCCTTATTTTGTTACTGTGGTTACAGAATTGGTCACAACACCACAAGAGAGCTCAGGACAGAACATGTCTTTGGCCATTCTCCGTATTATTCGTCTGGTCAGGGTGTTTCGTATATTCAAACTCTCACGTCATTCCAAGGGGCTGCAGATCCTGGGACAGACTCTGAAGGCCAGCATGCGTGAGCTTGGCTTACTCATCTTCTTCCTCTTCATCGGAGTCATCCTCTTTTCCAGTGCTATCTACTTTGCTGAGGTAGATGAGCCTAACACACAGTTTGTCAGCATACCTGATGGCTTTTGGTGGGCTGTGGTTACCATGACCACTGTAGGCTACGGAGACATGTGTCCCATTACCATGGCGGGTAAAATGGTGGGCACCTTGTGTGCCATCGCAGGTGTGCTAACTATTGCATTGCCTGTTCCCGTCATTGTTTCCAACTTTAACTACTTCTACCACAGAGAGACGGAAGCAGAGGACAAGTTGCCCTTGGCAGATGCTGTTGAGCAAGCCATGAAGACTGAGACAAGTACCACACAGGGTAGCAACACTTCGCTCAATAAAGCCAATGGCATCTGGCGGAGTGACAAAGGGAAATAACTGTAGAAGGACAACATTTAGGAGGAGATACATTGCCACAAAGCAGGAATTAAATATTATAGAATAAGAGAGTATGGAGGGAATTAACAGTTATGATTTCCCTCATCTAATGGTCTAATGGTAACAATGAAATAAAATGTTTGTATCTAGGGGAAAAAAATGTGTTTAATAAGGATATACAGGATGTAATGTACTTACCTCTGAGTCTAATATGAAAATGACACTTTGACAGACAAGTGGAAGAATTCCCTATCTTCATGTTCAGGATTGTATGTCAACATATTTCAATATACTTTGTGCTGTGACTCTTCTTTTAGTTGCATAGAAACAGAAACAAACTCGTCATTGTCATGATTCAGCACTATGTATGTTTAAAGGTTTTTTATAATTGTGGTCTTATTTTCATTGTCTTTGCCATTAATCCTATTGCTTATAACATTTTGCACACCAGCTTCACTGTTGAAGTATTTGGCCACAAATACTGACAATTTTAAAACAGTGGCTTCTGTGGCCATAAAACATGCATCTTAGACAGGTTTAAACCCGTCAAATTTAATGAAAGGGAAAGAGAAAAGTTAAAAGTCACAACCTAAAATGTTTATTTACTATTAACTGTGGGGCTACTTTTCGGTTCAGCATATAGAAATTACCTTTCTGCTGCTGGAAGAGCAGATACTTCATCAGATCATTATGATGAATTATGGTTATGGAAATGTCAGCAACATGGCATGTTATCTATACAAATGAGTGTGTGTGTGTGCGTGTTCCTTGTTCTTATATCTCGGTGGGGACTTTTATGTCTATGACGTCCTCCCGGGGATAGTGAAACAAACTTGTGTGTGTGTGTGTAGCCCTCCCTTCCTTTTACCAAGGTAACACTGGAACGGAAATTTATATTAGGCAATTTGGTTAATGACTTTGTTCACCTTCAAAAACATTGTTTGAAGTATATTGTATATGACACCCAATAGAGTGTTGCAGGGATGACATATTTCTGTAGGCCAACCTGGAAGTTAGCATCGCCCTGGTTCCCTCGACAAAAAGCCAATGGGATTTGTCTATTGAATTTTGGATGATTGCAGAAAATAAAAATAAAGTTTATGACACTTATAAGTTTAGTTCAGCAAGATACTCTTCACCAATGAACGCCACTTTTCTGATTTTTTACACATAAATGTGATCGCTAGAAGTAAAAAGCTAACATTAGGCAATAAACATACTACATCGCGGTCGCATAACTTCATCGTCACCACCACTAAGCTTCTAACTTCTAATTTGATTTTGCACGCTTACCTCTTCTGCAAAAGCCTTTCCCCTTAGCGTGACCTAGAATAGTTTGCAAGAGTGCAAGTATAAACCATGGATGTATAATACATCAGATTAGTGAGTAGATGAGTTTCCGTGATCGGTGTGAAGAAGTTTAAGACATGTATACGCCTCAAAATGCAAGAGTGATGTATTTTATGTCGTAGAACAAAACATGAAAATCTCTTAAGCTTGTGTTATCTACAGACCTTATTTGAGGCATCTAACCACAAACCCCTTTCAAAAACAACATTGACTTCGAGACGAAGAAATCAGAAGTGCAAAAATGCTAACTAATTTCTGGGTTTTAGGATTGCTTCCTGCAACACCTCTATAGATGCTGGTGCAGTCTGCAGGTGGGCAGTCCTACACAAATAAGACTAAGGTTGTAAAATATAACGAACAAAAACATAAAAAATCCCAAGCACAATTTACTTGTAAGTGTTGTGGATGAGTAATTTATGTATAGTTTCTAGATTGTAGCCCTGCTGTATTTATTTATTTAAAAATGTATCATGATTCTATTGTATTTATTCATTCTTTGATGAGTATCATGGGTAAGAATGCTCCACTACTGTTAGAAAGCTAACTGACTCTAAATGTATAATAATGGCGTGCCTTAAATGATTTAATGTTGAGATACTGTTAAATTCGCCATACATGATCTGACTGTAATACCTATGTTTATCATATATATATGCTCAGTATTTTTTATTTCAGCTGAGTTGAAAATTTAGAAGTTGTAACCTCTCTCTCCATTCTAACATTTGTTTGTGTTATTTTCCTACAAATAAATGCATTCTGACCTGAAATACAACTGAACAGATCAGAGGATAGTGGATCACATCTGGTTAAGAGGAAGATATAATCCTTCAAAATGTGGGTGTTATGTTATAAACTTCATCATTTTTGTCAAGTAAACATTTTAAGTGACACCCATGATCAAAAAATTATAAAATAAAACTGAGAAAGTGAAAAAGAGATGAAAGAAGCCAAAGATAATTGTTGAATAAAGGGAATAAAGGGAACTGTTACAAGGCAAGGGGACATTATAGGCCAAAATGTCTAATGAGCCATCTTATTTTGGAGAAATAATTGTAAATTATGCTGTATCAGTGTAATGTACCAGTGGTACATTTTATTAGTATTTATTTTATAACATGTTTTCCTATCATAAAATAAATCTTGTAATCTTGAAAGTAGAATAAATGATTTGTTAATTGGGATCCAGGAATATGATATCTCAATATAGTGAATCGGGGAAAGTCTGAATTTCTGGTTGAGCATATGATCAAAGTAAGATTATATGTATGTGTATGTGTTTCCTGAGTGTTTGACAATCAGCTTCATGTTGATGAATATATATACTGTACAATATCAGTTTTTATGATATAGTCAGTCCCTTGTCTGTAAAGTCACTGTTGTACAACAGGTTTAGGGGTAGACTGGTCTGAAGTGATCACCTGCATCGTCATGGCTACAACAGACCTGAGTTTATTACACCAACAAGATCATTACACTGTATTTGTATGTGTGATAACATTTCAGTATACAATTTACTGTAATGGATGCAATATATTCTGGAATTTTAAATAATGTCCTTTCACTTTTTATGTGCTCTGATGTGTGTATAGAAAGGTGTATGTTTGCGTGCGTGCGCATATGTGTGTGTGCATTTGTGAAAGACAGACAGGAAGAGAGAGAAGGAGTTAACGTTTGTTATTGTTGTCTGGAAGACCTCCAGTTATACGGTCACTGCACTGCCAGACATGCCTTATTCATGTGACCTCTATCTTTGTGTGTGTGGATGTGTGTGTGTGTGGCACTAACGTTACAGTGAAAGCAGAGGCAGGTTACTGAAAGTAATGACGAAATCTTCCCTGAAGGGGAACACCAATGGAGATAAGGAGAAAATCCAGTCTCTGTTTGACATGGAGTTGACATCTGCTAGCTATTAATGCTAGTTAGCTTCACCTGGACTCACCCCAACACTGGTCTCAGGAGAAAGGCTTCTGTAAGCTAAACATATGAATTCAGTAAATGCTTGAAGCAATAATATGTGGTAGATCCTTTCCCTATTTTATTTATCATATTAAACAATATTTATCAGTCACCAATGGTATCCTAAATAAGCATTTGCTTCTTTCATGTTTGACGCAGTGTGAAAAGCTATAGACTCCTTATGGTGTAAAAAGTGTGTTGGATTTCTTTATACCAAATAACAATAACATTTGTGTTATGCATATTCATAGGAAGCTGGTGGGAAAAGTGGAAGAGATTGGTTTTGGGCACAGTATTCAGGGAATAGTAATCAGAGCACTAATAACATGGTGTCTGATGACAACAGGGGTCTTTTTTCAGTTTTACGGGACCGAATATGCAAAAGACACCAAGATGATAAGAATAATTGATTGTTGCACGTACATATTATATATACATATTCATATTGTTGATTTTTAGATGTTACTATAATCAACCAAATTATGAATGCATTCTGCTTTTAGATATTAAAGTCTAGATGCTACTTTACGGTTAAGAAACGCTTCTAAATCATGGGCAAATCTACTGTATGTCACAGAACTGATAGAATAAAAGTCATACAAACATGACATGAGGGACTTCATTTCTATAGATACATTTTAGGAAGCATATTTATATGAAACGCTTCATCTTTCGAAAGCCAGGTGATCATGTGTAGATGCATTTAACCTGTAAATTTTACAGTGAAGGTCTGTGTGTATATCACAAGTTAGTGGCTGAATAACATACTGTATGTAACTCTAAAAAATATACATGGACATAAATAATCCAAAACCTAGACGCAGAAAATGCTGTAAATGTGACCACATTCCTGAGATATCAGAGGTGTTTATGTATAAGATGAAAATGAAGCAGTAGACTAGATTTGCAGGGTGTTTGGTGATAAACAATTAAACTATCATAACAACATTTGATTTGCAAGAAATGTCTAATTAGCAATGCAGATTAAGATCACTCACAGGCAACTTTAGAACTGAATTTTATTCTGCATCACAACTGTTGTGTTATTATGCAGGGTTGGGAGAATTAACACAAATACAGTGTTTCCAACATTTCAGCCTCCCAGAATGATGAGTTTTATTTTTACAACTCTTGCTCCCCAAATTTTTTTCTAACTGCTGTAGTAAAACTGGTCACATTTCCTCCAGAATTATCTGCAAACAAGAACCCTAAACTACGAATGGATGTATGACCCATATTATAACTACATGGCCGTAGGTAATGAAGGGCATCGAAGGACAAAGATTGAAGACAGAGCTGCAGATGAAAAGAGAGAAAGGCAGGATGAATGGCACTTGGGAGGAGATGAGAGCGGCGTTCACATGCTACCTAGTCTCTGGTAATGGACTGTGAGCCGCATAGGTAGGTTACAAATGAAATAGATCTCTGGAAACACATAAAGAGCTGTACAGCATGAACACCACAAATGTACTAATGTGGTGCAACAGTTGTAATTTGTGTAATCTGAAAGTATAAGAAGAAAAATACATGCACTGTTGAATTTTCAAAAGCGTTTTCCCTGATGGAACTTATTTAATATTTAAACTACTATAATAAGAGGATGTGTTGAGACACACTAGTCACTCAACATTATATTTTAATAGTCAGTGATAGGAGAAAGTTATGATGCCAGGATGTCAAATCACTCTCCAACCTGCCCTTCCAGCAGACAACATACTACAGGAAGTGTGTTCATCAAAACATTATAAGCCAATTCATCGTCACGGTTGATTGTGCTCAGCAACAAGGAGAATGGAGTGTGTGTGTATGTTGAAGATACCAGTAGCCAGTGCTTCCCAAACTGAAGTTTTAACATGTCAAACACAATAATATCCTTATTGCAGTAATTGCTGCATTGCATTGAAATAATTGCTGAGCCAGAGCCACCTGTGCATTTCCTGCTATGAAGTCAGACTTGTCTGCTCTGAAAAAGTCACATAAATCTGATCAATTTAAGAAGAAAACAAGGGTGCTGTGATGTTATATTTAAAGTACAATAAACTGGTGATTCTCATCAAGCAAACATGAAGCCAGTACATTTGGAGGACCTTTTGTCTTTTTGTGTTGCATTTTTCATTTGAACAACAGAAATTAAAAGAGAAAAATGCACCATAATGCTGATAATTGGATTGTATTTCAATAACATTCTACTTGGCTGCATTTGTGGTAGTTTCCCCAATGTTATTGCAGTTTGGGAGGGAGCATGAGAGAAACAGTTTCTGGACCTAAAATTGACTTGTATTTCACCCAGGTAATCTCAGAGTCCTTTCCTTTTCCAGAACCCTCCTTCTCTCTCTGCCCCCATCACTCAAAATACACGTCTTCATCTACACACACTATGCAATCCTTTATCTTCATCAAACATTGTTTTATGCTCGCCATTTAAATTGGTACGGCAGGGTTGCTTTACTCTGTGTCACTCTGTGATCAAAATCAACAGGCAAATGTTCAAGGACTTATTTAATTCTTACTGTTACAGTTGAACCAATTTACAAACACAATTTAATTTAGATAGCGCCTTTTCCAAGATAGGATCTTTGTCTATGATGATGGTCCAGGTTTGTAAGCTTGCAATAACAGCTGTATTTTGACTACAAACACTGTTGAGCCTTATAATTTCCATGGATTCAAACTCAAATTTGAAAAGCACATGCCCATACGAAATGTTAAATCCAGATATCAAATCATATCACCGAGGACTAAAACAGCTTTTTATATTAATCCTGGTGTCTCTTTCTGGTGATTTATCTGTATGTGCCTGTGTGTGTGCGCGCACACGCGCGTGTGTGTGCATGTGTTTGTGTGTCAATCTGACTGCATCCCTGGCGAGGTTGGGTAGGTCACTGAAATTGTGTCCCATTACAGTCACTAGATACCTCATCAAAATTGTAAAGGTACTATAATCCAAGGGATTTCCCAAACTCAATAATAGATACTTTCAGATTAATTTGCATATAAATAATTAAGGTATAATATGTGCAATTATATGTGAATTTACAAATTCATACAAATATGTTATATCTGAGTTAATGAAAAATTGTATATTGTATGTTACATTTTATAAGGAGATAAACGTCATCAATATTTCTATGGATTTCTGAGTTTCTCACTCTCACCTCAAAACACAATATAAATGTATCATCAGTCTATAATATTGTTTTATTTGTTTGTTATTAAGGTGTTGTTGGAAACATAAACTGCATTATACTTCATTCTGATTGAAGGTTTGTCTGTAACTTCAGGGGGACATACACTATGTCCTCTGCTGTGCTATATATGCACACAGCACTCCCACACACACACACATATATATATATAAAAACAGGAAGGCATTGGAATTTAAACACATAATGAGATTGAGAGAAACTGCCAGTAACAGGAGTGTGGGTCATGCACTGCTGTAGGTGCAAAAATGTTGTGTGACTAGTTCAGGAAGATGCCAGGCTTGTTTTTCCCCCAAACACTGGTGATCCTCTTTGTGTAGGTCACAGAAGAAGTGTTATCTTTTGCATGCAGTGTTTGAAGTTAATCCGGTGGGACGACTATAAATGAAACAGTTTGGGCTTCCAAAGGCCCACACACGCATAAAGCAACACGCAAAACCAAATAAAAATATACACTATCACATATTTACACGTTACATAAATACAGATTTTGGCCAAACAAGGATTCCTATGTCGTTCCATATAGTCCCTACCTATCCAGTGTTGTTAAAATACATTTCCTTTATTGCTCTTTCTCACTTTTATTATTTAAGTGAAAATGAACTAAATGGCATTGTTGACTTTTTCAAAAGGTGACTATGTGTGTGATCTCAGAGCTGAAACTGCACAGTGGAAGATCCCTGTCAAGTGCTTAAAGATGCATGAGAGTGATCCATCATTAATGAGATGCTTTGATGGAAAGTTCCACAATAGACATAGGATGGAGAGAGAGTTTGTATGACACAGAGGAAAGAACTGAGGCTGGTGATAATAGCCGTCTGTCATAATGTGCACACATACAGTATAGGAAAGACCCAGAATGCAGCATTTAATGGCCCAGTGATTTGTTATTTAAAATAAATAAAACAAAAGGTTTTTTGTGGCTTTTCATACAAAAAAACATTAATCAATCTTCACAAAGTTTCACAGTTTTGATATTAGGATCAAATCTGATGCACATTTTGTGACTTGAACATTCAAATTGTAATATGTCATCGGTATCATGATCCCATCTTACATTATTGGGTAACACTTTATATTAAGGTACACATATTTACCATTTACTACTTGCTAATTAGCATGCATTAGTATTAGCATTAGTAGAATATTGGCTCTTTATTAGTCATTATAAAGCACTTATAAATGCCTTATTATGCATGACCATATTCTACAACTACGAGGCCACTAATTGATTTTTCCCTCAATAACCTCCTAATTACTGCTTATTGATAGTAAGTAAGTAAGTTGTTGTACATGAATTACGATCTTAAGCTTGGCTCAGTATAGGCCTTATAAGGTGGTAGTACCACGAGGATACTCATTCCCCTTTAATAACACTTAATAAATATAGAATATTCTTATGTAACAAAACATAAAACTACAAGGATTTATAGTGTCCAAATAACTAAATTAAGTCTTTCTAACTCAGTGTTCCCCATTCTAAAGTGATGTCTTGCTCATAACTTATTCACTAGTAGTTTCACACTTATAAACCCACAGAGAATCAGAATCAGCTTTATTGGCAATTATACATACAAAGAATTTGCTTAGGTATTTTAGCGCAAAAACAACAAACATAGTTTAAATGTAAGGGTGGTTATGAGACTCAGTGTCAGTAGGGGTCCCCAGCCTTGTTGATGAGGCCAACTGCAGATGGAAAGAATGTTTTTGTTGCATGAGGTTTCAGCCTCCAGAGGGGAGTGTCTGAAACAGTGAGTGATGATGGTACACAGAAAGTGGAAGGACTCCACAATGGTGACAAGGGAGCCACACAGGATGGTTGGGGCGGGTGGGGCTGGGTTATTCTTGTAATCCACAACCATCTCCACAGGTCACCAGGTGGCCGATCTCCCACCAGGCGGACTCATCCCCATCAAAGATGAGCCCAATGAGGATGGTGTCATCGGCAAACTTCAGGAGCTTGACGTCCTGATGACTAGAGGTGCAGCTCTTGGTGTAGAGGGAGCAGAGGGGAAAGAACGTAGCCTTGGGAGGAATCAGTGCTGATGCCATGTTTCCCCATGGATCCTGGCATAGGTTCCTGGAGCGTGCAGGTGCTCGGTGATGAAATGGAGGGCCATATTCACTGCATCGTCTAGAGACCTGTTGGCTCTGTGGGCGAACAGCAGGGGGTCCAGGAGTGGGTCTATCGGGGTTTTGAGGTGGGACAACACAAGCCGCTCAAAAGACTTCATTACCACTGTGGTCAGGGCTACGTGTCTGTAGTCATTCATTCCTGTGGTCCTTGTTTTTTTGGGGACAGGTATGATGGTGGAGGATTTGACGCAGGCTGACACATGGTATGTCTCCAGTGAGATGATAAAGATGTCTGTGAACACCAGAGACAGCTGATCAGTGCAGTGCTTCAGGGTGAATGGGGAGACAAAGTTTGGTCTAGCTGCTTCTGCCTCCCGACCAGTCTGTTGACATCCCTCTCCAGGATGGAAAGAATCGTGGTTGCAGTAGGAGAGGTGGGAACCTCTGGGGTGGGCAGTTGTGGAGAGGCCCAGGCCCCTGGTTCTCTGTTCTAAAGTTGCCTCTTCTTCGTACTTAATAAATGCATTATTCTTTACTTGTACAATGTAGTGTGACGTATATCCGTTTTACAAACTTCACGTGACATCTGTTTACTTCCTGTCAACTCTACAGTAACATTACCTTCACCTCCAACCTTAGTGATCACCTTACAGGGCTTTTTCATCCTAAAGTTAGTTACTTCTAGTTACTTACTAGTACTTTTCACAGTTAGCTTTGTACATATTGTTAATAGTATTTACCGTTCATTTTTGAATATAGCTTTTTAGTATCATTTTGATTATCACCTCATTGTCTAGTCACTCAGTGTAGCACCAACGTTAGCCTGATTGTCACAGCTTAGCTTACATTAGTTCACTATGGCTCTTTATACACTCAGTACTTGGAAGAGCTGCCAAAAATGAAAGTGACTGACATGCACCAGCTTGCAAAAGCAAGCAGCTCTTCCGATGGCCTAGTAGTTATAGAATATGGTCATGTTGAATAAGGCTTTAATACAGGCTTCAAAATGATTAATAAAGAGCCAATATTATTATTATTCTAATAAGGCCAAATGTCTACCAAAGAAAACAGAAAAACATCTCTAGTGTGTTGATTCCAAAATGATTGAGATTCTAAAAAACAAATAGGAGCCTTGTGATTTAGAAGTACATTGAATAGAGTGTTAGCATGAAGATTTTGTCACTGCACATTGCCTCTACTAAAGTGTCCTTGAGCAAGGCCCTCAACCCACAAAGGCTCCACTGGAGCAGATGAGGCCAACAAATCAGGCTGTGGTTGTACTGGGTATGAATGTATTTAACTTTGTAAGCTGAAAGTTCTAAAAAAAAAATAACACCACGCTCAGTGAGAGTACCCTGGGTAAAAAAGATATTTTTTTAAACAAGCAAGGATACAATCGTCTCAACTGTGCAATGGAACAGTGTTCCACCTCTTACACGTATTTGCCAGTCATGAGAGACTTACACAGCAGTGGTGGTTAAACCATCTTCTTGCGAGACCAGCTCACAACAAAACTGTCTTTCATTGCAGCCAGTCATGGTGGGATAAATGAAAACTGGTAACCTCTGAGTGTTGTAATTTACATTTCACACGGAAGGGCAACAGGCTGTACTAATCCTTGGAGATTTCTCTGACTAGTTGTTGTCTCTGCCCCCAAAACAAGGTATGACTATAAAAAAGGGTTGAAAATTTATAACTTGCAATATATTTCAATTGGTTACTTATTTTTGACAACATAATTTATTATAGTCACATTTTTCAGTATGCACAAAAATAAAATCATTGATTATTAAAGCTATAAAGATCTGCATATAGACATTTGAACCTGAACCGGTGGGCCTTACAGTACAGCACATTACTCACGAGGAAATACTTTCTAAATTAAAAGGATGATTAGATGAAGTGATGATATGTCAACAGAGGAGAGAGGTGAAGATGTGAAGAGTGAAACAGTCAGAATTAAGACAAATGGAGAGCTGCCAGTCTGTTTTACAAGGAATAGGTAGTGCCAGACATCGCCATCAAGACAGTATTTCTTCGTCTTATCAACTGGGCTCTAAATTTGGAAGACGAAGGAGGAAAGGATTAGAAACAAAAAACTGTCAATCTGTTGCTGTTTATTACTCAGTTGGATCACAGGGTTCTGCTGAGAGTCTAAGAGATCCATTTGGGACCCACACACACACACATACACACACACACATACACACACACACACGCAGACACACAAAACACAACACACAAGTTGTGCTCCCTAGTGAAACCTGGCAACATCTGTTTAGGTCTGTTGATTGAGTGGACAGAATTAATCTAAATTATCCCTTCCAGATCGCACAGATTACCTATCTTCAAGACAGACAAACAAACTCAGAGTGATAGTTGGTCACATGAGGCCTAGGCATCTTAAGGCGAAGAATTTTCTAGAACCTTTACCTTTTCACAATTTGTTGAGAAGTTCATATTGTTATAATGATCAAAATTGATACTAGACAAATTGCATTTCCTGCTGAAAATGCGCGTAAATGCTGAAAGCTGAAATAAATAATTGAAAGCATTGCTGAAATTGATGAAGCTTAAAATGTACACTAGTTAGATTAATCTGTTGTGCAATGACTAAGGTGGTGCATGCATCCTCCAGTTATATCATAGTCTCAATACATAAAATCAACAATATCCCAAAACTAAGCTTTCCTGTTTCTTTACCACAACCTTAGACTTTACCATTACCATTTTAGTCTTCAAATGTATGCTAAAGTTTTCTTAAGTTTGACATAAACCATCTTTTCAGTATCCATTTAGCCAAATACCAACCAGTGACAATTCAACAAGGAAGTTCTAACAATCTGAACAGTGGGACTGTGTGAAAAATAACTTATGTTGTTGTTGTTTACATCACAAAGATGTGTGTCTCAGAAATAGACATAATTCTCCACAGTTAGACTTTGTTTTCATTGAAGTTTTATTTATTACATTGCATCATGTTTGTATTGAATCATGAACCCCATATTGCGAATCTTGTCATATCGTGAGATGACAACAGTAGATGTAGGTTGTAGTATTGACAAAGCTTAATGTCTCTTCAGGCAAAAACAGACTGTATCTGTCCATCCTCATTAAGTGGCCTGTCTGATTTACAAAAAATAATTTTTACACTGGTCCAGGTGTTTATTACATAAACTTGAATAACTCCAAATTCATGGTAAATCAGACAGACTTCTTAATTATGGTGAACTGAAATTTCAGTTCTTCTTACAATTGACAGTTAAAACAACTTTAATGACTAAAAATATGAACCCTGCAATGCAGCCTAAATGCTACATGTTTCCTAACATTCATGTATGTTTCAGGGTGTTGTGACGCTGGCAGTGGAGGCACATGTGGCTTTTAACAGCAGGCAGTGTGTGACCATGATCGGTGCCATGAAAGCCACTTGTGTGTTGCGTTCTTCTTCTTGTCATCAAAATGGGCGCAGCCGACGCAGCTCAAACCGCCCTGACCTACCAAAGGCAAAACAAACATATTTTGGAGATGAAGCCAGTTACGTGAAATCATCAACATATTCAAAGCCAATGTCTCAAAGGCAGCAGATTTGGCTACAACTGTTGCCAAATGAAAACTGGGGTGATGAATGTCAATAAACCAGAACTGACACCTACCCTCTCAGATCCTGCTGACGCTGCATCAGAGGATAAAAGCAGATCAAAGACAGGTTCCTGACATATTGTTTTTGGTAAAAATGTTTATTGATTGTAAACGTAATATTGTGTGTATTTGTTTAAAATGTCATATCCCTTCTAGTGACTACATGAAAACATTTTTACTGTGACACACACAAGTCTCATAATGCGTAGTTTTAATATACATCATTATAGTTGCCTGGTTTTTCCCACTTTGCATAGAGCAAATGGCATACAGAAACAAACTGCCACTGTTAATATCACTTACTTATTTCAAATGAAATCTGCTGGGTGTCTTTTAAAATGGCTTCTAATCGGGCCCTTCCATAAAAGGATGGCTTCTTGAGGGTGAGGCTGTTGGGCAGTCCAGCAACCTGTATGATTCACCAGGGGCTGGTGAAGAGCCTTCCACGACCTCCGGCCTCCTCTGAAAGACACGGGCACACACACACACACACACACACACACACACACACACACACACACGCACGCGTTTCACAGTTCATCAACCTCGAAGGTTGACTTCTGGGGGTCAAGTGGCACCCAAAGCCTCAAGCTTGGAAACCTGCACAATATTTAGGTAAACAAGAAGACCTACATTTAAAAATGTAGAATTCTTGAGAAGATGTTACAAAATGAGAAGATTGTAATTAATGGTACTGCCATGTCAACCATATAGTTGGTAAACCCCAACTAATGGTGCCCGCGTGTGAGATATATTAAGTTGAATCCCAACAGTGGAATGTAAGAACAATAGCATGCACTCATCCATACAGACATAGCAAGCTCACAAGGGAAACAGATTCATTATGTTCTTCTAATTGCATTAGCACTAGTATTAACTCTTGGTTATTGAGTTTGTTGTTTTAAAAGCTGTTAGAGCTATCAATCTTTCTTACAGAATGCCCGCTATGAGCCATCCTGGCGTTACTCCTCTACCCTGAAGGTCATGAGGCCTGTGTACACTAAGGACATGCAGGTAATGACACAGGTTTGTCATTTCACAGTGAAAAAAGCCTTAATACATTTAATTTTCTTTACAGGTTAAGGAATCATATTAAATGTGGAGTAATGAATTCCTATAAGGAATCAATCAAATTTGTGATGCATTTTTGTTTGCTGATTCTAATAATACCAAAGATTCAGTTATAGTTATAGGTAACAAACAAAAGTAATTTTACTTGTGTTGACATGGTAGTCTTTAGTGATTGGTTATGTTGACGTATAGAGAAAGACCATTATTCTTCTCATAATTATCTCGGTTTTTCTTAAGTCGGTAGGATAGTAACTTCAAGCCTGGAAATGTGCTGAGGTCGCAGCATTTGGAGTCTCTTGACTTTTGGCTGAGTTTTCCGGAAGGTTAATTCCCCTATTTCATTGTCCCTATTCATAAAATGCATAGAATAGCATGACCCTAACATAAGTCATACATGTTCATTCATGTGTATGGGAGATTCCAAAATATTACTTAATGTCAAGAGTACCAGCATTCTGTTATAATCACTAATATTAACAAAAGAAGAAACATTTTGATCATTGTGAGTGCCCTCATTGAGTATTTAGGTATAGAATAAAAATTGGATTTGTTGCTGGAGATTATTTGGATAATTATTCTTTGGTCTTCCTTGCTATAAAGTGTTTCATCATTCACATTTTTGTGTTGAGCTTCTCTGAAGATGTGAGGACAAGAAAATATGCCTGCAAAACTGTCTGTGACGTTGCCTGTGTTGTTGCCTCACATTTGCATGCGTGTACATTTTTAAACTCCTGTGTAAAACTGAAATCTTGTTTTAATAAAAGAAATGGGCACATTTTGAGTTATCAAAATGATGCCATAGTGTGTTCAATCAGAAATCAGGGGAGGGCCTATCACACAGCATCTCCTTGGGGTTACCAGCATTTCACATTTATGGATGCAGATTGCCATGCCTGTCTAAACTTGTTTCAGAGCTGCACTGTTGAGGAAGGAATATGCTCAGTGTCACTGTGTGTGATAGTCTGCGAGTTTGCTTTAATCACAGATCAAGTCCAGCACCAGATGGCTTGATGGGTTTGGGCTTACAGGGGAAAGAATGAAGGGGTCGTGGTCTTTCCTCTGAAGAAGAAGCAAAGTCACAAAGGAGATGACTCCATCACACAGTGTTGACCTGCTGACTGATGCCCTTCTGCATTATGGATGGAGGAAATCAACTGACCTAGGTTTGAAAGCACTGTGCTTAGTTGTTCAATTTTTTTTAAATGTTATATGTTCTCGAGTGTAGCTGGTCACACACAAATTGGTCAACATAGGTCAATTAAACTGTGTCTTTACATAGGTGCAGCTCCTGCAGAGATTAGACAAAGCAGAGGAAATATCAATTCTCGCTGTCATCTGTCATCAGAGAGACACCAGGTAAACCATGCACATAAGACACAATAGTTGTGAGTATTAGAATTTTAGATCCCATTTAGAAGCACCTTTTGCACAAAGTAAATTCTGTAGCATTGACTGTTGTCTTGTTTTCTGTTATTTTTGTTGTCTAGTGTTGGTTTCTGAGCGAGAGATGGAAGAAAAGGGAGATGGAGAACAGAAACCAAAACCAATAAGTAAATATCTGACGTGAATGCATGAATATTGTAATAAGGTCACAAATATTATTAACATAGAATACTGCAAATATGTTATACTTACCTCTCCATGTACAGTAATGAAGTAAAATCCTTTAAGCTGTGTGTTCTGAAGAAGTAGCATGAGATGAAGTACTTTATTAGAGCTGTAATTTCTTTATCTGTTTTTCTCTCTAGATGGAAAAGGAACTGCATCATCAAGCTGATTCAATTCTACAAGCTCAAGTAAGAGTCCAATGTGTTTATGTAACACTACATGGTAATTACACCCATCTTTAAGTGCCCTACTGCAGTGCTTCAACATGGAAGCCTAAGTGTGATTACATTGCTATGAGCCAGACAGTAACATAGTATATTGTTGTAGGGAACTGTCACAATGATGTTGTTTTAAAATAAAATGTCACTATAATGCTGCAGCAATTGAATATAGTGTGATTAATAATCAGTTACCACACAGTTACTATCTATCTATCTATCGTGATTCACGTGAACAGTGTGAGAAACACGGACGACTTGTTCAGAAAAGTAACCTGCGCATTCGTTTTAGCCGATTGTAATGTATAGTTCAATAAAACACAGAAGTGGTGATGGTAATAATGATTTACCTCGGATATGAGCGAGAGCGAGCTTGCAGTGTATTCGTGCATCCTCAGAGTCGCTTTACAAGCATGCAACAAAAAGCCCCCTTCATCCAATACATTGACCCGCGTTCTGTTTTCTATCACACACTGTGGATGTTTGTGATTATGTAGACGCACACAACTGCACCAGGGTTCAACAGAATCGAGGTGACCAGCGCTGCTGGGAAACCGTCTGTTTGCTGCTGCATTCTTTACGTCTGTGGCTTCTCTCAACCGGTCCCAGAGACGCCGGGCTCTGAATCCTGAATGTATGACCCCTACATCTTTCAGTTGTACAGAGCACCACACTGTTTCTCCTCTCTGTCTTTACAAATCCAGCTGGTTCCGGCTGACTGGCTGGATCAGTGGCTGGTGTAGGACAGCAGCAGATGTGTTTGTTATCCGTATGATCCATCCACACCCATTATATAAGAGGATCTCTCAGCAGGTAACAGGCCATCTGTATGAAAAGGAAATGGAGCACAGAGATCAAATGGTCTGTTCCAGCTCTGTGACAACACATGTTACCATTCAGGCAGGAGTGTGGATTAGCTGATCAAGTGTACCCAGTGTGGTTTAGGGGTTAAGGAACTGACCATGAACTGCAATGTCCCTGTTCAAGCCCGACTGGGAATCTGTGCTGCATTATTAATAAAACAGATCCCGAATGCATCTATATCCACTCTCATCTTTCAGCGAATTCAGTATTCAAAACCGAGGTTGCGTGCAACCTTGCCTTCTGTCATCATCATCTCACAATTGTGAAACGGCTGGCACAGGTAAAAATGTGAATACAAATCCCTGGAATAGAGTTGCGATCGTAGACTGTACATCTGATAGGCATCTTCTGTTCAAGGAGTTCAAAGAGAGCCTTTGTGATATGACAGAACTTTAAATTCCCAGTCAGCCCGCATGTAACGTGCTCCACCTTTGTGCTCAATGCGCCATCTTGTGAGTATTTTATGAAACTGCATTTCAGATGTCAAAACAGCCATTGTCAACATCAAGTCACAGTGTTGTCAGTTTTGGAGTCGGTTCACTCATTGCAGTTAGGAAAGAATAATAGACAGGAGAAACTTTAAATTGGGGACTGTGTGAACATTTTTGGTGTGAGAAGGTGGGCCCTTCCTCAGCATTAGTAATATGTATTTTGGACCTTCACCTTAATATAGAAAAAACTGCAATACCTCTTATACTCCAATGCCTCAAAATAGTATATTTAAGTACACAAATCCATTCCCTATTTATGAATAAAGAGCTACTAAATTAAAAGTTATTGCAGCATTTTGTAACTAAATGTATAGCTGTTGTTGTTAAAAGATTATAAGTTCAGTGATGGACTTAACTGATTGCTAAAGGTCTCAAATTGAAACAGCAAGAATAGGCTGGAAGGTAACAGCTAACCACAATGCATAGTTTACAACAAGAAAAATACATTGTACAGAACAAATAAGAGAAGCAACATTCATTTATTCATTTGCAGTGTACAGAAGAACAGGATTCCGAAAGCATGTTGATCTTGGATACAACATGTTACAATGGAGCTAAAGGAAGTCAGTGGTTTCTGTTTCTACAACATTAAAAGTGTAATAGCACATATAGTGACACCTTAAATTGGCATCCTATGTCTGAATTCCGAGGTTTTTCTGCAGCCACTTCTGAAAAGGAAATTAGGACATACCACTGAGGCCACTGAGGGTTAAAATCAAATCAATTAACAGTAGTAGTGAGGTAGCGAATGCTTACACTCAAAGGGACGAGGAGTGAAAGAGAGCAGTGTTCAAATAACACATCACAGGACTAGTTGTCACCTCTAATGTGGAACTGAAATTAGGAACACTCTAGATAAGCCTCCTGGAGCTAAACGCTCAACTCGACTCAAACCTCAAGTGTTTTTGTCTGGGATGTTACACAACCTAAACGTTGGATAATTGATTCATGTAAAAAAAAAAAAAGAGAGAGAAAAAATTTGTGGGATTTGTTCAGTTGATGAACCTCTCACATCCACACTTCGGTCAGCAGTCAGTTTTTGCGTTTTGGTAACAAATCACTGTATGCTGTATAAAACTTAGTATTTTAGAGTTTAAGCATTGTTGACTATTCTGTAATTCTCTAACATAAAATGATTTTAAATATTATAAATATATAGTTGTACAGCATCACATAAACTAAGTATGCAGATACACCTCCACCTAGGATGTTATTTAATGATTGGTGTTCAGACCACGAACCAAGACCCCATTATCTAGTGCCACATCAGGCCAAGCTTTCAATTTCCAAACAATTACTACTACTAACCAAGCCTTGCACTCTACTGATACAGTAGTACAGTGAAAAGTACGAAAAAATAGAAACATTTTAACCAGCGTAGATAAATCAAGACTCAACTTCAAGAGTTTTCATTGCACAAAGAATACAATGTTTACATTTCTGCTTGGTGACCTTAAAACAGTCAGATCCCTATAAGATATACTGTCATTTAGTTTCCTTGTAATCCCACGATGGAGTGATGAACCGTCTGTATAGACTCCCACGCCTGACATCTTCTGAATCGGCTGAAGAGGAAAACATTTGGTAAGGTGTAGCGTTCCTCTGCCCTTGTGTAGCCTCAAATTGGGCTTGAATCTTCAGCCACAGCAGCAACAGGATGAAGGGCATAACCCTAAAACATAAAAATGAGTCCAGTTGAGTCCAATCAAGTCAGGTCAGGTCAAACATAAGATGAGATGTTACAAAGAAAATTTAAGTATACAGTATGCAACAATTGGTCGTTAAAAAATGTTAGTAAAATAAGTCAACAGTAATTCTGAAAGAATCAATCGCAATTTGCAGAATGATGATTAAATTTAGGATGCAGTCTTACCGGTCCTCTATGTTCTTCTTGAGACTACAAACAACTACGCTGAAAAAGAAGAATGTAAAGTGTCTCAGGCCATGCCAAGCCCAGAACGCCAACTCAGGCATCTGCCTGAACAACACCTCCAGTCTGAAAGAAAGAGAAAAGATTCACTGAAACGCTGTAGATCAAATACAATGCATTTCTAATTGCTAAATTGATGTTGGTGTCTCTGTATAAGGGCATAACCAAACCATAACTATAACCATAACATTAAGCAGGACCTAAACAATGTAAAGGTGAAGAGACTTTCCAGGGTTAAATATGATTTGGGTTTAACTGGTCTAGATTAGTCAGTGGAAATCCATGAATGCCTCCAGAGCTGCCTTAAACCAATTGTTCAACATATTGGGAAATATGCTTATTGACTTGCTTGAGTTAGATGAGAAGATTGATACCACTCTCATTTCTGTACACTAAATAGCTGGTTATCTTAGCTTAGCATAAAGACTGGAAACAGAGGGAAACTACTAGCCTGTAACAGTGTATTTATTGTATTTATTGTACAGTGTATTTATTACCTGTGCCTACTCTGGAGTACGGCATAAAATGACAGCACGAGTGGTAGGAGCAGGTGGGATAAGATTCTCACAGTGAGTCCAAACATGCTCAGATAGGTCACTCCATTGCCCAGCAGAACTGAAACACAAATGTTGACAAAAACAATTTTTACAAAGGCTTACTTTAACAATCTGAATGTTTCGCTTCAGTCTCAGTTCTGAAATGAACAAGACATAATGTAACTTACAAATTTGAGAGAAGGTAGATCTGCCTCTTTGATTGCTTTAGTGGATTGCTAAATCTTTATTAAAATACATAATCTGACAGATTCTAATTTAATTTACTTTCTCTATACATCTGAACATGAAATCAGAGCAGGCCGTTGAACACTGTGTGTGTGTGTGTGGACATGTATTAATCATGTTGTGGGGACATAAATCTGTTTACACAGTCGCATTGTGGGGACTCGCCTTCCTTGTCCTTTTGACAAAAGGCAAGTCTACATAACATAAATCATTCAATTTTAGGGTGAAAACTTGAAGGTTAAGGTTAGGGTAAGGGTTTAGGGGGAGTTAGACTTAGGCAAGTATGGTTATGGTTAGGGTCAGGGTAAGTCTCCAGGAAATGAATGCAAATCAATGTAATGTCATCTGAAGTAATGGAAACACGACTGTGTATGTGTGCATTGCCAGCCATACCATTCTTTATCACGTCAAAATGGAGAGGAGGTTGTTTAGTTGGTCGACTTCCGGTCCACTTAGTAGAGCTGCCCGTCTGCATGCGTCTATTGTCTATAGAAGATGTCAGTGTAGGGGTCTCCTTTTCCACCTTCGTCTCCTCCTCTTCCTCTATGGTGGTCTCCACATGCATCCACGTTTTAGTTTGGTTGTAGTTAAGTGGCCCTTCGCAAACTTTGTGTATCATCAAATATGGGGAAAGATCTGCACAAGAGGGGAAGACGAGATAGAGAAATAAAGACATTAGGTGAGCGTGAGACTGCGCGTAACACAAATTAACAATATCTTTAATTACGCAACTTTTGCCCGTGTAGATACAGTTGACCAACCTTTGTTCAGAAGAAAATGAATAGCATCTTTGTAGCCGCTGTCGTAGGCGTGTTCCAGAGTCTAAAGGGAGAAAGAAACACAGTTGATTCATCAACAGGTGTGTAGTAAAGGGTCATCCAATCACGACCCTATTATTATTCTTTACATCCAGTGAGATACAACAGGGGTCTGACCTCTAAAGCCATGGGGTAGAGAGCATTGATGATCCTGAGGCTGTTAGCCATATTGCACTTCAAGGTGGTTCCACTCACTACCATGTCCCACATGCAAGGTGTGTCGGCTGGACAGATGTCTATCTCTCCAGAGAATGGAGACACCGTCAAGATGTGACTGTAGGGTGCAGGCAGTACTGGCTGCATGCTGCTGAAACCCCCATCCACATAATGCTGTGAGATAAGATCACATACATTATGATACAGACCAAACAATGGGCTGGAAGTGAGTGTGTGAAAGGGCCATCAAATATACTTACAACTCCTTTAAAGGACGGAGGGAGCATACCGCAATACCCAGGCACAAAGCAGCTACATAGCAAAGCCTGGACATAAAAATTGTAATAATTACAAGTATGCTTAAAAACTATGTCAGTAAGTGATTTTCTTACTTTGCTTCTAACCTGGTCAGGGTTCATAAAAATCATTGTTGTGGGAATCTGTAGTACCAACTCACCTGTACTACATCCTCTTTGGACTGGAACTCAGACATGAGAATGAGCTTGCTATCACTCATGCGGGTCATAGCCACAGCAAGATGCCCACTGGCCAGTTGGTGCGCATTAGAAGGAAGATGTTTGTGTAAAATAGACTCTAACCAGTGGAAAACATTGATTGAGGGGTTAAATGGTCCAAGTGTAAAAGCCTTCATCTGTTTGGCAAAACGTATCATCTCATCTCGGATAGTAACTGTAAAATAGAAGACTAGAGTCAGAAAAAGTAATTACAAGCAACAGAGGTAGATTTAGAAAAAGTAGATGAAGTCACTTACTCAGGCTCATTTCACAAACTACAGCAGCTGCTACCAGAGATCCAGCAGATGCACCCAAGACACATGGTGCTGCGCGCAGTATACAGGGTGCATAATTTAGGAAGCACTGGGCAACCCCTAACTGGTAGGTGGCCATGAATCCAGATCCAGAGAAGGAGATGGAAAGAGGAGTTTCACGATAATGACAACTGGAAACTCCTGGAGCCATTTTCTAAAGGCTTTGAATTATCAATTCAATTTATTTATCGTGGATCCTGAAAAGTGCTGTGGCAAAAACTCCTTTCTGTCTTTTAAAGTAGACCAAGATGAACCAGGCTGAGATGAGTTATCCAGTGAAAATGGATGGCGGTTTCACAATCAGTGTTTTTAAGCCACTCTCAATTAGACATACCATATTGGTCATGCCCATGTGATATAGCATACAATGCCCTCAATGACTTCCTATCTGTTTCTAGTCCTAAAAGTTGACACGTGATTTTGGTTTGCTTATCTCAGGCTGGCTTCCATGTGATACTACTAAATAAATGATAAGCTCCAGATCTTTCACAATGCTGAACGAATGAATGAAAAGTACAAATCCACAAAAACAAACTTCAACAAGGCTTTTCTTTTAGAACTTTTAGCACAGATTCAAACACAAATGCTTTTTAGGATTTCACATTAACAGTTTTCAAAAGGGCAACTTAAAACACTACAGTTATATAAGTTATTAAGTTAGTTATTAGTTAGAAAAGTATGTGACAAACAAATCATATCGCATCCTGAGTCTTATTAGTTTTAACAGAATTATTAACATTTAGTTTAAACTTAGTAAGGGAAATCTTTGACTTCACCTTTATTTATTCTTTTATATTTAAATGTTTGTCTTTTTCATATTTCCTAATTTGATTATTTCCTAATCGAGAAAATAAACTTTAAAATCTGCATCTGACTCGTCTGGGTCATTTTGTCTTTATCCTACTCTTTTCTTTTTTTAATGAAACAAAGTAAAATGTTGGTTTTTTTCTATATTTAAAACAATACAGCACCTTTCATGAAAGTAGTCACTGGTTTCACATAATACACAGAAAATGAAGCACAGATGTTATAGTTTTGAACGAAAAAAACAAACTTAGCCTGTTCTATAGTGTCATTGATTTTCAATGACACTAGTAGGCCTACTTTATTTTTTTAATTAGCCTTTACTATATATAGCCTACCCAAGACAGTATTGATCCTGATTCCTGAGTGTATGCATCCTGTTCGTAATGCATTTAACCAAAACACCATACCTAGTTTTGTCACCACAAAAATGGCTACAAATGCCCCGCTTTTTTTTTCAGTTGAAAGGGGTAGCTAACAGAGGTCTCGCACACGGGTCTCTGCTACCTTTGCAACTCCAGCCAACTGACTTTGACGTTACGATTATGTTCTGACCCCCACCTGTCACATCTTTAGGACATCATCGGAACATTACTTTCCATACATATTGTAGAAATGATACGTATCATAGCCAACGTATAAAAAAGTAGACATTCAACTTATCCGTGGTTTGCAGAAACGTACAATGGCTATAATTATTATTTATTCTGGCGACTGGGTTGCATAAATGATCAATGATCATGACTAGATTATTCACCAAAGGAGTTAATCTCATCAATGAGCATTTGTAATAAAATAACATTGTCGTGATACACATTCTAGGACATCATTTGAGTGTTCAAATATACATAAATCACTGGTCAAATATGACAAGGTACCATACAAAATACTAATTTTACAAAGCAGGAAAACTGTCACAATTAACCTATATACTATCAAATTTGAAACTTAATAAATGCCTAGACTTGAGGTTGATAAAGCAAATTGATATTTGTCAAATAAACTGTATGACTTGTTCAAACTGGCATTTTAACCTGCAACAAACGTTTGAACATGAACAATCACAAAACAAACTGCAACAACCTCACTTCAACAACGTAAATTCCCCAACTAAAGACCTAGTATTTACCTAGTATATGAAAAATAAGTACAGCTTTTGTATTGCAATTATGTTGAGCAAGCCTGAGAAATTTCAGTTCTGATGATTATTTGGCTCTTTCACTATTGATGTGATTAATTTCACAGTTTTCCTCATCCCTTAATATTAGTGTTCTTTCTGATTACAGTGATACATTGATTCACAGCAAAATGAAAATCAATCTCGCAGTGCAAAAATTCCAACCAATACACCTAACAGTGCATTTTGCTAAACGTGTACATGCATGGGTTATTTTCCGACAATCTCCATTTTATTCTGTGATAATTTGAGTTGTTGTGTTGTACTTAGGACATTTAATACACAGATTTTTTTCTATGGAGGAGGCTGTGGGGAAGCACGATCAGGGGAAACCTCAAAATGGTCCTCACTGAACTCATGTGCAGGACTGTTGTCTGGAAAGTCCCCGTCTTGAGGTGGAGTGTGTTGCGGTGACTCAGCAGGTTCAGGATTCCTGATGCTCTGTGGGAGTTTCAGAAACCTGAGGGGAGACAGAGAAGAGGCAATAACAATAAATGTGTGTGTTGTGGGAAAAAGACAGGAGGATAATCACAAAGAGAAAGGCACAGAGACCTGAAGAGGAGTTTTTGTCCCCGCTCCTTTTTGATGATATTGAGCTTGTAGTAGTGCCGCAAAGCACGGGACATTTTCTCATAGGTCATATTGTCTCGGTTCTGTAAAAAGAGATCACACATCATCAAGGGCCTGCAGTACAACATTTACTCTGTTCCCATGTCTCCTGTTTTTGCTGCTCATTTTCCCTGTAAGGTGAACCACACAGACCTTGGTGCTCACCTTGTGGTTTCCCCAGAGACGTGCCAGTCCATTGGGGTCGACCACCCTGAACACCAGGCTGTCCTGGTCTTCCCATCGGATGTATTCTTGGTAACGGTTGTCACACAGTAGCTGATATACATAGTCCCACAGCAGTCTGCACTCTGGCCATGATTAAAACAGCAATAAGACATGTTGCCAAAACATATACTACTATCATCAATTATTGGTATTTAAAGCTCTATTAAAAGGTCCAGTGTTGAACATTTCGGAGGAGCAATTGCTAGAAATGGAATATAATATTCATAAGCATGTTTTCATTAGTGTATAATAATTTGAAAATAAGAATCGCTGTGTTTTCATTACCAGAATAAGCAGTTTATATCTACATAGGGAGTGGGTCCCCTTCCACTGAGGTCGCCGTGTTGCACTGCCATGTTTCTACAGTAACTCAGAATGGACAAACCAAACACTGGCTTAAGATAGGGTCTTTCATATTTGTCGGGAGTTTCGCGGCCACCATGGTTTCTCCTACATGCTTGGAAGGGGAGGGCGAGTCAAGCAGTATTCAAATGGTTGCAATCTGCAATTTAACCGCTATATGCCACACTGGTCCTTTAAGCGATATTTTTGATATTACAGGAGAATAAAAATGACTCCTTTCAAAAACCATCTAGTCTGCAGCTATTTGCAGCTCAGAGCTGAGGTTTTCTAGTCCGTATTGCCCTGTGCTCTGCCTCACAGACAAAATCAGAGCAACAAAGAGGACAGCTGAAGTAAAACTGTGGCTGAAGAACAATGCAACAGCAAGCCAAAGAGATATTTTTCTTAGGCAGACTAAAACCAGGGCTCCAGGTGAGTGAGTAGGGAGTTTTATGGATGTCTAAATAAATAAGAACTTGACAAGCTGACACAAGGCTTGTGTCTATGAGTTTTTCTACCCCCTAGTGGTCAAATATAGCTTGATGCAGTTTTTAAAAGGAAGTCCAATTTTTATTTTCTGTGTACCTTCTCTAGGACAAAATACATTTGTTTTTGAGTGAATGCTGTAATACATCTGTTAATAAATTAACATAACACTACCTGGGATGCGGCCGTTGGCTTTGTGAAGCGGGCTCCTTGGCTTCTCTCGACTGGACAGGTTGAGCGGCTCCTGGGTGATGCTCTCTTTTTGGGGAGGACACTGGACTTGGTTGTGGGGCAATGTAGAGACAGCTGCTGATCCATCTAAGAGAGAGAAGGAACGACACAGAGAGCAATAAGGAAAGAGGGTCGGAAAATCAGACATCACAGTAAATAATTACAACTGCACTGTATTTCCGATATTGCCGTTTTTTACACCCACTAATATGTGTGAGTGGCGCAGGGTACGTGTAAAGGATGAGGGGGCGATTTCTGGGAGGTGACATGGGCTGTGGCTGGCTGGTCCCAGTGGTTACAACAGCTGCCGACACTGTAGTTGTGAAAGCGAGGGAAACTGTGAGAGAGAAATATGAGGAACTGTGAAAAAGCTAAACTGAAAGTAAAAGAGATTTTACAGCAGCTTGAAAATTTTACATGAATGGCTAATGCAATGTACAACACAAAGAGGCCATTTCACTACTTGCACACAATATGTAGAGCAACATTTTGGACTCTGGAGTTGAAAATAATCACTGGCAACTATCATGCTTTCTATAATGGAAAGCACCTTTTTCAATGGTCCAGACAAAGGAGGAGTGTGCGTGTTTGTATTCCTCCACTGAACGGTAACATGTCCTCACCAAAAGTGGAATGTTTATATAATGTGTGCATCTCCAAATAAACGTTTTACATGCAAAACATAGCACATTATACTATAGATAATGCATTGCCGTTTAAACAACTTAGCATATAATGTAGTCAGACTTCTCTACATCTGGACCAACAACAACATTAAAATGCTGCTTACAGCTATTTAACACAATGAAAGTGGCCATTATTCATTATACTGGTTTACTTACATTTTTAAACACATGACTTTTACATGTTATTTGACATTTTTTTGCCCCGTGGCCCTCACAAGTATAGAAAAAGTGTAGTGTAATTTAGCTATCATAAGGGTTGAGGGTAGGCATGCATTGGTCAGGGTTAAACTTTTAGGATTTGGGAACAAGAAACTAATGATGTCCTTACGTCCAAACAAATTAATTCCTGCATGATGTGTTTGCACATGTACATGTGGCTGATCAGGAAGTATTCGTGCCATGATCTAACCGGGATAAACAAGTTTGATGTGATACACGACAAACCCAAACAATCAAAAAAATGTGTGACTTTTGTGTGTGTGTCTTTTGCACTGCCATGCACTCTTGCACTATCTGTACCAGTACCACAACCCTGCGCATACAGTACATAACAATCTGACCTTAGTCAATGGTTTGTTGCCCAGATCTTTCCTGTGTATTTTAGTTATATGTTAAAGTTTGATTATATGTTTTTAGCTTGATATCTTTGTGTCTGTATTGTCCTGTTAATTTATTCTCTTCACTTTGAGTATATTGAGGGCTACTGAGAAGTGGAGTCAAATTCCCAGTATGTGTCAATGTACATAGCCAATAAAACTCCTTCTGACTGCTTCTGAATATGTTTAAAAACGTACTCCTAAAGGTTACTGACCTTGGGTGTCATTGGCCGTGGGAGGCTGGGGCTCTTGGACACTCTGAGGGGGTATCTGGCAACTGACTGGGCTCTGGGTGTGTCCAGTTGCCATGGAGGGAGATGTATTTGGGGGCTCACAGACAACACTCCTCCTTTGCTGTATGACACACTGTAGGATCTCATACAGAACATCACCTGTAGAAAGGGGGGTAGATATGAAAACAAAGGCCCAAAACCAGTTAGCACATTCGCTTTCTTCTACACACACTCGTTTCGACCTGAGCTGGGACAGCGGCGTCTGAAGTCTTCCTTGGTGAGCAGGCACAGGGCTCGACCGTTCATCTCAAAGCGTCCCTTTTCAGGCCGGCGCAGTGAGTACTCCTTCTGAGCCCAGTGAAGCCAGTGGGCAACATCCTCCTTATCCCACAGAGATGGGTTTATTCCTAGAAAACAGATGCAGAAAATTCAAATACACACAGTTACAGGTGGCGTTTGTGGTTTGGTAGGGGCTGCTGACATACTTTGCTGCATGTTATTTATGGACTGGTATCTTTGAGGTAAACAAAGGGCAACAGAGAGTTTGACTCACGCAGACGCCCAGGTAGATGCCACAGGTCCTCCTGAGCAGGACTGACCAAAGGAAGCTGACTAGAGGGGGGGTGATGCACACTGAGAGGAATGTTGACTTGCCCTCCACGCGTTATGGATGTAGGACTGTTTGCGCTGTTTTCTTGCTGCAAAACATCCAAACACGAGCCCATAAGTAGGCTGCACAATACGTGCACCACTAGTGGCAGTATAGAAAAAGCAACGCAAAGCGAATTTAAAATGTTTGACCTAATAGCTACATTTTCCGCAGCCTAAACTAGAGCAGTTGGTCATTGGCAAAAATTGAAAGCGCCGACGTTTCCAAACAATATAGGTAGGCTTCCAGTTGGCTTTTTTAAAGACAGCGCACTTTGAAACGGTTTTGACCTTAACTTACCTTGACCAAAGGTGACGGGGAAATGTTCTCCATGGAAATGTCTTTTATTTGTTCGAATGTACGAGAAAAAAACAACAGGATGGTATCCTTATGAGCAACTCGTCCAATACATGAAATAAACTGCACATCAAACCTCCCCAAACTCCATTTTAAATGAAAATTGAATATAACTTATGAAGATAGTTTTCACATTCGAGCCTTCCGGGAAATGAAAACGAAAGAAACATAAGGCTTGCAGGGGGTGTGTGCAAAACGGGCTGATTGGAGGAAGCAACCGCAGAAGACATTTCCAAAAACATTTGACTGCACGATAAGAGCGCGAGCCAGCAGCGTGGAGCTTTGGGACCGTCCCATAAATGATCGCTTAGGGAAAACCTGTTCCTGTGTTTTCACACTTTCGCGCATTAAAAATCGAACTGAAGAATTCGTGTGTGTGTGTGTGTGTGTGTGTGTGTGGAAGTGAGTGATTAAAAAAAAAAACGGTTGCAGTGTGGATACGTGAATGAGAGATTAGCGGCGCGTGCGCCAATAAAGCAGAAATACCCTGCGCTCCAATACCCATATTATACTAAACATACTATTTGCTATGCCAGCAAAATTATGTCAAATGCAGTATGCCAAAAACACCAGATGTCATACTGCAACCGGTCGCATTTTGCAGTTTGCAAGCCAGCATGGCTTTCTGGCCGCTCTGACCTACAGTCCTGCACGGCGGAAGATACGTCACATCGACTGAACCGCCGAAAGCGCGCGGACAGATGACAGCTCATTGACATAATGTATGACGGCGGATTAACATTTGACAGATGACAGCGCGAATCCGTCCCTTTACAAAGAAAGGGATCCAATGTTATGCAAAAGCCTCATTTGAATTCCTGTAAAATCCTGTCCTGCCTGTTAGCTGTTTTATATAGTTTTTATATTTCACAACTATTCTCAGTCCTGCCAACACAGTTAGGCTGATGCTGGAGAAGCTACACTTCATTTCATACATGGTTTATTTACAGTTTGAGATACAAAGACACTACTACCACTGCAATGATCGGATTATAGCCTACACTGTCACATAGCTATCATAAAGTTAGGCAGAATTGTATACAGTTACACAACAGAATCAGCGAGTATGGCACACTACAAAGTTAAATGTAAGGCTGCTTCACGTGCAGACAGAACATAGTGCCAGCAGCTGCATCTCTGCATGAAACTATATTCAACAACAAAACATCATCTGCCAGCAACAGAGAGCTGTGTGTGAAAGGGCGTAACATGCCTACTGGTGACCAGTCTAATAGATAGTAACAATATAAGTGAACTAAATAATCACAAAGATAACCATTAACAACAAAGGTTGACATAACTATGAAAATAACTGACAGAGAAATGCATATGTAGCCTAATGTTACTGTCTTGAATGTAATACTGCATGGAGGAATCTACAATGTATGCATGTAGTTTTAACTTTCAAGTTAAAATATATAGTTTTGACTTTTAAGATAAAACTACATACATTACAAAGTAACAAAAGCAGAGCTCTCCGGGTTGACCTCCGTCTCTGGCTTGTTGTTGTATCTCCAGTGGTAACGTTAGGATAGGTCGCCTGCAACGGATGTAGAGCAAGAGGGTCATGGTTCAAGGCGCAATATTACGACGAGGTGGTATGTCAACAGTATGTAGTTTGTGTCCAGTGTTCAGCACTGAACTATCCCTGTGATATAGAAACACTGATACAGACTCTAAATATGGACTTTGCTTGACACACACACAACTGAATTCACATCTACACCTCACTGGATCTGGAGAGAATGCCACCATATGGAAACCCGTGGTTCATGTCACTTTGGTTTGTTTGCCCAGCATTTTCAAGTCAAACACAAAGTCGTTAACGATGAAGCTGGAACTTAAAGTGACTCAAAAACACACATTGTGCTTTTTGCAAACGCCTCCAACAGGCCAGGAGATGCTGTTTCCTGTTTGAAGCTACCGTAGTTGAAACAGTAAGCCATTGAACGGTAGGTGGCGATCGTGCTCTGGATGAGTGCGTGTCGCCGCTAGAACAGAAGAAGAAGAAGCAGTGGCTGAGAGGGAAATCCAAAGCAGAGCTTCCGTCGTCTGCTCTCCCGGGCGCTGTTACCGAGGTAAGAAGCGAAGTGAAGCTAAACAGCGGCTGTGAAGTGGACCACAGTTGTTAAGGCGGGAGAACAGTAAGCGATTGTGATCTAATATCATGTAAACGACGTCCTATCCTGACTACGGTTTAGTTAGTGGACTGACAAAGACACACTAACATGTTTTCATAGGCACATCATTGAGCGGGCTGAAACGTTAGCTTCGCTTGCGGGGTAGCTAGGTGTTAGGTGTTAACTTAAAGGGATTTCGGGAAGCAACACAGAGATAACTAAACTGTAAAGTGAGGGAATATTCCCTGTCTGGAGAGGGGCCCAAAATCCCCTCTTGGCGTGTGTGATGCATGAAAGTAACCTTAGATCAAGACTGGTTCCCGTCCACGTCTCCGCTCAGCAGGATGCAGAGGGCTTCCCGTTTAAAGCGTGAACTTCAGATGCTGAGCAGCGAGCCGCCCCCCGGGATCACATGCTGGCAGACCGAGGAACGAGTCGACCACCTCCAGGCACGTAAGTATTCTCCGCGTCAAAGCTTCTCAGACTAAAGTAACCAAGACTGCGTTTGTTCTCAGCCATATACCACATATGTTTCCCTGGTTTACAGAGATAGTGGGTGGAACAGAGACTCCATATGAAGGCGGACTCTTCTCCTTGGAGATCAAGGTCCCAGAGAGGTACATTTGCTCAAAGGTTTAACTGTGGTGGAGGTGTTCGCGCTCCCATGTCCTTGGTTTTAAACACTTACTGCAGCCTAATAAGACTGGCCTGCGGTTTTCCCCTTGTAGGTACCCATTTGAGCCTCCCAAGATGCGATTCTTGACCCCCATCTACCACCCAAACATTGACAGTTCAGGACGTATCTGCCATGACGCTCTCAAACTCCCGCCAAAGGTTTCGCCTCCATCATATGGTTTTGTTTGTCTGCTATTAGGCCTGTCACGGTAGCTACATTTGTTGGATGATAATATTTTCCCAGAAAGAATTGTCATTTTAGGGCCCTTTTATGCCACTAATATAATAGCATACTAATGCAATTTCACCCTTTCAAAGAGCAATGGACAGCTGCCTGAGCCCCACCCATGGCTTAACTCAGAGATACAGAGCAGGCGACGAGAGGACAGAAGCAGTGTGACCAGAAATGACAGCAAAACATGTCTGACTCAGTGTTACATTTGGCTTAGGCGCTCAGGTGTTGTGCCCAAGACTTGGGCACGTTCTGTTGTTTATTCTGGCGTCATGCTGGTTAAGCTGTTGGTGACATTCTTATCCAAATAAACACACACATTTAAACACAACGGGCGATATCGTACGATATATCGACATAACCAATATTGTTTTCTGACCTCAGTAAGTCGATAAAGCAATCATCGTGACAGGCCTATCTCCTATTCAATAAACGAGTACATGTACCAGCTAACATCGGTTAAATTTAATGTTCTTCAATTTATTCAGGGAGCCTGGAAGCCATCCCTAAACATCTCCACAGTCCTCACCTCCATTCAGCTGCTCATGGCTGAGCCCAATCCAGACGACCCACTCATGGCTGATATAGTGAGTCACACGTAATCTTGCGTTCGCAAATATCATACAATCTGTTAAAGTAGCATAACCTTGACACAAAATCACACTGTGTTGGTTTTATTTGTTTCTGTGAATTTTCTAACCCAAATATGGATATGTGACAGTAGGGATTTGCAAACACCCTTGTTTGGATATCCGAGTGGCTGAGAACTAAATAACACTATGCCTGTAATTTGCACCTTGAAAAGAATTGAATACTCCTTCCAGTATGGGTTTTTATTACAAGCCAGAGGTGTTGCTAAATGCGAGAATAACTGTTTAGTTATCAGTCGGAAACACCTTTACCTTTTGTCACAAACATACAGCCTCTTGTGCTCTTAAAGTTGCTGTAGCGAGCATTTGAATTGTGATACTGTGATCAATTGTGTATCTCCACCGAATGCACATGTAAAGAGACGCTTACATTTTTTTCTGCAGTCATCAGAGTTCAAATACAACAAACAGATGTTCATGGAGAAGGCCAGGAAGTGGACACAAGAACATGCTGTTCAGAAGAACACGGTAAGTCATTCTGGTAAAGGGGTGAAGCAGTTGTAACATGTTTACTGTCGTTCATGATTAAAACCTTTTTAAATGTCATTATCTACTGACCTTCTCCGGTGGGCTCCATTATTCTCGGTGGGTGGCGTGATTGTCATCTGTCCTTGTATTGGTTGTGTGTAGTCGTATATTTTACCCACAAGGTGGTGCTGTGCTCCCTCGGTAGAATAGTGTCTACTTATTGAATATTCACTTGCAACAAAGCGATGTAGACTGTTGGATTCATACTCAAATGTGACCTCCACATTTCACACTTCATAGTTTTGGGATGTGGAGATGCATAGCTGGGCAACGCTCTCATTTTCTCAAATAATTTGTATCTGTCTTTGTTCAGGGAGTCGTGGAGGGCAACAAAGAAAATATTTCAGATCAGAAATCTTCATCCCGCAAAAGAGAGGCTTTGGGTGCACAGCAGGAGGAAGGGGAGCCGGCAAAAAGAACCTGTGTGTAGTTTCTATCTCGCTTGTTAGAGCCACAGGTCTCTCATCTCCAGAGCCACCATGCCTTATACACCTGTCTACTTGTGAAGTAGGATGACTTTGACATTTTAATTTAGTGCTAATACCTACTTCCATTCACTATGTATGCTTTCCTGTTCTTAATCCAGTAATATCGACATATTTATATGTATAATGTTTATTTTTGTCTTGTGATATTAAAGTTTATTTTGAACACCAATTGATGGTTGAATGTATATATTGATTTCTTGTGTGGTGTGATGGTGTTTCACAATAGTAGCATAAGCAGAGTGTTTTGATGTGTATATACAGTATGAAGTTAATTTTATTCAAACGTATGCTTACCAGTTGTATACAAAGTATGTACATCCTAAATAGCAAGTTGTTTTTTTTTTTTTAACAAACTAAGGATTTATTTCTTAATATATAAAATTATATATTTGCTGTTTATCATATTAAAAGGGAGACAAGCATCATAAGGCTGTAGTGAGTCGATACCATGCTAGTTCAGAGGTAGTTAAATTGTATGTACATATTGCTAGCCTACACTGTTTGTAGAAAGATAGCTACATCCCATTCAGTCTGTATAACTGCTTGCCTCCTGTTGAGCAGAGTTGCATATTTGAGACTAAATCATGTAAACTATATGTGCGAACTGTTGCATTTTGCTGCCACATAAAGAAAAACATTTTTATAACAGCTATTACACCGCTGCAAAGAAATATATCTGACACCATTTCTGTGAATGAAACATGTTAGCTTACTCTGGTAAAATATTCTGGCATGTCTGATGATGACTCCCTTTCTTTGAAACAGACCTTAGCAATAGGATAGAACATAGATTTAAAACAAATAAGATAACTCCATTTAAAATATAACCAAATAATCTGTAACCTCTAAGCTGCATGTCTCATGATAACATTTCAGTATAAACATTTACACTTAAAATTCTACTGGTTCTACCTAAATTCCCCGTGGCTATACCGTTGATTTGTCTGATGCTTAGATTTTCCATGTAGTTAGCAAGCTTTTATTTTAGCGTTCTTTTTGTCATGCGAGTCCATGACTGACAGTCCACTGGATAGTGTCTGAAATTGTCCTTTATTGTGGTGTTTTCTTTAAAAGTCTTTACAGTTAGGGAACTTTTATTCGCACTCTCCACTTTCAGAGGAACTTTTTTGTGTTCTCATAGACTTCTCTGGGGTACTCGACAGTCTGTGTGGACTCAGTCTGAGGTGCTTGAGGATTGATAACCCAGAGCTGGTCTTTCTGCTGCTGTTCACCGATGGTCCTTTAGTGTCCATCCATATTGTCCCAGCTATTCAGACCGCTAGCTTGGAGGCTCATGGATTAGAGGTGAGAGAAGGAGTCGTGGTAGAGTGATACAGAGGGCAAGTGTTATGAATCACATCTTGATCCAAACTCTTCAGACTTTCATTGTCGTTCAGGCTCCCTCGTTCTGTCACCCTGTCTCTATCTCTGGGAGTAAGAGTGGGTATCTGGCAAGGGATGAGAGGAACAGAGGAAGTAGAGGAGCAGTGGGAAAACCTGATTGGATCCAGTCGAGGTTGGAGTGGGGGACCCCCACTGTACAGGGCATCAGCAAGTGACACCTGTGTCAACGAATCGTAGCAGGAGCTCTTCTCTGTCTCCACAGAAACCAGTGAGTCCAGGGTGCGGTCCCGGCGTAGCTGTGGGCGCACTTTTGTGTGAGTCCAGGAGAAAAACTGGGAGTGGTCTCGTGTGAAAAGGAGGAAGAGGAGGGGGTTGAGGCAGGCAGGCAGTGGCTGGAGAAGCAGGAGAACTGACTTTAGCACTTCCTCCCCCAGAGAGAGGAGACCCAGGAGGGAGCAGAGGGAGAGGAAAGCTACTGGTACATAGAGGAGGCCATTGGTGAATATTAGCCAGGCAACATGTTTGATCATAGCGCAGTCCCACAGGCCCTCACACTCTCCCCTAAGTAACTCCCAGTAAAGGCGGATGTATGAACCTGTGACTATAAGCAAGCACAGGGTGTTCATCATAATGAGCGCCAAGGGAAAGCCCAGGGAGGATGGCAGTCGAGGGGATGGGGGTGGCAGGGGCGAGGGAAGGCAGAAAGGTGAAGACCCGTACTCTCCAACTCCTACCAGTGGGAGAGAAGCAAAGGTGAGGGAAAGAGTGAGGCAGAAAAGTGCACATGTGCGTACACTCCCAAGGGACGGGGACTTCCCATAGGCGCGTGCACATGTCACGCTCACGCCACACTGTACAGCTGCCAGAGTTAGCAGCAACACACTTGCCTCAGACGCAAACACCCAGACCCATCCCGTTGCCTGACAACCAGGACCCCCCTCCCAACGGGCACCGTGGTGACCAAACTCTCCCAGGGTTAGAGCATCCACAAGGGCCAAGGTGCATGTACACACACCCGTCAGCAGGTTGGAGGCACCCATGCAGGCCACAGTGAAGCGAAGCGGCGATAGGTAGCCGAGTGAGCCAAAGAGGGACAGGAGCAGGAGGGAGTTCCCCAGAAGAGACACCAAGGAGATGGACCACAAGCCCACACGAACCAGCCAGCTGCCCAACAGAGAGTCACAGGGACGAAAAGGACCTGCAAACATACAAATCATCAGCTGTTGATAAACTGTAAATGATGAATTGATGCCTGAAATTCCTCATACTGTAGTTGTGACAAAACTATCTAAAAGCCTGTTGATAACAGCTTGATCATCATCACTTCATCATCACTAAAGGTGTGACTTCCGTTACCTGGAGTCGGTGTGCATTGGACACTGGTCTGTAGTTTGGATTCTTCTATTTCTAGTTGGAACTCCTCCAGGTCAGGGTCATCTGGAATAAAGCATTGTCAGGATCAAAAATCCAAGACCTTGGGGTCAATTGTTTAAGGTTTTACGGCAGCTTATTCAGCATGTGTACGTATACACAGCATGTGAATGTTAGATTGTGTGTGGCCCTGGCTACAGGGTTGGTGCAGTAAGGGAGGTGATCTAACATTCTTTTGCAATGAAAGAAAAAGAAAAAAAACATTTGTAGAAGATAATTGGCACTCGCGGGAAATGTGATCATCTTGACTGTTTTTCTAGCAATTAAAGGTGAATAAATTTTAATCAGTGATATGTCATGGTTTAATCATCTTTTGTTATTGTTACCTTTTGTTACAGCCAGCAATTGTTTATTTTCAAATTTAATGGTGTAGTTTTAATGGTTTTAATTTCAACTTAATTTTGGTTTATTGGTGTTAATATTTTATGTCTGCCACAGGAATGCATGGAAGGGTCAACACTCGAGTGTGAGTGTGTGTCAGCTGCCAGGTAGCTGTGGTTTCAGCGAGGTTCTGACAGCAATGAGCTCAGGCATATGGGGCTCAGATTTCCATGTATTACTTTACCCCTTGTCCCGGTTGTGCACCATATGTGTTAGATACTGTATATGCTCACACAGATATTGCATGCTTTCTTACAGTGTGTGTCAGCGTGGATAGGGTACATGGCTACAGTTCTCTTGTGCAGGTCCTCGTCAGTGTTGCTCTGCTCTGTGTCCCACTGGCTGGCTGGCTTGTAGCTATCACAGGAACCATACACACAGCACTGGTAGGCATAAGGCATCTCTATTACCCTGTCACAAACAGATGGAACAGTATTGACAATAGACCAGGAAAAACAATGCCAGATTAAATGGTATAACAAGTGTATAAAGAAATTGTACCAAAACCTCCAGACTTGCGTGATATTCATTTTAATGTGAGCTAGAGCATTACCAGCTTAGCTTTTAGATACAATATTGGATATTCACATTCTCGTTTCAAAGCAAACTCAAGTGCACATGAATCTGTTCCTGTAGCACTTCAGTATACTGTCACTTTAGTACATCATAACTAAAGTAAAATTAATCATCCATTGGGAAAACGTAGGGAAAACCGTCAGTTTTCCAAAGTCTGTTTCAGCTAACTTTGGTGTGGATGGTTGTACGCAAACATTTACTGTACATGTACAATGCTTTTGCAATGGCTTTCTGCCCGGTGTTTTGTTTTGGAAAGTGTTCTACAGTATTGCTGACATTGCCACTTGATCACCTGCCATCCCCTATGTCTTTGAAACTCACTCTCCATTTTTACTTCACTGTACCTTTCCAGGCCTTCAGGGATCTTTGTAACAAGAATTAACTTGCTGTCGACAAATGCTTCCTCATTTTTGAAGTTCAGTTCAGGAATGGCTTGCAGGGATACAGTGTAATTAGTTTATTGTCAACCTTGGCTGCTTTAAGTAAATTGAAGATATTAATAGAAAATTGTGAGAGGAATGATAATTAAAGGGATGGGAAGTGAAGCATTGTTCCTTACAGCCAGAGGATACACACCTGGGTAAGTTATCATCTTAAATCAGTTTTTGGTGAGAAACCAAACCAACATACAAAGTTCACATTGAGGACTATATTAACAAGAAAGAATAAAAGGATGCGTGATGGCGTGTGTGTGTGTGTATGTGTGTGTGTGTGTGTGTTACCTCATACGGGGGAAGTGATCAGGACTGAAGGCCTCGTATAATTCTGCGTTGCCCCTCAGCTTGAGGTGGGTGAGACCCCCCAAACCTGCAACAGGTACTGAGCTGAGACGGTTCTCAGTCAGATCCCTGACATAAATATAGAAAGAAATTGAGAAAGAAACCGATCACAGATCAGGCCAGTGTTTACAAAATGTGTTTTCATTTCAGATATTGCCGAGGGTCATCCCTGGTAACAAAAAGACTTTTAAGATATTTTAAACTGTTCAGACAAGGCTCTCTATCAGATTGCCTCCAGATAATACTTCCTGTCAGATGTAGTGTATCTGCTTGTTTAGCTAGGCATTCTTTAACCAGTCTTCACACAAAGAAGCAGTTTGTATTGGCATGACCTGAGATGAGTCTCATGGCCACGCAGAGGGGTTTTTCAAACAATAAATGCATATCAGTGTTCTCTGTAGACTCTGCCAAAGACAACAGGTTTTCTATGGCACATGCAGTCAAGTGTGGAGTGTTTGTAAAAGGCGAAGGCTCCGACATACAGCTTAACTTTAATTAAAGATGCACAAATTTGGCCTGCCTTCTAGGGGAGAGGAGTGACACTGCAGAAGGCCCAGATGAAAGGGAGAAGAGACTTAGTGACAGTTATGTATCTGTGTTTACTCACAGTTTGATCAAAGCATGTAGAGCAGCAAAGGCATCCGGGTGGATCCACTCGATTATATTCCAGCTCAGATCACTGACAGAACAAAAGAATCAAAGTGAACTGAAATGGACCTAAAGCAATTGTGATTACACACTGAATGTTGTATTTCGATCACCACCAGATGTCACCACATACAGTAGTTCAATTTTGACCAATGCTTCCCAACTTTTTTGGCCTATGACCCCTTAAAATGAACTAATGTCTAATTGTGACTCCTCATCATACTATGAGTGATTTTCCCTCTGCATATTGTTTAATTTCTGTAGAGTTGTAAAGAGATTAAACTATCTAGCATTTCACAAGAATATCTGAAAAAATATACAACATTTTGTGTAGCAGAATTGTGTTTGTTTTTTTGTCTCTGAAACCTCAGGCATATCATGTAACTCCTTGGTGGGGTCCTGACCCAAGGTTTGGAAAACCCTGATAAAATAATGTGTAACGTGGGAGAAAATAAGCAGTTACAACAATGTTGACTTACAGTGCTCTTAGAGAGGTGAGCTGCTGGAAGGTGCTTGACTCTATCCTCCTGATTTGGTTATGGTGAAGTCCTCTGTTGAGACAGAAATATATATAGGTATGCATAAAGACAATGTAAAATGTGCAGGGAAACATAAACATGTTGATTTTGATGCATGTGTGTGTGCAGTTGTGTTGGGGGTTGAACTACTCACATCTCTTGCAATGCAGAGCAGTGGTAAAAGCTGGGCAGATCCTCTATCTGGTTGTAAGACAGCTCCCTACAACAATACACAAAGCACACATAAACACAGTGACCAGCTGTGGATTTATAGCGTGGGAAATTATGCGGGTGACAGGAACAGTCGGCTCTGTGAGCAAGGCGATATAGCAGAACAATAATTTTTTGGAGGGGTGATTGGATTTCATAGCACAGTGATTGTACAAATGATTGCTTGGGGTCACAAATCTCCACAGTTGGGGTGTGTGTATCAGTTTTTGTACCTCTAACACCCCCCCACCCCCCACCCGTGTGTGTACTCACAGCACTCTGAGGCGAGGCAGCTGCTCACAGAGTTCCAGAGGGAGAGCTGAGAGACCGGCCCGAGTCAGCGTCCTGTAGAGAAAAAGAGAATCCTCTGATCATTGTTGGAGTGCAAGCAAGCGAAAGGATCCCCCAGTCCCGTGAGTCTAACTTGGTCGGACAGGGAGCTGTGTAGGTTCGCCAAACCTGACACTGGCTGGCATAACTAGCTTACCCCTCCCTATTCCTTTTCGGATTCTCCTGTTCTGTCCTTTTCTTTCCTAGAATCCTAGAACACACATATAATTGCTTTTTTTCTGTGGGCATCTCTCGCCACTCTTTTTCTCTCATGTACTTGGACTCCTGGGGTTGTATCTAAACCTCAGTGTCTTTTCACTTTCTTTGTTGTTGTATGTGGTGAAGCCCCACTAGATGAAATAATACTATGCATGTGGTGGTGGCGGTGTGTGTGGGGGGATAAAGGAGACACTCACAAAATTTCCAGGCTGGTGGTTCCTTTCAGATCGGGAAACTCTTGAATCTGAGTTGCTCCGTTAAGGGAACTGCAGTTGGGAAAAAGTGTCAGAAAACTTTCTCTCTCTTTCCTTCCCTCTATCCCTCACACACACACACACACACACACACACACACACACACACATGCATGCATGTGCACGCAAACCTTGTCTAACAGCTCATGTCAGCCATCAAACTTTTCTTCCAACATCAACACAGGCTGTTTTGGCTGTCTCACTAGACATCATAAGTCACACCATTCAACATGTTCTTACAACACACTCTCTCTTACCACATCAGCACACAGCACAGCAATACGCTAACACAACATCATTCAGTAGGCCATTACACATGTCCACTGAACTCTCACTGCTAGGGACAGAAGATGATTTAAACAGTGTTTGGGCTAACTCACTGGAATGGTTTCTACTGACCGCATACTTACAGTGTGTGCAACTTAGGTAAGAATTGGAAAGCAGATTTGCCCACAAGCTGGATGGGGTTCTCATAGAAATGACTGAAAGAAAGAGAAAAATTGCTTTGGATATATTCTGATTAATTTGTTATTGAGAATGAGTTGTGTTGTACATGATGTTGACGTGAAATCGCAATTAATTTGTTTATCTAATACAATATGTGTACAGTGTAGCATTAAGCTCACATGGTTTGGAGCTGAGGATTTCCCACGAAGGCCCTCTCAGGGATGGCTTTGATATTGTTGTTATGGAAGCCCCTGCAAATATAAAAACATACTGTTAGTCAGATAGTCTATCAATATGTTTCTGATTTTGTCTATGTGTGTGTGTGTGTGTTTGGAGAATCAACAGTGTGTGTTTGTGAGCGGGAGGCAAGTCATATGTCCTCATGTTGCACCTGCCATTGCACAGCTGAAAAACATTTTTGGATAAATGAGATGTAAACACGCACACATACGCTGTATCTGTGATACATATGCACGTTGCGGAACATCTGCTGAGGCTGAGGAAAAGCATGGTTTGTGTGTGTGTGTGTGCGTGCGTGCGCGTCTGTGTGTATGTGCAGGCGAGCGGGTGCGTGGGTGTGTAGCCAGCACCTGCTTAGGCCGAGAGAGATTGTATCCGAGTGCCACATTAAAATCACTTAACGGGATTACTTGGGATAACGTAACCATGATAGTCATGTCAGGCAGGTGTGTTTTTGTGTGTGCGTGTGTGTACTCACAGTTCCTGAAGCTTACTAAGTGTCCTGATGGCCACAGGGAACTCCTGCAAATCATTGTAGTTTAAATCCCTGAGAGAGAGACAGTAAGAAAAACAGTCATAATTAAATAATATATTGAATCATTAAGTGCAAGGCATGATGGAGGTTTTATGTCCCTGCAATGGAAATCATAATTCAACCATATATGATACTCTGTATTTCTGTGTGTGAAAAAGTGTCTGATTGCATTTGTATACATAGCCATTTCCTCTCCACTCTGAGAGGCTGACAGCTGTAGTGTGAAGTTTGGATATGAACTTTGACCTTTGCTGCTCTGACCTGATTATTTAGGTATGTCTCTGACTAGTTGCCTAGTAAACGTTGTATCAAAACAAGTGTTGCTATAGTTGACACAGCTCATATGCAGGTGGCAGGAAAAGGGGGTGTACTGTATTTCTTGTCTGTATGTACTGTAGATGGGCTTGTGTACATGGGAAAGGTGCGTAGCGTGCATGACTACATAGTATGTCCTTTGCCATATTAAGAAATGTGCCTGGCTATGCGTGCATGTATTTGTACTGTCTTTGAATATTCTTAGCTATCCAGCTCGAAGGATATCTAAAAGTACTAAGTCATAGTCAACTGGATTTATTTTTATTCTTTTCAAGTATAAGACAACAAAAATGCCTTTTATGAAGTACTTCTAGATTTATATGTGTTTCCCCCCAAGCATCTGTGGATGTTGTGAAATGTTTGTCTGTCTGAGTCTGCTCTGTCTTGTTTGGATATGATGTTACGTTTTCCAACAGTCCCCTGGACAGCTCCTCGTAGTAATGATTTTATAATACACACTAGGGGTTGGGGAGAGTGGTGGTGATGCAGATGGTCTCTCGTATTTCTCATAAGCGAGGCCGCTGTGAGAGATTAACCCCTCATACCAGCGCAATCCCCACGTCAATGACACCTGTCATCTTATCCCGCTGAATCATCTGTCTCTCCTCGCCGCTGACGGCCCAAACACTTTAACACACACTATTCTGGTCCAGAGAACTCCATCCCTCTTTTTCTCATTCTCTAGTTTCCCTTTATCCCCTTAACCATGGCTCCCCTGACTTACACCCCTTTCCTTCACATTTCCCAGCATGGATAATGGCTTTCAAGTTCAAGAGTGTTAAGCTGACCATACACTTGTCAGTGCACAGGCAGAAGTAGTTGCTTATCTGCACACACACGCATGTGCCCACACACATGCTCATAAAAAGGAACGCATCATTTTTTTACACTTCAACAGGTTGTTAAGCAGCATGCCAGAAACTGTGTTTTCATCAGACCACCATGAATTTTGCAGGAGACACAGTTGCACTGCCTCCCTTTCTCTCTTGCTTTCTTTCTCCACCTCTTTCATAAGGCTGTGTCAGTTTCCTGCAGTTTCCATATTGGTGTGTGGTTAGGATCTGGTTATCGAAGCTACGGCACGTACGCTCAACTATCCTGAGCAATGTTTGACCTCAGCGCTGCTTAGCAATTACTTTTGCAAAACACCGAAGAATCTGTTGATGTAACTTCAAGGTAATCAGAGAGGAACTTTTCATCTTCACATTCCTGCCGTTCATTTGTTGGTTGTGGTTTTGGGAAACGTTTAAGCACCTGCTGAAATTACCAGGATATTAATCATTATGACTTTATGATTTAGTGCTGCACTTCATTATTCTTTGGCACACTTGGTATATATGATGTATAAAAACACATTCATTTCAGGTGTTCCAAGTAACACCAAACACTTTCACGCAGAAAAGGAAGTCTGTAGTCAGACACACAATGTGAGTAAATTGATGGCCCTTGGTTATATTAGTTTTGAGTTTATATTTCAGGGAGTTCTTCATATATCTTAGAGTTAATCTAAGGCAATGTAATTGTGGTAAACACTACCACACCGAATGAATGTTGATACTTGCTGATACTTTGTCATCACAAAGCCTGCATCAGTGTTTGGGGAAACAGAGGAGGTACTCATTTGGGTCTGTGATATGTGCGTGTGTGTGTGTGTGTGTGTGTGTGTGTGTGTGTGTGATACTCACAGTGTCTCCAGACTGTGTAAACCTTCAAAACATCGCGCACCCATGCTCTGGATCTGGTTGTTATGGAGATGCCTGGAAAAAGGCCCCAAATATTTTTCAACAAATCAGAAATTCCTTTCTCAAAAACGATTCCACACTGCAATCATCACCGCCCTGTTCTAAGTCAACGGAACAAATCATTTCTCTGGTAAGTTGAGAAACCCAGACTCAGGAGAGTTTTAAGTAAACAAATCAAGATGTCACTTACAGTACGACAAGGGCGGAGAGGTTGGTGAATGCATAATCGGGGATGTGTGTGATCTGGTTGAGGGCCAGCGTCATGGCCTGCAGGGAGGGCAGAGAGTCCAGGGCCGTCACTGGGATCTCTGTTAGGGAGTTGTCGTCCAACCACAGGTGTCTTAGAGAGCGAACCCCTCTAAAGGCCCCAGCTGGAACCTCAGACAACAGGTTAGCATCAAGACGCCTGCAGGGTGAGAGGAACTGAGCTTAGCGAGATAATCACCACGTCTAAGTACAGTTTGTTTGCTTATGTGCATGTGTATCCGTGCTTGTGAGTGCATTAGAGGTTGTGTGTCATGGCATTGAAACACTTTGGCTTACAAGAAGGTTAATTTGAGAATTATACATTCTTAATTCTCCTTCTTTCATCTTTGCTGCAGCTTCTTAGAAGCTCCTCATTATGATGTATTCCCATGATAAATAAGCCATGTCTAGCTTCACCAGCACAGACATGTATGAAATGTAAGATGAGAAAAACAGACACAAACGTGTAGGAACGGTTGCTGCGAGCCCGTCTTATTCTACCTCACTGAAGTTATATGTAAGCCGAATTCCGTCAGTGTCTGGGAAAAGGCAAAGACAGAAGGAGAGAGGAAAAGTTTAAGATGCATCTTTAACTGTTCCTCCCTCCCTCACTCTTTCCATTGGAGTCCCGCTTTCGCCATCAGTCCCTGACGTTTCCACCACTCACACACAAACCACTCCTTTCGGCTGATGAATTTATGACACTGGACACACAGATATGCTCGCACACATGCACTTTCATCTCTTCAACCATACTAAACCTAACAAATCTTTGTCCCCTCTCTCACTCGGTGTCTTCAACCCACAGGCAATGAGTGTGCACTGTGACACACACACACACACACACACACACACACACCCCATGTAAATGCACACGTGCATGCACACTGTCCATAGTGATGAATGATCCCCTCAGGGCAGAGTTGACAAGCTGAGACCACTTCCTCCTGCTATTCTTCTTTCTTTGGCCTTCACAATCATTCATTAATCTCCTTTTCCTCCCTCCGACCCCTCTCACACTCACATTTTGTTTCTTACATCTTCATTGATGCACTCCCAGCCGCTACAAACCCCTTTGCGTCTCACTCCTTAACTCTTGTTCGTCTTTCAAACATCCTCCCTTATCAATCTTCCACTGTGTTTCTTTGATACCTAGTGCTACAGCTCCTCCTCAGCCTCCTCGCCCCTCGGAGGCTTCACCAAACAAACAGCATCATCAAAGTGAAATCTGAACTTGAACTCTGAACTCTGGGTTTTTCTCCACAGGGAAATTTTCCATCGGGAGAGTGAACTGTATACACTGGCAGATGCTCACACACAGGCACACAGGGAAACACTCCAGCATACATGTAAATACACATGAATGTGGGTATGTGCACACACAAACAGTCTCAAGAAATGTTCATCTTTTCTGCTTCCTGAGCACACATTTGTTCTCAGCGCTAAACATCGTCCTTGTGCATCCTGTGCACTCCAACTGTGGACATTGTTTGTCCCTGACCCAAGTCGCAGGATGAAAGCTACGGAAGACCCTTCAACTTTCTAGTTTGCTCTCCAGGGCAAAATAATAATTGCTCCTCTGGGTAGACCTGCCAGGTCTCCAGAAGGTCCAGGAAGAACCAGGAATGTTCCACAGAAGCCAATAAAGCAGCAACTATTTCCTGTCCATCACATCAAAGTCTGAGGTACGATTATGGGAGAGAGAAATAGAGAAAGAGAAAGTTCTCTTAAATGACCCAGGAGATCTGTGGACCTGCCTCCACTGGTTCAATTCTCCAGATGGCCAACATTTTATGCAAGAGGGAACTTGGAGGAGCATGTTTCACTACCATTGAGTCAAATCTCTAAAAACAGGGTTACGTTGATTAATGTGGCGTGTGGAACTCATCAGTGGTGATTACGCTGCTTAACCTGTGGGTTGGGACCCAAAACACATCTGTCTGCTTATGATGGCACTGAACTAAACAACAGCACTCACACAGTGTTGTAATTAGCTTCGTCCAAATGGTGAGACAAATTTCTCTGCTGACAAAAGGATTCTTGTCCAAGATTAAGACGTGATTTATTTTGGATGAAAGCCTCCTTTATATATTTATACCAATTTAAAACCTATGTGCTGTCTGAGATGCTGTCTCTCTTTCTTTTTACCTGGTATGTTTTATGTCAGTGAGAGGCGCCAACAAGCTTCACTCTCCAAAGCCTTTCCAGTAATCTTTCTCCGCTGGGCTTATCATTACTGTAATGACAAGGTGCGTCTCTATACACTGGATCTGTGTGTGTACTGTGTGTGTGTGTGTGTGTGTGTGTTTTTTCATTACTTGAGACCATCGCTATATGAAGAAATTGAGAGACCACACACACACACACACACTTGTGCACCCACATACATAGACAGAGACAGCATCATGACAGAAAATTGTGAGGTTACACATACACTCACACAAGTACAGCCTGAGCCATAGTGTCTGCATGTAGGTGCTGTGTGTGTGTACAGATGTGTGAGTGTGTATGTGCAGGCTTGGGGACTGTGTTGGGGGAGAGCAGGCCTGCTTTATACCAGATAGGAAAACGCTGTAGGTGGTAGAAGAGTTACATGTGCACGCCCCTCCTGTTTTGCAGCTCCAGCTATTTCAGTGTGTATGTGTGTGATGAAGGAAATGGCTTTTTGGATATTTACAAAGAATTATTAATTTGGAAAGCAGTGATGTGGAGTACGTGTGCGGTACAAAGTTGGGAGAGACGGGTAGGGGTGAGGAATTACAGATGAGGTGGTCCACATGCACCCGCCCAAACATTCACGCTGACACACACACATACATGCTTACACTGACCCCACAGATGAGACAATTATGCCACCAAACACTCTCATTAGCCAGGGGGATAGCAGTGTGGGTGGTGGGAGAAGAACGGAGGAGAGGAGCGGAGGAGGAAGGGGGAACTGATGGAAAATGGGGTTGTTTCACAGCTCATTGGAGATGCTCTCCCTGGCCTGCAGTGTCTGCTGTTTCCCTCATGGCTTCCAGATGCTACCATGAACTGCACTGACACAGTCAGGCTGTGACTTCTACCATCAGGCAGTACAACACTGAATGCAGAACTATTGGGATATGGTCTGTAATATGTCAGTGGTACTCTATACCTGCATTGCGGTTAGAGCTGAGATGTGTGGGTGGGTGGCCAGGGGATGTTTCATTCCCTGCTGGATGAGGGAGAGTAGCATGATTAGTGTGTGTGTATGTGTGTGTGTGTGTGTGTGTGTGTGTGTGTGTGTGTGTGTGTGTGTGTAAGAGAGAGAGAGACTCACAGGGACAATAGGTTGGGTAGGTCCCATGGAGCATCATCAGGAAGTCTCTCCAGTTGGTTGTTTTGTAGCATCCTAAAAGACACATACAGATTATTCAGTTACAGGTAATAGGTCTATGATGGAGTGTATGTGCTGTGCGTGAGGGCACATCAAGCAGAACAAATAATTCCATCGTGAGGGAAATCTGACACAAGAAGGAACGGGCCAGTGAAAGCTTGAAGAGAAGCAGAGAGAAGGGTAGAAGAAAAGAGAAAGAGAAGCTCCTTGGGTGGGCTGCTGATGTCATTCTCAGAAGAATGGAGCAAAAAGCGAGGAGGAAGTGGGGAGCAAACAATAGCCCTCTCTCTCTTTCCTCTCCCTATCCCGCTTTCTCTGTCTTTCTCTCCCTCCTTTAAAGTTTTTTTCGTGGCCAGTCGTCTGACATTAGCGCACGAGGCGTATGGTCTCCAGTGCTTCACTCTCAGCAGCACCGTTATGCCTTTATCGTGGCATCATGGTGCCACAATACTCACTCTTTGTGAGTCTGTGAGTGTAAGGCCTTGTGTCAGTTAAACATCTTAGCTCACAGTAAATTTATTATAATATAAGAATCTTTTTTGTTTGTAAATATGAAATAACCTTGATGCCTCTACTGCCAAGTACGACACAATATTTTATCAATATTTTTTATTATCTATTAATTTATTTAGCCATAAGTGATGGTTACAATGTTGGCATTAGAGTGCATTCTGGATGTTTCAAGATATAAAGAGCACATTTTGCTCCCGTGTAAGATACGATGATTGCTTCAATGTGAAAAAACTGCTGCTCAGGTTTGAGAGGATAAGGGTGATGTTTCCACTGGGACGGGGCTCCAGGGTGTACATGCGACCAAAAATCTGTGCGACTAAACATTTTTATTGGTCACACTAGTTCGCACAAATTTAGCAGGTCTGATAAAAACTTTAAAAACGATATCATCCGTGATCAATTAACAAGTGGAAAATCTCGCCTAGCACCAACTATCGGTAGAAAAAAAATATTTCACACATGATACTGCTCACAACAAATCTGTGGATTCTCTTGAGTAACCGGGTCATGATTTCTGGAATTATTTCTGGAGACTTATTGCTGTTGAGTTTTTCAAATATATTTTTTGGGCGCTTTGAGTACCACAAGCCGAGTACTATATAGTCCCATTATATTAAAAAATGATAATCAATTATACTCAAATTTCATCAAACAACCCTCTGTTGTAAAATGATGTATATATTATCCCCCCCAAAAAAGGTAATGCTTAAAATGTACAAGGCGCACAAGTGTCACCAATGTAGAAAGTTATTCTGGAGCCCTGCATTGTGATGATAATGCCATGATAAATATGGGGAGCTTTGCTGTACTCCATTCTGGGTTCACAACCTTCTGTGTGTGTGTGTGTGTGTGTGTGTGTGTGTGTGTGTGCAGGGACCTTGTGATTACCCTACACAAGGTCAGTAGTCCATTTGTGTTTGACACAGCCTGACTTTAACTCATATATTGAGGCAGGAAACCAAATGCTCAGCTGCTCTGTGGTCAAAGAGACTGTCCAAGGTTTGCTGAGGTGTTTTTGTGTGAAGCATGAATGCTTGCAGACTTGTATGAATTCAGGATATATGTGTCCTTCGGCAGTAGAGACATAATAGTCCAGGATTCATCATTCTGTCTCAATGAGTTTCACAATACAAGGTGAAAGAAAATTTAACTTGTGGGCCTGGTAATCCACCAGATTCCCTCAAATTACAAACCACAATTCTAAAACCAAGTTTATATTCTGTGGCAGGGCTTCTCAAACCTTTCTCAGCCAGGGTCCAAAAGGATTTGAGTTGGTTGCCAAGGTTCCTGAAGACCTGCTTAATACCCTTGTCTTGCACCCACTAGAAATATGGCCGCAACTCATTAGATGCCGCATTTGCAAGTCAGAGAGTACCATGGGTTTTATGCTTGCTTTGCACTTTTTTTGTGATTTAATCACTAACAATTGGTGGCCATGGATCATAAGGCTCACTCACTCATAAGGCTATGCGAAATGGGGTGTAGGGTGAACAGCTTAGAATTGCCTTTTAAGTGATTTCTTTTGTCACTTGCTGTAATCTCGGTGGGTGGTGTGACTGGGAGGTCCCTGTATTACACCTGTGTGTGTGTGTGTGTGTGTGTGTGTGTGTTTTTGTGTGTGTGTGTCAATACTTGCAAGTGAAACAGGGCTTGTTTGGGAATGAAGGAGGCAAGCAGGGCAGGTCTCCTTCAGCCCATAAACTTTAACTACAGTTAATGATGCGTGGCCTGTGTGTTTTATTCCAGGCGGGAGCACAACTCTATCCCCCCAGAATGCTGGAGTGGAGCAGCCCACCTGGAATGAGGACTGATCCACCAGAGTGGGATAGGGTGGAAGGGAGGAGGACGTTACTTACAGGACTTTAAGGTTGTGGAGACCCTGGAGAGCATGGCCTGAGATATACCTCAGCTGATTCCCTGAGATACGCCTAGGAGAGAAACACAGAGATCAATTAGGAGAAAACAAAATATTAAAGTGAAAAATGAAATACAAGCACATACACAAAAAAATTACAAGTCTCAAAAGAGAAGTTTTGCCTTTTGCTTTCTTCTATGTTTTTGGATTGAGCTGTGATATGACTTCATCCTTGAGTTCCTGCTTTGAGGTTACTGTTGGGGCAGTATGCAAATAACAATATTCTGTTCCCTACAATGTGGTTGCTATTGGCCCAAAGCACACCCTGAAACTTAAACCAATCCTGGGAGCTCTGATGAGTGAGTAAAGACTGGATTGAATGAGACTGAGACTGGGTCAACAAGTGCAGCGTGAAAGTATATTTGCTTGTGCTCATGTGAGTGTGTTTATGTAAGTGCATTTAGTAAGGTGTATACTATATATGTGCACATGAGCGCATGTGTGTGCAATGTGAATGCTTGTGCTATTCTCCATGTCCTTGAGGTAAATTGGGCCCATTCTGAGGGGCCTTGAGGACAGCGAGGGAGAGAAACCACACACATTCACACAAGCAATCCAATCAGTTTGTTTATCAAACACAGCACCTAATGGTCATTTGTGAGTGTGTATAAGATGTCCAAATAAATAACATTCAGTCCAACAGAGTAAGTCTCAAGGTCACAAGCTGGAAGCAAGGTTTAAACACAGATTTGGTCTTCACAGCTCAAGACCACCCACTTTTATTAAACACACACAAGTTAAAAGTTACTCATTGGCATCCTCCTCCTCACACCATTGCTCTACAGGTGACATTTCCCTGACATTTCAGCCTTGTGCTACGCAGCCTGCATCTGGCTGAGTTGTTCCATCAATGCCAGGATACTGAAATATTGATATAGAGTTCTGCCTGCCTTTCCAGGCCTCTATCATCCAGATGGTAATGGACGAGGGCTCCCAGCAAACTCCCTCTGACATCTGATACTCATGTCAACATGTCTCTCTCTTATTACTGTGCAGTGGCAAACCACACAACCCCACCCGAGCCTGCCAAATCTCACACTCAGCCCAGTTAAGAGCTCTTATAGAGCTCGTATTTATCAAACACACACACCCGCACATACACATAGATGCACACCCACATCGGCATACTAGAATGCAAAATGGACTGATCGTTACCCAGGTTATTGTGGTGCCATTTAGTCACGCCTCTCAAACCATAGTCAATTCTCATTCCAACAGACTTTGACTGTGTCACAGTATGTCTCAATATAGATTTCACAGAGATGTAAGACACATGACAGAGAGTTGATCGGCAGTGACTCCAGCTCTTTGACCCTACAAATGCCTATATTCATTCTTATTTCAAGATAAAGGAGTTCAATTTGCTCTTAGATCTGATTTTCACGCAGAAAGAAACCTGTCTACAGCCCATTTGTTGTCCCTCAGCGGACGATAGGTCTGCTACTTCAATACCATTTCACTTTCCGCTACTGCACAAACTGGCCACCAGGGACCAGTTCAATAGCTACATTTCCAAAGGTTTCAATAGGCCTTGCTGAGGTCCTGACACCAGTAAAATAGGTCTAAGCCGCTTCCTGAAAAGACCCCTAAGTGCCTTCTTTTGGTTCCTGTTCAAACGCAATGATTAGTTACAGACGCATTGGACGGAAAAAAAGATATAGGTAGCACCAAAGAAAAATAAATGTCTTTTCACTGGGGGGATGAGGAAGGCCAGTAATTTAGAGTTTTAGAAAACAAACATTGTAGTTAAGGCCATGGTATGATGTGCATGTCCTACTGCCAACCAGCCTTTCTCTATTAGCTGCACTGGTGGAGCCAAAACAGCATTAGAGTGGAATCATGCTCTTTTTTGCCGACTTCATTTGTCAAATGGATAATTATGTCGAAAGTGAAGATGGATATTGAAAAAGGAAAGAAATGTTCAGACTTTCTTGATAGATATCAACAGAACACCGGCAGTTGCCACTGACCAACTGTTTCCATGATATCAGTGTGTGTATTTATGTGTGTACGTGTGTGTAAATGATCGTACGTATGAGTGAATGTTCCACACTTAGCCTTCTAGTCGTTCCACATCAATCTAATTCTAATGAAAGGCGCCTTGCTCTTGTCAAACCGTGGCTCCATCTGTTTTTTCTTTTAATTTGATTTGGGGATAGTTAAAATTTTTCTTGGCCCCTGGACTGCTTAGATAAAAATTCCACCTCAGCATAATTCAGCTCTATTGAAGTGATTCATAGATAAAATAACAGAGACCAATGTAGTTAAAACGTATGAGAGAGAATCTGGGAGGTGTGGTAACAAAGGTGAGACCACCCTGCTATCAGAGCTGATCAGTGAGTGCTTTACTGAAGCATACCAATTGCTGATTATCCTATGTATCACCATGTCCTATTGCCTCAAAATAATAAACAAAAAGATGGATTAAAGACCTAGACAGCAAAGACAGCATCATATTTTGGGATACTATCTCAGGTAGTGATAGGATGTCATAGTGGAAGCAGGACCAGGATGGTTGATAGGAGTCAATGATGAAAGAAAAAGGAGAGGGTAAACAGGTCTTATCAGAGAGCCGTTTGTGCGTGGGTGTGTCTGTAAGTGCAAATGCATGTATGACCTTTTCCACCCTTGTTCCATCAATAGAAATGTTATCCATCCTTTGGTTCAGAGGTCCAGTCTGAGGGTTAACCACTTAACCTGGCGTTAACCTCTGAAATTATTGGAGTAAAATATGGACATGGAAAACAGTGTGTGTCTGTGTGTGTGAGTGTGTGTGCGTGTGTGAGATTGTGTGTGTGTGTGTGTGGGTGGGTACGTGTTTGTGGGAGAGAAAGAGACAAGCAGACAAAAACCAATGTTGGCAGCGCTACAAGGAAAAGTTTTAATCAACTTAGATAGTCCCAGCTGTGTGGTGCACCTGGAGTGTCAAGACAGCCAATATTGTAACCCCTTAACCCTCACTTACGTCATCCTCCTGGCCTATCAGCAGACAATCTTATCACCAAGAGGAAGACAAGTAGGGCAGCGCTGGCCTCCACTCACTACTTCTCTACATTTGGATTTCATTTGTGTGATAGCCGGAGTGCACCTGAGAGCACTCTCACAGGGTTGGAGAAGCCTGAGCTGGATGGATATTCCAGGTTTGGAGGATACTGCCGAAGATGAGATCAGATTTATCCGAATTTCAGTCTTGAGCTGATAACAGGAGTTAGCACCATATTCTACGTACTTTCACCTAAGCTGGTAATATTTTGTATCAAAAGAGGCATTGCCAACAGTGATGGCAGGTTTAAAAAAAAATCTAGTGAGATCGTTTTACCTGTTTTACCCTACTTTGAATGGGTTGAATTTAGCTCTGTATTTATGAGGTGAGTGATGGCTACAGATAATTATAAGATGAGCACGAGCAACTCAACCCAAACGGCTGATTATGAAAGGAGTCATAGGAAAAAGGCAGAGTTTGTTTATTTATTAGGATCCCCATTAGCTTCTGCCGTAGCAGCTGCTAGTCTTCCTGGGGTCCACATCATGAAATACAACAATAGAAAAATGCAAAATGTTTAGATGGTATCATCAACATTAAGTAACATAAACACAATTACATCATACAATCAGTCATTTTCTACCCCTTTTCCCGTTTGGGGTTGCTGGTGACTGGAGCCTATCCCAGTAACTTCGGGCCCTAGGCGGGGTACACCCTGGACAGTGGCCAACTCGTCGCAGGGCTGACACATAGACAGACAACCATTCGCACTCGCATTCATCCACTAGGGACAATTTAGAGTCACCAATTAACCTAAACATGCATGTCTTTGGACGGTGGGAGGAAGCCGGAGAAAGCCCACGGTAACACGGGGAGGACATGGAGACTCCACCCAGGGAGGTCGTGGTCTGGTCCGGGATTCGGACCCACGATCTCCTTTTTGGGCGGCAGGGGCGCTAACCGCTCTGCCACCGTGCACCCCATTACATCATACAATAAAATAAAATAAAATGCATACAATTTTACAATTAACATACTTTCATAAGAGTGATATGTGATCCCCAGAGGTATGAAGAGCATGGAGATTGATACTGATAGGCAGCACTGTCGCCTTCTAAAGTGGTTTTCAGGAAGGGCTTTTAGGGGGACAGTTTCACCTAAAACCACCTTCTGCTAGTTCCAAGTTGCAATTAGAGCAGAAATAGATGGTGCATCTTTGATATTAGAGCAGAACATTTGAAGAGAGAGGATGTCTTTGATATGTCAGGTAGATGAGTAACCAGTCTCAGAGTCTGGAGTGGAGTGTGTGCATTTCTGCCCTCTCATTAATCCATAGACATGTAGTCTGCCTCTCAGTCGCCTCTCTTCATGCTTCGTCTGACTGACAGTTGCGTGCAGGTTTGTGTGTTTGAATTAAGAGGCGATTTACTGATCAAAGCGTTAAATGAAGGCTTAATGAGAGGGAGCTGAGATCAGTAGAATAAGATTTAGAAATAGGAAGGTACAGAAAGGGCTGGAGGGAGGGGCGATTACACTTACACATTATTATCAATATTAATGCCGCAATGAATCAAAGGGAGGTTTTTCAGCCTTCTGTGTGAATCAATTTAAATCACCTCATTTGAGGTTCAAAGGGATTAGCTGTTTGCACTTTGATACTATAGACTTGAGCTAAGAGATAAGAGGCAGCATGACGCAGTTTACGTTTATGATTCACAAGAATACTCTGTATGTGGCTGATAAGATTGTATTCCCTCTAGTCCCCATAGTGTAAAATAGGATGAAAGCTGGACTTCTTGCCATCAGCAGATTTGTTTTGGTTCGTAAAAATGTGGCGAATGCCAATAAGGGAAAAAGTAGAAAAACTATAAAAGGAAATTATTGCAGCTTGCAATAGCCTGCAATAAAATGGAGATGGGGGTCTGTAGAAAATTGGAAAGGAGGGAGATAGAGTGAGGGAGGGCAGGTAGGGAGGTAGAGCCCAACATCAAACAATTTATCACTCTACTAGTCACAACCTGCCTGCCCCTTGCCTCTCCCTTTGCTACCAACTAGTGCTGTAGACCCACATCAAACGCTCTCACTCTCCGACCGTGTTTGTTTTTCTTCGCACTATAACTTGACGTAATTATAATGTGTCTACCATAACCTGCAATGCTTCATCTCTCTAAACCTTCTAAACAGGAGTGGATGTCAGAAATGTGCTTCTCCCCGCCTTGGAACATCATCATCGTCTCAGCATGTTTCCAGAAATGGTCAGCAGGCTATAAACATTGGCTTTAGGGCAGGAACATCCTCCTTGGAAGCGTTACAAAGCAACAGAACATCTCCATAAAGTGTCAGAACATGAGAGCGATACAGAGGAAGCAAGATCAATGGGACTGTAAAACGCTGGGAGGATTGTCTCTGTGGAGCTGCATCCAAGACCCCCACCCCCTTTTCCCCAAAGCAGGCAAAGGTTCTGATTATTACACCATCAGCAATACCTGACCTTCAACGTTTTTTACGACCGTTTTACGAATTCAGATTAGCAATTCAATAAACGACAATAAATCAAAGTCTTGAATTTAACTCTTGAACGTCAAGGTGTGACAAAACTTAATTGTTCAGCTTCATTCAACTCTTCTGATTCAGTTTGACTGTGGCTCAAAGCCAACTAAATGGTTACCCAGCTAACCTTTTCCTTTCATCATCATTAGCCCATGCCTCACAGGCTGCAGCTGCAAGAATTAGCAAAGAAAACAGCGGACTGTTCAAACACCCTGTGCAGACAGACACACACACACACCCATACACACACACACACACACTGCAGGCTTCAGAATTAAAAGAATCAAGTGAAGGCTTACATACACACATAAGCCCCCACGAGTTACTACACACTTACACACACATTCATACCCTTAGGGCATATCTGTGGGCAGCCTTTAGATTTAGCTGAAATCTGCTGAGTGGTCAAATTATATATTGGCCAGGTCGACCGAAAACAGGTTTAAAAACCTTTGTGATTTTGCTTTAGCGTATGTGCTTTCTTCAGCCGTATAAGAATTACACCAATTCCTTCTACTTTGTGTAGTACTGACCAAAGAGTGTCTGTAGCAAAGAGTATAGAAGTCAAGAAATGTTTAACATGTTTATTTTGTTACCAGCCAAGAAAAGTTTTGTCATTTAACTCATTTAGTGTATTGGCACCTATATCAAAGCATCTCGAATACTACCCAACCATACCTATACTTAATGTAATAAAAAAAAAAAAATCTTCACTGTTCTCATTTTCCCTAATCCTGTCCTGAAGCTCTCCTATAGTGTGTTGTTTGTCTTGGCAAAGGCTTTTGTCTATGTGTGTTCTGCTTCTGCTGAGCTGTCCAGCTGAAATAAAGTCAAGGAGGGCAAGAGAGCAGCCGCTTGGATGCTGAGCACAGAACCTGCTCTCTAAACACTTTAAGGACCATATATTCACTCTCTGAGTGAATATCAGGTTCCCTCCACCTCCCTCTTTTGTGCAGCCATCCCAGGATCTACTAGCCTATTGCTGCAGGCAGTTTCTTGGTAGGAGAGATCAGAGCCAGGCCAGAATCATCAATCCCCATCACTGAGGTCTGCGCATATCAGGGGCTTGGGGAATGACTGTTTCTTGTCATGTGTGAGTTGTGACGATGGAAGTTCATTAATTGAGAGTGAGTTGAATGATTTTGTACTCACAGTTCTGATAACAGGTGCAGTCGGTGGAAGGCTCTGGGCTGGATCTCGCTGATGTTGTTCATACTCAGATCCCTAGAGAGAAAAAGGGGAAGCATCAGTATCAATCAATGTATACCTTATCGATGTTCTTTGAAGGTACTCGGGAAATGTAAAATTACAGATGTTTAGAGTGCATTTTTCACATGGCGATCAGTCTTCAAGAGTGGGGAGTAGTGCGAAGAGCGAGGTTAGAGGGTTAGGTAGAGAGGTTGGAGGACGAGAGGGAGGAGAGGGAGATGTAGAAGAGAATTTTCCCCAATGAATCATTGTTGGGCAGCTGTAATTTCCTCCTCGTCCCAGTGACTCTTTCTCTTTTCCAGATGTCTCACTCTACCTTCTCTCAGGTCTGACCTTTCAGTCTCCCTCCGTATCCCCCCCCCCCCCCCCATCCCTCCTCTTCTTATTTTTTTCTTCAGGTTTCTCAGGAGATCACCTCCTTCCCCCTTTGTTCTCTGCTTTAACATGGACACACTCCATTTCTCTGCATCTCTGACACACACTCTGACGTTAGAGGGTGTGTTGGGGGGTGAGTGTTGATGCAGCTGTGTTGCGGTCAAAAAGGGAGAGGTGCAGGATGCTCGGATACATGCATGCACGCACACACACACACACACACACACACACACACTCAACACACACACGTAACCTACTTTTATAACACTTGGGATAGTATGAGGACAACTTGTGTGCCAGCCTCTGGTAGAAAACATACATAACCTTGTGGCCCCAGTCATGTAAGGTCATCTCTTTGATAAACACAATGAAAGCAAAGAGGTGTTACGTCACCCCTTCTTTGCTTTCACAGCCCTTGGGGTCTCGCATGAGTCTTCAGGAGTGAGGCTTGCATGCGTGCGTGTGTGTGCGCGTGCGTGTGTGTGCGTGTGTATGTGTATGACACTAACCATTGCTCATAAAGCCAGACCACCGGGCTAGCAAGTGTAAACCGTGCTCTCAGAAGCCCTTTGCAGTTGGGAGTTTTGACACACTGGCTGTTTGTTTGTCAAGTCAGCCAAGCTGACGGGGGGCTGGATAAATTTATCTGCAGGCACGATCTATATTCATCTTAAGGGGAGATGTGGAAAAAACACTGCATACTCTGGTCCACCAATATGCGTATTTGAGTAGCCTGTCATATTGAACAGTTGTGACAAGACAAATTCAGTATGCCAACATTTTGGTACCCTGTCAAGAATAACATTTAACATCAGGTGCTGGGATGTGGACTCCCACTGTCACTTGTGTGATATGATGATGTGCTTGCAACGTAAGCTGTGTCCTTTTGCCGTGAAGTTTTTTAGGTCAGATAATTATTTAGCCATTTTACAACCTCTGCTGACATTGGATATATTCCTTATAAAAGCATAATAATGGCATAGTTTCCCTGCATAGGAATTTCCTGTTACAGATGCCCCCTCCTGGGAGGTCTGACTGCAGAGAGGGGGGTTCAAAGTGTTACTCAGGGACACATAGGCAGTGTGGATGCTTTCGATCAGTGTTAAGGGAGAGATGCTTGGTTCTCAATTATTTTGCTGTTGTTGACAACAGAACAAAGTAGGGCATTAATCTTCCAATGACATTAATCACATCACATCACTTTAACTTTGTTGTATGTATTGACAAGCAGATCCCTCTATTGTTTGTATCTTGTGTTCTGACAGCCCACCACAAGCACAGGAGTGGCATTATACACATTTATGCTGCAGAGAGTGGTAAAGCATATTGACAGCTGGTGGTGGTAATGTGCCATTAAAGGTAGTAATGGGCCAATAAAAGAGGGGGAGACCGCAAGCCAGAGTAAATAATGCAGGTGTCAGAAAATTCAAAAAAGGCTTTGAAAATGTTTTAGGAGGTGTAGGGCTTTAAGGATACACACAGGGTCTAAATATGAGGGAGCTCTGCTCCCCTAAAAGAGACATGAGCTCCCCAGAAAACCTCATTTAAGAAATTCAGGGAGAGCTTTAAAGTATTGGAATTTTTGGTGCCACTGTTTTATTTTTCTGTATAAATTTTTATTTTCTTGTATATTTAGGATTTTTGAAATAAATAATAGGCTAATAGTAAAGCAGTAAAGTCAATGTGCATGTTTATTTGTGCATAACAATTTCAGGTAATTTGTATCTAATAAACACAATACTGTCTATTCCTGCTCTGGCCATTGATGCGCGGGAGCACTATGTTTTCATTAGACCAACATTTGAGATTGTGGGCATGTTCGTTATTGTCATGGGATGCAACCTTGGTCTGGTCTGTGTAACACAGTAACACAAACCATTGCCTGTCCACTGTGCATTGGCATTTTTGTTGTTTCTTGGCAGAGAGTAAATAAAATAAAACAAATTAATAATTTAATTTTGAATCATTTTTCTGTTGCTTTGTTGTCCCAGGTTAAATAATCTCTCTATGAACTGAAACGTATTTATATTTTGGTATGAAATATTGAATGTAGCCATGTTTGTTTACAATAAAAACGCCACAGGGCACCCTTAAATAGTAAAGCCTCGTTATATGTCCATAGAATCGTCTTGTCTTATCCAGCATTCAATTTTATTAAAATACTGTTGTTACGAATGAGTAATACATTACACACAAGTGAACCAACAAATCAGTAAATATGATAAATCCAAATGTTTAAACGTTTTTCTAAGTGCACGTTGGCTCCTAAAAATGTAGCTAATACAATTTAACTAATTATTTAAGTAACAGTAAAATAATTCAGTAAATTTAAGCAAATGAATAATGCATAATTTCTGTGGCTGATGCCGTCATGGGACCTCAGTTCTCCCATTCAACAAAAGTACTGTGGTGATGTCATCTGAAACATATACTTCATGTTTGTCCCATTTTTGGCACAATGTGCTCAGGCTCCAGGCAGTAATTTGGGAATGAATACAACAAGTGTAATGCACTACTGCTTGGTTAAAGTCAGAGGTAAATATAAGTGATAACAAAGTTGCCATGGAGATGACACAGCCAGCAGTAACAGCAAAACCAATTGACATAATCAAGACTGGGTGACATCACGCATAACAAAGGAAGCACATGATCAACTCATGGGGCCTCATGAACAATACACATACACACCTTAATCCTACTCATTGTCTCTGTACTAATTTTCTACTGAGAAAAATATTTATTGGAACATTCTGGGGGGATCATTAAAGCATAGCGGCACACACATGCAGGCACACACACACACACATCACTCAGCTTCTGGGGATGCGCCCACGGATGGAGACAACTCTCCATTTTCTGGTCCTGATTAAAAAAGCCATAAACAAACGTTGTGTGAAGTCCATAACAGCGGCCTCACTCAGACAGAATAAACACGCAGCAATGGAGAGAGAAAATGTTTAAAAATAAAGACACACAGTGGTGAGTCATGGGGAAAGGTTGAATGCAGCTCTGCTCGGCTGTGCTCTCCAACGAGCTCATTGGGAAGCCGGAGAGAGAGAGAGACATTTCTGCTGTGCAGGCCAAGGCCTCCGCTGACAACTTGACGTATCATTGGAAGGCGCTGCACTATGGCTTGTTTTTAAAATCAAATAACAGCTGTGGCTTTTTTAAACCATGATAATTATGATTGATGACTACCACATGTGCATTGTGTCGGCTGGCGCTGTGACGTGCAGATATTTTCAGCGCAAATAAACGGCCGCAAAAGAAATGAGAAAGAGAGCGCTTAAAGATTTTGTAGGCTCTGCAGCGTATGGGAGTTTCACAATTAGAATTGGGGTTTCTGTGTCCCCATTTTATGGGCATCTCTAACGTGTCTGCTGTGTGAGAGAGAGGGAGACAAGCATGTGTGTCAGTATCTGTGTCTGTGTGTGCAGTACAATATTTTTTCCATTTATAGGTGACTGCGGTGTGTGTGGTAAGATGTCTGTCACTCATTTTCACAGCCCTATTGTTTTCCACTGAGCCTGCAGATGTGGTGGGTACAGTCCCTGGTCGCACTTTCACCACATCATACATGGACGCTGCCAAGACATGGAATCAGATTTCTGTATGGGTCTGTGTATGTGTGTGTGTGTGTGTGTGTGTGTGTGTGTGTGTGTGTGTGTGTGACAGAATTAAAGTTCATGTGGGTTTTTGTCTTTATTTTTCATGTGAGTATTCAGTAGGGACCATCCTGCCCTATCTTGGCCATCACAGCATCAAGAAAGCAGCCTGATATTGCTCGCAGGACAACACATCTTTCGACCGACGAAGGCACACAGGCCACCTCCTCCCCTCGGACCTCTGTCTGCTGCTAAATGACGAACTACAAACTCCCGAGCTGAGGATGCAGACATGGAGACCCATGCTCATCCCTCAACAAACACACTCACACAACTGTGCCTCTTAGCTTTTCTTTTTATCCCCCCCCCTCCACTTTGAACCTGCAGAATGACTGACAAAGCCCCCAGTGATCTCTTTTTGTCTCCCTGGAGAGGAATTCGATTTTCGTGTGTGTGCATGTAATTTGTGTGTTTAAGCACAGTAGCATACGTGAAATTGAGGCCAATATTGCAGCAATTGGAGGAGTAAAAAGATATGGGCATTTTTCCATTCTTATTCCCTCCATCATTCCGTGATTTGCAGATACACAATGTGCTCTGATAGATCGTTTAGTCTTTCCTTTCCAAAGTGTGTGTACGCTTGTGTGGATGTGAATGTAAGAGAGGAAGGTTTGGCATGGGAAGAAAGGTAAAGCACTGGATATCTGACTGCTTTCTGCTGTGATTGATAGAGTAACCATGGCAAGGAGCTTGTCTTAAGGGGGGAACAGAAGCATGAACAAATAAAAGGTACATTTCCATTCATCAGCCTTGGCCCTTTCTCTCCCTCTCTCGTCTGCCACTCTATCGCTCACACTCACTCTTTCTCTCCCAATCTCTGTTTAAAAATTCAACTGGAGCATGGGGTTACACAGTCCGGTAGTTACAATAATGTGATTTATCATATTTCCTCTTCACCATCAACAGAACTACTGAAATATGTTATCGGCTCTGTGATCAAAGGCAGTGTGTGTATGTGGGTGTCAATGTGCCCCTAGCTCCGTTGTAGCCAATTTCAAACTGGAAGCATTTCTGACAAGAGCTGGTGATTTAGCGCAGCAAAACAACTGGCCACATCATATGAGAAACACCCCTTTTTATGTTCAGAGACATACACACACACCCACGCAACATCCACACTCCAGGCTCTGGGTGGCTTTTGTGGGGCAGATGATGGACCACCCTGGCGAGTGAATATACCCTCAGAGCGGGACAGATGCGATCAGCAGTCAGGTGTCTGTTTCTATCATCAATGGTGAAATGTGTCAGTTGGACAAAGCTGTGCAGGAGCAGGCTGAGGAGAGATGACCTGATACATTTCACTTTGGAGAATTCCGTTGTCTAAACGGAAAAAAAAAAACTTGTATGGAAAGGTTTCTGGCATGCTGTTCAAGCATAAAATTGCATGCAGGTACAGTACATAACAAAGCAGGCAAAAACATGTAAACAAACAGTCTTATATTGTTGCCCTTGAGAAGGATGTTTTTCATGACTCTCTTACACACACAAAATCATTTCACAAGAGCCATACCCCCGAGGTCTTCCCTCTCACTTCCTCCTCTTCTCTCTGTCTCTTTCTTTCTTCTTGCCTCTCTGCCAATCCCTTTCTCCCTCGCTCAGGTGGAGACTATTACCAAACAAACACCCAATAATGGCGATAAGCTCTGCACCTTTGAAGGTGGCTTATCTGTGAGGAACATTAGAGCAATAGATCTTTAGTGGAAATCAACAACCAGAGCCTTGCCCAGAGGGCAGGAGTTCTGCATTAGCAGTGCTTGAGCCACACCTTGGCTGTCTTTTACAGTAACTATGACAGTAATGTCTTCAGTCGGATTCAGCCAGTCTGATCCTCTCCTCTTAGTTCTTTGAAATAGTTAAGGCCATGATGAAAGAGGATCTTTTATTCCACACAATACAACTGGTAGTCAATGCTCGGGCGCCGCCTTAAATAGAGCCAAAATGGTTGTGTGCATTAGTGTGTGTGACAGAGAGAGAGCAGAATGTGTGTGTCGACTGTGTGCGAGGGTGAGGTCTAAGTGTGTTAGCTTTTTTCAATCTGAATAGACTGCTTTGGCATTCAGTTTCCCTCGCGGTCACACATGAGCTTGCACACAGACACATACAGGCATGCACACACACACAAAGAGTCAGGAAGGAGGGTACAATGCTGTCTTCCCCTCCTCCTTCCTCTAAAGATGTGTTTTTTTTCTCCCTCCCTCCCAGACTTCCTGGGAGGGGTACACTGCCCTTTGTGTCCGAAGGCACTCTCTCTTTATCTTTCCCTCTCTTATTCTCTATTTTTCTCTTTTTCACTGGGCACAAAGAGCGAGGGAGAGGGCGAGGAGAAGTCTTTCACCTGGACAAGGAGGGCCACAGGGAGGACTCCGCTACAAAAGAGCAGAGAATCAGAGACGGAGAGAGGAAGAGAAAAGAGGAGATAACGAGAAAGAAAAGGGAGATGCCTCTGTGTATTTGTGTTCCCATGTTTTGTGCTCTTTTCCGCTCGCTGTGGTTTAGGGAAGAATGACAGGCGGATGTCTGGGTGGAGAGAGCGGCTGTTTAGTCTGAGGCCATGTCATGGGAAACATATTCATGCCCTCTGGGACTTATTCATACCCGGGTATAACGCACGCACACACGTGCACATAAGCACACTGTGTCCGCTCCTTGTTCTCCCACACACACCCTGTCATGGGGGGGGGGGGGGGGGGGTGAAAGGTCAAGCACTTCAGTAATGGAACAGGAAGTGTTGGAACAGTCGGCACTACACAACATACAACTGCCTCCAACATGTGGACAGGACTGACAGGCAGCTGTTGTGGGTAGGACATAGCTGTGGAAGGCAGAAAGTACATTCATAGCCCTGCCCATAGTCTACTAATCTGTTGTTTTGACATACATATTTTGTCTGGCTTTCATATATGTTCATTACATGACATGTGCCCGAGAGCATTTTTTTGTTTCTTTCAACCTTCTTCAAAGCTAACAGTTTATCCCACATGAAGGAAATGTTTCATGAGCACAAGACAAACACCTGCCACTGAAATCTGTTGAAATAATGGCAAAGATGTGTGGAAAAGGGTTACAAATATCAGCACTTTTCCACACATCCTGAAAAGGTATCTCTTACAGAGGTGTTCTTTCCTGCACCCTGATTTGAGGCAGATTCTCAGCAGATTCTCAGCAGTGGATACAACAGTAAATGAAACCCGATGAGTATTAGTGTCAGGCTCTATTATGACTTCATTTGGTTGAATGGCAGAAACAGGAGGACACTGGATCTAGTTAGAAAACTGCTCAAATCCACTCCTGGCTCACTCTTTTACTGCTGCACTCACAGATCTATGATCAGCTCATCTGCTCCATATATTTAACAGTACCCGGGGATAACATCTAGACCTGAACTTAGATCAGCACTTTATGAAATCTTACCCCATACCAATGAGGACATGTGGCTGCTGTTGGTTTAAAGAGATTTAGTTTGGCCTCTTGCCATGCATGTAAAAAGTCCAGATTTCCTCTTTTGCTCCTTCTCAGACATGTAATAGAGACGTGAGTAAGTCTGGCTGCAGTTGCAGAGGCTCTGCAGTGGCAGAATTCCCTCCAGCCTCCCTTTACAGCAGATTGAAAATACACCTGTGAAGTCCAGCCTTAGCAAGAATTATACTATTGCCTTATGCCGTCATAGTGACCTGACTGCTGTTTCTGCATTCAGATCAGTTATCCTAACCCTCTATTCTCATCCTTTCTCTCCTTACTTCATGCATCTCACTACCTTCTGTTTTCCACATCCCCTCTTCCATTTTCTGGACATTCCTGTGCAATACCCCCGTTTGGCTATGCTATGTGTGCATGTGTGCCCTCAGGCATGTGCATATGTGTGTGATATTTAAGTGTGTCTTTGATTGCTTCTTTGTTCCCTTTAGCTAAGTCCTATCCCAGTGGTCCATTCTCCCGAACTAATCCCTGCTTGCATCGCTGTATCAGCACTGCTCTGTGGGATACTTTGATGCTGCACAGGGGAATTGGATAAGGCATTAACCATCATTAAGTCAGTACATGCATGTGTGTGTGTGTGTGTGTGTGTGTGCGTGTGCATGTGTGGCTTGTGCGTGTGTGTGTGTGTGCAAGCAAGCAAGCATGTGTGTACATCCATCCATGCTTGAGCAACGTGTTTCCTTGTGCATAATGTGCACACAGGGGTCTTGTGAATATGTGCATGTGTGTGTGTACTTTGTTGGAAAGGGCATTAAGTATCATTAGCTCTTACTAGTCATCACCTACACACTGCCAGCCCCGCATGAGCCACTTTAGTCGGCAGGCCTGGCCGCTGATCACACAGATAGGCAGACGGAGACAGACAGACGCATGTTGAGGAACAGGGGGAACTTGGAGAGCTATGTCCTAAACACACTGCTATCAACACTCATGTAAACATTCTCCTTTATGTCTACAGCTCACTATTTTTGTTTTTCAATCACAACAAATCTGGGAATGTATTGTGTTTATTTTGAATATTTAAGATGGGTGGAACTCAGGCCAATTATACAAAAATCCAACCATTTCTATTACCAAAAAATAATTTCTGAGCTGTTTTTATCACAAACTTTTCGCACTAAAGCGAAGTGCTTTACAGAAGGGAGAAAAGAAAATAGAAGAGACGGACAAGAGAAGACGCAAACTATACAAACCATTGTGGGAGTCTCATTCATTTGAAGGAGCAACAGCAAAAGAGGACCCTTTTTGCTGCGAACTGCAGTAAACTGCATCTTCTTGCAGCAGGAAACTGATAACTTTTGGATGTGTGGACATATCAAATCCAAAATTTGGTTTAAACCAATCTGCTCCTTTTGAGAAAGTGTGGTATTTTTGTGAAAATTGATAAAAACAAAACAAAAATGATTAGATCTCATGTAAGTATTATCTAACCATAAGCACAGATGACAGCTAGCAAAGCCACAGGTCATGGAAGCACATGTGTGTAGGGTCTACACATATGCATGTACATGTACTAGAACAGTTAGGGACATTTGTCATGGCCTGGCCCAAGCTGAGACAATGCCTTCTCTGTAGTGGAAAAGAGAGGGCTAGTGCACTTGCACAGATTCATGCAGACACACTCACACACACACAAACATTCCCATGGATTCCCAGGGTTGAAAAGGGGCTGAATAGGAATCTGGGCCATGCAGGCATTCTGAATCCTCTCAGTCAGAAACAGGCCTTCACCCCTCAACCACATGTCACAGGGAGCACATTCCTAGCCCCAGTGTCATATTTGCGTCACGCGAAACATACAGATTTACATATTCGATCACTGGGCACAGGTCTGACACCAAGAAATACCAACCACTGTTGTGTTCAGTCCACATGCAGGCTCATGTGCACATAAACTCCAAACGCATTCTCTACTTTCCTTCCCTGATCTCCACCTCCTCCACCCTAGTTCCCTTCAAGATCTTGTGTCGTGATTGCTTTCTACTTTTTTCTAAAGGACAGGATATGGAGCAGTAGAGCACACTATGGCCTCTGTTTCATCTCTGCCTGTCGCTCCTGAGGGAATTGTCATTGTTTCCATTGTTGTCGTCTATCTGCCTACCTGCCGTCTGTCCCTGAGCGACATTTAAAAGCCTCCCAGGTTGCTCTCAGGAAATCACAAACCACTGAACTATCCAGTGCTAACTGCCTATCCCTTCTCTCCAACACCCTTCTGGCATAAATATCACTTTTGTAGCAGGCCCAAGTGGCTTTTTCTGCTGGTGCTCACCGTGGGCCTCAAGGGAATCTAGGAGAGAGCTGAGGAATTGACACTTTGAGGCAAACACTTGAAGTTTGCTGGAAGGAAGGAGGGAACAAAGGAGTCAAGGAAGAGTGGAAAAAATAAGTGAAGGAATATAGAAAGGAAATAGTTTGTGCAGTAAACTCCTCTTTATGCAACGTTTTAAGCAGAACAGATTAACTATGATGACATATGTCATTGTTTCATTCCTCAGAGGTGCATAACTCTCTTTCACAGCTGATAGTTAGTTGGCTTGTAGCCAAAGCACCTCAACCCCTAACCTACACACTCACACCTTGAAAACAGTTACACCATTTGGCTTGGGTACACACCCTTCACCCTCCACTCACTCCGATGCCCTGAGCTATATGCATTCATTTTGATTATCTAAGCGGTACATTGCACATCAGTGATTATACATTTGCACTCAGTGCTGCATGGCCAGCTTCAACACCTGCTTTAAAGACAGACACACACACAGAAACACACTCAAGCACTTAATGTATGGATTCTTGTTCTATCTGAAGGAGGCTGGAGGAAACAGGTGAGTAAAGGTGAATGGGTGGGGAAGGAAGCATAGACAGAGAGCCCAAGGGAGGGGAGTGAAGTTGAGGCAGGGGGTTACCATAGACGTATGGAGCCAGGACACTGATACTGTCGACTAACAGTACACACACTGTTCTCTGCAAATATCTTATTTTTGTTAATTTTTCCCGTAAAATCCCCACCCCCCTCCATCCCTTACACTTTCTCTCTCTCTTTCTGTCTTTCTCTCGCTCTCTCAGACATGGTGTTTACAGTGCGACCCCCGGTCGCTCATGATAGGAATCATTCCATCAACATAATGGCTAAATGACACGCACACAACTGTTACAGTCATGGCCACCATACAGGGGCAGGATGTTTTCTCCTGCATGTGTGTGTGTTTGTATGTGTGTGTATGTCTGTTGAGTCTTCAAAATCTTTCAATACACATTTCTCTGTCACCAATTTCTAATCATCTCCTTTCTCCTTGACAGTTTTCATCCCGTTTCTTCATCTTCACTCTCTCAATTTTTCTTACACTCTTGCTTCACCTCCACTGGCTAAGAAAAAAAATCCCTCAGCAGTCTGGGTGGTCTTCACAGACACAGACACACACACAAACACACACACATGCACACACGTGCACTCACACACTCCTTGGTTTTCCTCTGTCTGGTAATGCGCTAGCTGTGGTTTCCTGGCCTCAGCCAAAACACCGTTAGAAGTTCACCACTACCACAAAGCATCACCTAATCGCTGCTCAACTACAGTCATCGACCAGCGCCGGACCCACAAACAATGCACACACACTCTTTTCCTCTTACACACACCACTGAGGGAAGTGTGAGATGTGTAAACAAGCACCTGACAACCTTAGTAACAATCTAAGTACATATATCACAACAGCCAGATCATGAACATATTCGTTATTTTCAACATGATTAAATCTTTAAGTCTATCAAGGGCATAACTGGCTAATTCATTTGCTCCCAGTTAACATTCGTGACAGACAAGCTACTTATTGTGTCACTGGGAAGCCATATCGCTTAAGTTACCTGCAGCTACACATAAAACAGCATCGATCACCGATGCACGCACTCTACGCAGGGTTCTCAAACTCAACACACATTAACACAGAGGTACACATACCCACAGAGACACACACCCTGGGGCACAGTCTTTTCTCTCTAATCTGATATCAAAGAGAAGGTCTCTCAAAGCGTCTCACATGACAGCTCATTTCATGTGTTGCCCACGGAAACGATTATTGTCATAAATCTCTACCCACTCTGGTCTGAGATGCTCGGAGCACCTTTTCCTCTGAATGGTTGAATTGCTTTGCAGAGTCAACCTATATTCACCTCGGTATTATGTAAAATTGTTTTACTTGTTAAGTATTCCATTATGTCTCTACCTAAATGCCGTGGGGTTGTCCAAATGTGCAAATAAACACTAGAAAATAGAGTGAATCATGCATAGCCTAAATTGCCCTCTCGGTCACTATAGCATGTACTGTACAGTTGTGCTCACTTTGAAGAGCTCTCGGATGACACGGGTGAATGATGTCATATACTTTCACAGCATTGTGTGGATGTGGTTTGTAATGTGGACTGTTCCCAAGCAAATCCCTGTGACCTCGGCAGCCTACAGTATGTGCTGGGAGGCTAATCCAGCCTCCACAGCACAGCGGGGTGTGCTGGACAGTTCGACAGATCCTTGTGAGGATTGGAACGGCTCTCCGCTGTTGTAACCTTTTATACTCCAGGACGAAATGAGAAACTGTGGCCTGCTGTGCTGGGCTCTGGGTTATGTGTGTGTGTTTGTGTGTGTTCATGTGGGCAGGGTTAGGAAGAGGAGGCTGTTTTGTTTGTGTTTGATGATTTTTATCAGTGAGGCAAAAGAGAAATCTGTGTTTCTCTATCTTAATTTGTTGCGGCATCTCTCCTGCTGTCCCACATTCCCTTCTTCTCCCGACTGTGTGTGTCACTGTGTGTGTGGGCGTGTGCGGTTGGTCGCTGAGTTTATTTATCTTATTCTAAATCAGCCCTCAAACTCACTAATTGGTCCAGTTCCACTGTTAGGTAACGAGGGGAAATGAACAATTACTCTTGTGTTTGTAGAGAATGATGTGTGTTTGTGTGTGTGTGTGTGTGTGTGTGTGTGTGGCTGTAGTGGAGCAGTTAAGAGCAGTGTAGGCTTTCACAGAGGGAGTCTCAGGTCATCACAGTTTTTATTTTAGAGGAGGACTGAGAGGCTCAACACTCTCCCTTTCAGATTTGTCCCTCCTCGTGTCTGAGCATATGTGAGTGTGCTGGCTTTAGTTGTGTGACATGCCCCATTTTGGGCCAACCGCCTGATGTTCTCATAGGTAGAGTGCTTCCTGGATGGAGTTAGAAACCATATTTCACCTCCATAAACTCTACATGTGTTTTAACTTTTAAATGAACACAGTGAAATCTGGCCATCAAAGACTCCCATGACAACCAAAGGGTCGGGCATCATTCAAGTACAGTTGTCTTTTATATGCCTCTTTTAGAGTCGTTTGCTAAATTGTTGGTTTTTCCTCACTCCCTCTGAGTTATGTCCCTCCACTCTTGTAATACTTGTGGAGCCCCTAGTGAGCAACTGCTCTATCACACCCTGTTTCCTGGATTTGACTTCTATCACTTCAAATATCATTTATCACAAAGTGTCTCTAATCGGTCCTCAGAGGTTTACGCAGTGAGGCAATTTGTAAGATCTGGCTTTAATCCACAGCAGGGTGGTGTAAACTCAGATCTCCTTTCTTTTACATAATATAAGTCCAAAACCTCTTCTATTGCCCTTTAAAATTCCTGTGGGAATAATTCCTGCAACTTGGTATGGTAAATTGCTGGTGAGTAATGTTAATGACTGATTGATTCATTGTATTTACAGTATGTGCCACTTCTCTAGCCAGCCTTTCAAACACATATTCACAAATCATATTTAAAAATGATGTTAACTTTTCTTCAGTCTTTGCAAATGAAGTCCTTCAAAGAGGCAATTTTGTCAGGTTATCAAGTAAAATAAAATAGAGAATTAAATTAGCTTTTTCCGGGTTAAATGCCAACAATTTTGATTTTTGGTATCATAGAACAGCAAAGTTCAGATTAGTGGCATAAAACTGGCCATGAAACGTCACATACATTTAGACATCTGTGTTCAAGCACTTCCTCATTCAAACACACACAAACACATGCTTGTGTCATGTGCTTGCAGCTTGCACACACACACACACACACACACACACACACACACACACACACTCTCATGCTGCGACTCCAGTTGGCGCTCGGAAACCTGATACTGAAAGAAGTGGTCCAGTAATTTTGCCATAGTGGTCAACACACGCACTCTCTCAGACACACGTTCCCACTCGGCCCTGTCTTTTTATCTGCATGCAGGTTCTGCTGCTGTATCCTGGTCACACATCCAACAGACCGTTGCCTTCAGCTCTAGTTTTAAAAGAGGAATCTCTACTGCAGCTTAGCAGCATGAATTGAGGGTTTTTGTCTTGATTTTTTCAATTAAAAATTAACAATCAACACTAGCAGTTGGGAATCACGATTGGCAGGCACATTTTTATTTTTCACATGATACAAATTGGCACTAAACCTTGATGAATGAGAAGGAGATTGAAGAAGTTTGGGGATCAAAGAGAATGACTTAGGGACGAGATACATATTGGAAACACAATAGAAGGATGGTCAAGGAAACAGCCAGGACACAGTTAGAGGCCTGGAGGCTAAACTGAATTGGGACGAGATAACACACCCAGGAAGTCCACAAGTGTACTCACAGGTAAGTGGTGAGAGGGCTGAGGTTGGTTGGCACAGATGCTAGTCCCAACTCCGAGCAGTCCACCATGACGAAGATCCCATCTTCTTCACACTGGCACGGAGACGGGCACAGCAGTTCCGCCTGCCCCTGCCTGTCCCGGATCCCTCCGTACCCCCACACTCCGGGGGTGGACCCCCAGACTCCTCCAGCTACGCAGAGAAGCATAAGCACAGGCAGCATGTCTGACTGTCCACCTGTCTGCATCTACACCTGTAGGGATTTCTGTCGTGTCACGCTCTCTTTTGTTCTCGCTGATGTTTTAAGAGGCAGCTTTCATCAAGAAAGGAGGTTCCAATGCTTCTTTGCTTTTCCAAATACTCCTCTCCCAGCTCCAGTCTCTGTTTAAAAGCACCTTACTCCCCTTTTCTCCTGTGGAGGTTGTCCACACTCTAAATATGACCCTGTCACAAGTTCTATCTCTTCATCTCTCTCCTCTGTCTGTCTCTCTCTCAGTCACTGCTTCATCCCCAGGGGTTAACTTTGTTATAACTTCTTTCCCCTCTTCCCAGTCTTCTCTTTCAGTCTGCCCTCTCCTTCCTCACCGTCTTTCTCCCCAAAACACAGTCACTCTTTCACCCTCTCCCTCTCTCTCTCCTTCTATATATCTCTTGCTCTCTCTGTCTCTCTCTCCTTACCTATTGTAGAAGGAGCGCATGAGTTGTGAATGAGCTACCCTCATTGGCCCACAATTTAGGGATGGGCTGGAGCATCTCCGGAAAGTAGGAGGGGCCCGCGATTCTCAAACTCTTCCCTCTCTTTCTCCCTCTCTTCCTTTCCCCCTGTATTACTTTGCCTAGAAGCCCAATGTGAAGAGAAAGAGTGAGTGTTTAGTTTGAGGAAGGGAAACGAGGAGGAGGGGGGAGGCAATACTGTACAGTGACAAGATTTCTTCTTGTGGGGCCTTATGAATGGAACTGACAGACAATGTTTAGAGCTGAAAGAGAGAGGAGAAAAAAGCAAGCTCTAGAGGATAAGAATAAAGGCAGCAGAGTGTATTTGGCTGTGTGAGAGAGATGCAGAGGGTCAAAGTGTGTCACTGGGAGTGTTTGGAGGAAATTGAAATTCTGACACTTCAGCACCCCTCAGTCCCCAGAAAGAGCAGAATCCAGTGTCTCGTAAGTCACACCTTCTCAGGTTTCTGCTGCTGGAATGTCGCGATCGCGCACACATGCAGAAACACACACGCTTGCATGCACACACGCACATGGACACCCATAGAAAATAACAGATTATGAGCGACTGCCGCAAAGGAGCTCACATATCCAGTTCACATACACACACTCTGGTCTATAGAGAGAAGCATGTGAGATCTGTGAAGAAGTGTCAGCTGCCTCGGGCTAAAACCTATCTGTATCTGTGCTTACTTTTGCACAGAATCTTGAAAATAATCTCATCCAATGTCCCTTTCTTTTATTAATAGACATAATTCTTGCTTGTGTATCCTTAACACTGAAATAAAACTGTGCTTTTCAGCATACACTGAGGAGCTATAAATTAGACGCTCTGCTTCATATGTTACACAACCAGGCTTTACATGCTGTGTACCTGTAAGTACAGGATGTTGCATAACCACCTAATGATGCATTCTATAATTATATTAAATCAAAGAAAGTAAAACTGGCTTGACATTTAAAGCAGCGCCGATTTTATTCCTTTTGTTAAATTTCAGGTGTATCTCCCAGCGGCAAGGTACTAAGCAGTAAAAAGCTGCAGTAGGGAGGTGAGATGAGAGAGATTTTCCAATAGAAAACACTGCACCAATTGATGATTGCAATACTTTTAAAACATTTTGGGGAAATCCTTAATGGGGTTAGCATTAAATCACACCTCATAACTCCAGTTTTGGTGATTTTCATGTTTTAGGCTCATAAAATATTTTCAAACCCCACTGGATTAACTCAAAAATGCATGGTAGTCAATGTGGGAAACAAGGCTGTTTTCTTAGCTCCTGGAAAGCTGCGGCTTGAGGTAACTGAGGCTTTCAATCGACAGCGGCAGTATGTTACATGAAAAGCCAAGAACAAATAGCAACATGTAAATTTATGACACGCAAATTTCTTAAACCGGCCTTGAAAAATGCAGAGTTGCAAAGAAAGTGGAGCTAGAAAAAGTGCACATGATGCTATTTGATATATAAAAACTATACTGTTATAAATGTCTTTGCACCCACTTTGAGTTTGTCTACCGCTCCTCCTACCTCTTCTTCTCGGTCTTTCTTTCTCCACCATTCTCTGTAGGCTGAATAGTTTCTCATTAATTAATTAGAATTCCTATGCCACTGTGTTTTCTGAGGGGCCTTTGTTATGGCCCCACAAAAACTCTTTCAGAGCTGTTCTTCACATAGTCTCTCTCTCTCTCATGCCCTCTCTCTCTCTCTCTCTCTCTCCCTCTGTTCTCTCTTTTCTTCCTCTTTGTAGTGGAATGTCCGTTGTTGCACTATCTATTTTCAGTTTAAAAATGTTGCGTGAATTATTTTCAAGTGATGTTTTGTGGTATTTTTTTCTTTGACCAAGCATTCATTACCTCAGATGCAAATAGGCAGATATACAAAACCTTCAGAGGAACACCTTGCGTGATCTTACAGTACACCCACATACGGCAAACAAACGCATTCCCATAAGCACACATGCATAAGTACAAAAAACATACACATGCTCTTCATACACCTGCAAACTCCACCTCATCCTTTTCAGCTGAGGGCGAGACAAACTTCTTTCTTTCTGTTAACACTACAGTTCCTTTGATTTTTCTGTTGGTTTTTTTTGCAGAGCTCTGTCATCTTTTTAAACACTCCTTAATTGTCTGGCCACAGGGGAGCCCTAAAACACACATACTGTAAAAACCTGCATGTCTAGTCTACTGCCTGTCTCTCTGTATCTCTCACTCTTATTGGTCTCTTCTCATTTGTTATCCTTCAATCTTTCACACATATGCAGACATCCACGCATGGCGCTCCTTGCTGTTAGAAAAGTAAGCCATGCATTTGTTAAAATTGCACCTGTTCTGACAGTTCTGATGGATGTGTGCATGGTTAAATGTGAGTCAGTGTAATCCAGTTTTCTCCGATGGGGGAGAATGCGAATTCCCACATCTATCGAACACTGTAGCAGCTGTTTTCACTCCACAAAGAGGATAAATGTATCATTAAAATTTGTTTATAAAGTAGTTTGTTGGAATAAAGACATGCATATTCTGAGGCACAGGGCTAATATATAGCCTACATTTGTATGCAATAAACCATCGTCAAAATGTGGTAACACTAGGCGATTTAGTACAAAGTATTACACCCACTGCAGTGGAGGTATATTTTTGAGCAGAGCTACCACTGATCCCTTAGCATCAGTAATTGAACTATTCTATGCTAATCTAACATTCAGCATGCCTTCTTGCTTCACACAGAGACATAAAACATGGCCTCCACAAGTTTGCCTGATGCTGTATGAGGTGGAAACAAACTGCAATTGTAGTCCATACACCGTCAGGGTCTTATTTGCTGAGGTTGATACTTTTTGGTGATACAATATCATATCTACTATTTAACACTGTGGCCTTGCTATGTGGGAATTAATACTAGTTTGACCTGCAGGCTGCGATGATGTGATGCCTGTTTTTATGATAGCGTGATGGTATTCTATGTTGATTGTTGTGCTTTTGTCTGGTGATGCTCAGTTGTATAGTGTGTTTTAGGGATCTGTAGCTCTATATATAACTAGACAGATGTGGGAATGTGTGATATCATTAAGTTAGTTTTCAACAAAGATTGGTAGCCTACAATCATTTGCTTTTCAATATGCTACATTGCTTATGCCAGTGGTGCTAAGGGAAACACATATTGGCAGCATTTGACATCTCGTTTTATCACATTCGCTCCCGGATTGGCACATGTTGGCTACTTAACTACTGCATCTTTCTGTATGAAACATTCGGTGTGTTGTATTTCAGTATCACGTAGATTAATGAGCTCTGTGTCTCATTCATGTTCAAATCACACTCTTTTTGGATAGTGTGTCGAATCAAATTCTTCTCAGGCCCCCGGAAAGACTTGTTCTGGCCTTAGTTTGAATGGATGTCTCAAACACATGCACACACACACAGTTGTAAGCATGTGTACAGACATTTGTACATGCCATTGAAAAAGTATGCAACACTCATATTCTCCTTGTGATTCATGTTCAAATCACAGTCCTTTTGGATAGTGTGTCGAAATCAAATTCTTCTCAGGCCCCCGGAAAGACTTGTTCTGGCCTTAAAAAAAAGTATGCAACACTCATATTCTCCTTGTCTGGGTCTAGAGCTTCGAATCTGCCCACTCCAGTTGACTGGAAATGGAGTGTAACGAGTTGTCAATTCTGTCTGATATCAGGCAAGTATTCTCCCTCTCTCTCCTTCTTTCTCACACTCACTCTCTCACACACAGACGCTATCAAACAGTCTGCATCAGATCAAAGCCAGTGCTCCCTCCCTTCTCCTCCCCCATCCTCCCTCTCTCCGCTGTGCTCTCTGGGCTGTAAACACTATCCAAGCAACGGCAGCCTTGAAGACACAAAGACAAGTAGCTACCTGACACCTGACACTAACTTGAGAGCACTCACCGTGGTCTACCCGGGAATAAAACACACACACACACACACACACACACACACACACAAGGCTACCTGAGCTGCTTGCAGCAAGAAGAGTCCATTCAGGAAGAGAACAGACAAAGTAGCCGTGCAATCAACCCCCCCAAAACAACACACACACTCCATCCCACCTCACCTCTTTACCCACATCCCCTGCCCTACCCACACTCTCCCCTGTCACAAAACCTCTTCCCCACCCTACCCTTGCACATCCTACCAATACCCCTCCAATTTAAGCCATCTATGTGTGCACACTTGTATGCGGATGTTTATAGATGCATGCACTTTCAAATGTGCCTGTGTCTGTATTTGTACATGCCTGGGCTTTACAGAGGCAATTGAAGGCTAAATCAGGTATACCCAGCGGAAGCAAGTGAGACGCCATGAGTCTCCAGTGGCGGCAACCTAGGTGTGTACTCTGGCTTTTCATGTGAAACCACCTGAAAGCCAACAAAAGGTCCCTCTCCTTCCCTTCATCCCTTCCCCCTTCCCTCTCTTCCTCTCTGCATCTCACAGTACAAAGGAAAGAAATGAATGAAAGAAAGAAAGAGCAGGAGAGGAAGGGGGATGAGGTAAGGGGATGAGAATGCAAGGGTGGGGCAGGGTGGGTGGAAAGCAGGGGGTGCTGGAGAGGCAAAACAGGGGTGGAGGTATTTTCCCCAATGTTATGGGACAATAGTAGGCCCGGGGACGTGGTTAGTCATGGAGTTCAGAAAAGCACTCCGTCACAGACTGGTAAGGTAAGAGCTCTTCACCTCAACTGGAGGGTCCAAGTTTCCATTATTTATGTCACAGCCACCCAGAATTGTCACTGATACAGCATTTGTGTTTTAATGCTTTATGTCAAATTAAAAAGTTAGCAGTAAAAATGATTAGTAATTTAGTTACAGGAACAAATGACTTTTTTGCATTTTTAAAAGTTTTCATATGCAGGTCAGAAGAATTGTTTCCTTTAAAATAATCCAGAAAAACTCACAATTACATCACATTTTAAAGTTGTCTTGTATAACCTTTAAAGTGATAATAGCCAAGATGTCCCATTATATTTTCAGCAGTGGGAATAATTTGAATGTTTTTTTATTTCATATGAATGAAAGGGTCCATTTGCAATATTAAACATAAATGTTACCATTTGATTTTTTTTGACCAGAGTTAGCTTGAAGCTAATTTCCATCTGCAGTCAACAGCACTTAACAAGACAAGACATATAATACAAAACTACATTCAGTAGATCACAGAGACCATGTCAGCAAGTGTATGTTAGACAATTTAAAAGGAAGGACATTTGTACACAAAGCAACCAGATTAAGAGTCTATGCTAGTGGCTCTGTGAGGCTGTAGCCTACTAATGCACAGCTGTGCTTTGAGCTAAATGCTAACATCAGAATGCTAACATGGCTAATGTTTAGTAGGTATGTTTACCTTCTTAGTGTAGAATGTTAGTATGCTAATATTTACTAATTAGCATTTAACACCATGTGCTAGTGGGGCTGATGGGAATGTCATTAGTTTTAAACCGAAACCAAAGTTTTGGACAAATTATAATTTTTACCAAATGTTGGTGCCAGAGAACATAATTGTACCAAATTTCATGGCAATCCATCTTATAGTTGTCGAGACATTTCACTCAAAACCACAAATGTGAACATCGTGGTGCATGAGAAAAATTTAAGGGATCATCCAAGTCAGCAGGATCTATCCTCTGAGGACCATGAATGTTTAAACTAAATTTCATGGCAATCCATCTAATAGTTGTTGAGATATTTCAATATGGCTTAAAAGCTTCCACAAGAACTGCCCCTTTGTCTTTACATTGTCTGGTGGGGCGTTTCAATGAGTTGTGGCCTTCACAGAGAATGGTGACTGCCCAAATGCAGTGTGACAAAAGGGTACAGTATAAATCGGTTCTAGATGATATTCTTAAGGATTTTACTGTGTTCTTCGAACAAAAGTAAACTAAATGTACACGCAAGACTTCTCAAAATTCGGACATCTAACTAGTTAAACATTTCAATGAAAAATACAAAATTTTACAGTGTTGCTTTAATGTTGTTTTACTCTCATTGGTGCAATAACTAACAATAAACATAAGAGGGAGCCCCTCCTACATTGCACACTGTGGACTGTACGCAGGAGCCGATACAGTCAGGTGGAAAATTAAAGTCTTATCAGCAGTGACAGAAAAACAACATGACTCATTTCTCCCAACAGTGAGGATTTAACCTGTATGAAGTGTGGAGATGCTCCTGAAAAAGCTGCTGATGAAAAACTACTGTTGAAAAAAGGTTTTAAAAGTGGCAGCCAAAAGCAACAAAGGAGAACACACATCACTGTAACCGCAAACTACATGGTAAATCTTTCACTCAGTATGCTTTAATATTGCAAGAGTTTCATCTTATTTCATTAATCAAGATAATATTGTGCACAAAGATAGCATCAGCCAAGATTATTATACTATGGCACACGTCAAACAATATGCCTCAAGCTAAATAATAAATTCCATCCAGAGTTTACTATGTATGTAAACATGCCCTTGTTGGCTAAATAAATAAAAAAAGATCTTAAGAGTAACATTAAATGCACTACACCCAAACACTTTCCCTTACATCAAGATGTCGGTCATACCAAGACAAAGCTTTTCTTGTGTTTTTATCTCCACTCTCTGGTTTTCTCTGCAGTGACAGTGTGATATACGAGGTTTAATATGGTGAAATAGGTTGACTAAAGCAGACAGGTCTGCACCTGCACGCTGCCAAAGAGAGACGCTTCACTCTGTTTGATGCTATTCTGAGTGACGCCAGTGGCGCTGCAATCAGAGGGTGTGTTTTGTGCGTGAGTTTGTAGGTGCGTGTGTTTGTCTGTGACTGTTGCACCTGCAAATACTATGTAAAGTAATGATTGCTGTGGCAAAGACTGCCTAATCATGCCTCTGTATGTGTGTGCAATTTCATGTCTGCAGCAGTGTGTTTGTCGGTGTGTGTGTTCATGTGCACTCTAGCATGCTTGTGTGCGAGTGATGAATGTTTGTGCCATCGTACCCAGTTCTGCATGATAGTATCAGCCGTGTCAGTGTGGAGGGAGACTGATGTGGAATGTTAACAGTGACTGAAAGAATTGGACTGTCTCCATAGAGTCCCATCCATGCAGAACCTAGATAGGACTAGAAGGAGACTCAACATAATATAGGGGGAGATGAAGAGAGGAGCCTTATTATTGTAGGTTGCACACTAGCCTCAGAGAATTCCAGTCATCTGAAAAGTACATAGCGGCAGTTGAAAGATTACAGCTATAAAAACAAAAATAAGACACCCTAAACTTATCATCAATGAACGCATGATTACAATAATCTCATTAAATCATACCTTTATATTGTTGGCTCCAGAGTTGACTTTTGAATTAGCTGAGGAAATGGCTCCATCTTCAGCCAAAAGATAGAACAGCATCACTGCAGCAGGTCAGGAACTGAACAACCAGCTGATGGCAACTACCTTCTAGTCTCACAGTCAGAAAAATCCTTAAAAAAACTAAAGCTCCTGTAGTATTCAGTCTTTATGATTTTGTATTTTAGTTGTACAATGGCACAAGCTAAGATTATTGTGTTCTTTATAAATGTTTTCAAGTAAACATACTGTTGTATTTAGAGGCAACACAGTTAAATTTGACAGTGATAACCTCCATGAAATAAGCCTATTAAGATTTCTAAAGTGTCTGCCATCTCAGATGTTTCATAAATACCTAGTTGGTGGGATTTTAGCAGTATTTTTATAGAAGACGCTGCACAGCCACACAGGTGTTTCCAATTCTCATGCAGAGCTATGCTGACAAATATGTACGGTCACCAAATTCCATTAATAAGAACGATAAAAGTGTAATTTGTCCCACTCCAACAAAAGGTCATGGCAGAAAGATGTGAATCAAGCACAGTCTGTAAATGCGCACACAGTCCTGACAAGAGGTCTAGTCAAAATAATTAAAATCACCTGTGTGGGCTTACGAAAACATCAGCATCAAATCTGGACACTTTGACATGACACAGCAGGAGAAAAAAAACTCAAATGAACGATAACTTAAATCCATGTAAGTGCGTCAGTTTGAGGGGTCTGACATTGTTCATGCTGGCCCACTGCCACGGCTTACTGGGAACAGAGCCATCGTCAACATTATTAGTAGCACCTGTGCTTCTCTTTCTATGACAAGTCAAAATGTCTGCTGTAAAGGCCTATCGCCATCTGCAGTGATTAGTTGAATGGACACAAAAACGGTCATCAGTTTCTGTGTTGAAGAAACAAGGTTCAACTGATGTCACTATAGTGTTTGAAAAGTGACAAGTAATTCAAGTTCACTATTAACAGTGAGCTCCAGAGATCTAGTGTTAAGTGCAATTTACAGTAAATCAGTACTATTTATTGCCCACTAAGTACATATTTTGGTCACATTTATTAAAAATATATTCTATTCTAGTTATACTATTTATTACTGTAGACAAAACAAAACTTGCTGATGTTTATCACAATGACAGGTTAGACAATAGAGGAATAGAGATATGTTTTGTAGAGATGGTCTCTCTCTCTCTGCCTATTGCAACACATCAGAGTCCACACTTTCCTCACAAGGATTGTCCTTTTTCTCTCTTTTTCCTTTAATCAGCGTTCATTGCATCTGTGATTTTCATCTGGTCAGAATCTTACTCACCTTAGGCCTGAATTTTTTTCTGCTGAGGAGGCATTTTAATATGCAGCGTGATCAGGGTCTTTCCTTCGGAAGCATTTCAGACAGAAGTTGATATGGTCTATTGTGCAGTCGGAGAGCCCCTTCCAAGTTCCAGTCTATCAGATTGCAGCAGGTGTTGTGAAATTGTGATTGTCAAACTTCAAGCATGCTTTGCAATAATTACACGTGCTTTTAAAAAAGTATTCTTTAGCTAATAAAAGTATTCTCTTCAACATTAAGGAGTTTTTCATCCTAATTAATAATCATAAAATAAACTTGAAACTACTTGGATTCAGTGCTGTTAAACAATAAAACATGATAAAGTCCAAAACGGGGTTAATACTTTTGTAAAAGCACTACAGTTACTCTTCTAGCTTTGACACTATGATTCTGTGACTGCACTTTCAGCACAATGACTCTAACCACAGGAACTCACAGCCCCACGAGCCTCACTTAACAAACTGCCGTGTCATCCATTTTGCTGACCTTACTCTGGCCATTGAAGATTTCGACAAAGCAGAAGTGATAGTCGCTCAGACAATGATGTGGTCTTCTGTGGAAAGAGGAAGCCTTTCCCCTCCCCTGATATTGTAAACTTTTTCTGCAGCATTCAGGCTAACCATAAAGTACAGTACACACATGCTGACAGTTATCCTGACTCCACCGGACACTCCTAAAGGTGCAGAAATCACCGCAGAAAAAACCCAACTTAATGTAGTTTCCATTTATTCAACGTGAATCAAATAAAACTATGAAGAGCATTGTTGTGATAGGTCCCTTTTGGAATTTCTCCTTCCCTTTTTGATGACTGTTTCTCAAAATGTAATTTGTGTTTATGTATTTTCCTCTTGAGACCATCATACAGCACATGTGGACTTATGTAAGAAGTACATTTGAGGGCTTAAGACACAGTTTGACAAAAGCATAAACTAATTGCACATCAGCTTTAATTTAATTGCAAACACTTGACTTGAGGGACTTGATATCTTTACAAAGCCCAAAGTGGAAGAATCTTGTGGTATATTTCAAGACAAAGCAGACATTCACAGGCGGTGTTCAAGATGTAGGGCTAACGGTCATAGCACCTGCTTTACTGTTCTTTTAAAGGAATGATTGTAACATTGTGGTAGGAGGAGTTTTTTTGATGCCTTTTGTATAAACAATGCTTCCCCCCCCCCAGGAATCAGGTAAATTCAATATTTATATAATTCCATATGTTAGTACTGCTTGATTTTTAGCCACGCTAGCAATGTGGTTCTCTGGATGGCAATGATGGTCAGTCGGTCCACTACTTTGCTTCAGACTGCAATATCTCAACAACAATTGGGTGGATTGCCATAAAAATGTCTTACACACCTTTATGTCCTTCTCAGGTTGAATTGTGATCACTTTGGTGAGCCCCTGACTTTTAATTTAGCACCATCACCAGGTCAAATTTTTTAATTGTCCAATACTTTGGTTTATGACTAAATACTTGCAAAACTAATGACATTCCCATCAGCCTCAGCTGTACTTTGTGTTTAGTGCTAATTAGCAAATGTTAGCAAGCTCACACTCTACACTGTGGATCAAGATGTACTTGTAACTTAAAAAATGACTTGGTCCCATCACACAGTAGCAAACCATATTTTTCATGTTACAGTGGTATAATTTACTACAGCAAAGAACAGAGGACAGCAAAACATTTTGTTCTGTAATGTTAACATCGTAAGAAGATCAAGCACCATCCCCTTCTGAAAGATTCATATACTATTTAAAGCTGGACAAGAGACAGATGTTACGTGTGAGTTTGTTGTCAATAAGGCAACAAGTTCAGATGTGGGAGGTTGGTAGAAAAGACAGCTATTGTTTTCACGTACCCTCCCTTCATGACAACAGCTGTGGAGTGGAGGTGTGGGCCTCCAGCAGAAGAATACACTATGATCTGATCAAGTTGTTTTTATAGACAAATATGCATAGCTTCGCTGAGTGTGGCATGTGTGGGCTTTCCTCTGTGCAACAGGGACTGGTTTCAAAATAACTCATAAAAGACCCTCAGGCCCTTTATTGTATTTTTTGGAAGCGAGATGGAAAATCTCATGAAGATGTCTTATTTTGTCCTCGGAGCTCAGATACATTTTCACTCTCTCACTCTGGCTCACTTTGTCTGTGCTTATCTCGCTGTGAAAACAGATGATTTATGTACAGTCTTCACACTCCAGTTTATGTGTTATTCTGATAAGGCTGGTGGGTTTGTGTGCTTGTCTGTGTCTGTGTGGTTTATGAGTGTTTATTGAGACCACAGATTGTACGACTGCCTACTGGAGGACACAAACAATCTTCCGTGGGAATGAAAAGTCCCACCAGTTCCCAATCCCATTCCTCATCTGCAGCATTCCCATATGAGTGATGTAAATTATCCTCCTGAAAAGGTACCAATTGACCCCTGCACTGCTAGTTAACATATGCAAATGACATGCATTTATGTGCATGCTGCAAGGTTGTTAAGATTAGTTACATAAGGATTAAAATCTTAATAAATAACAAAGCTGTAGAAAGTAACGCACATTAAAAAAATATATAAATTGCAACTTGCAAATGCATGACAAATGTAAAACTGAAGTAATGGTATCAAAATTTGAAAATTACAACTTCGAACCAAAAATATTAAATAACTAAATAGGTTAATATTTGGCATTAAGTCAAAAGAAGACAGAGGGTGAATAAAGAGAAAGAGAGAGACAGAAGTGTGTGAGAGCGCTAGAGATGGTGTTGGGGGTTCAACCTCAGGTTTTGCATACTTGCCATTGTCTCCGAAACAGAATATGTATGCCAACACCACGGCATGTCCAACTGCCTCCTCACCTGCCAGATTGTTCACCTGAATCATGTTCACCTGAATCATCCGTTCACACCCATGGGCAGGGCCCATCAAATTTTAAAAAACTGTTGCTCCTCACAAATGATTAAAATCATTATCAGGTCTACTGTCAGTCCTTTACAAATACATACATTAACTGGAGTAGCACATTAAATTACGAAATCACATTTGCCCCCAAATTTTATTAGATTAAATATAAAATACGTCGGCAATGTTTGCTGCTGAATATTTAACATATTACTCAGTTCAGTTATTCCACAATAATATAGTGCGTGTTGGTGTTCGCTCATTGGGGGATTATGGCTTTACCACTTATCACTTGACACATACACAAACGTGCACACACACCTTTTTGTCTAGGCGTTAGGGGAATTCCCAGTAACCTGCATGTTTACAGGTGATTTGCGTATGTTCACTGATCTAGGGGGTTTGGCTATAACTGTAAACCCACTACACCTGGACACACTCAGACAGACACACACATACACAAACACGCCCATGTGGCCCCTTACTCATCAGTAACTGATGACCATGTTGATAAGCCCAGTGCAAAACTTTTAAGTGATTCACAAGCTCACACACTAATTGTCATATGGTTGTGTGTGTGTGTGTGTGTTTGTATCCATGTGAATTCACAAGTCAGTTATCCATTTCACCTGCCATTCTTTGACCGTTAAAGATCACAAGTGACTCAAATGCAATATAGACAGAGAGATGATCAAATCTCTCTCACTCTCTATTACACACACACATATTCAGAGACACAGTTACACATGCTCGGCAACATAAGAAAGATGCAAATGTAATTAAAATGAACAGTAATTGCAACAAAATAACAATGGTCACTTCTGCATGGCCTGTAGACAGTCAGGTATGGTAAATTGATTTCTGTACAGAGAATGATATAGTGAAATAATGTAATATATAGTATGCAGTAGCTGTTATGTAATGCCAGTGATAGTAGTGTTTCATGTATGAAAGAGGGTTATATCTTTGACAAAAATCTCACCCTCTGTAAATCACTTCAATACCTTGAGTTTATTTTTAGAAGCAAACTTATATTTAGCTCAGACTTCCTCGCTCATTCTAAAAAAGATTGGATTGACAAAATTTCTAAGGCAGTTCCAAAAACACAAATCAGATAAGTGTAATACCTACAGTACTTGTCCTGGCAAAGCAACAGTTCCCAGGTTTCACCTGCCTCACTCTGTGTGTTTCTGACTGCAAGGGTCCAATGTCTCTCTGGCCTTATCATCTTGTCTGAACCCTCCAGGTGCAAGCTGTTATAGGAATCCTAACCGTCACCCATTCCACCCAGGGTTTTTCCGAACACGTTTATCAAGTAGGCTATATTTATAACGCTTTTGAGAAGTGTCTTTATGTTTTGACAATTAATAACTTCTACTCCTGCTCCTTCAACAACTACTGTTACTATACTGCAACGTCAACTTCCACTAGCACCACTATTCCAACTAGTGCTACTCTAACTACTATTACTACTACTACTGTACTGAAACTATCCGTGCCACCACTACAACTGGGGATGGATTTCTGGGGGCTCAGGCAATTGCCTATCTTTGTTTTATTCTTATTTTTTATTACCTCTATGCATTGTTATGGATAGAGATTGTATTCCCTCCCAGATTTTTGCCCTGACATTAATGAAATAGTTTGCCACTGAAGAAAATGTGCTTATTTTCTTTCTTGCCGAAGGTTAGATGAGAAGATCGAAGCTACTACGAGCAGACAGCCTAACTTAGTGCAAAGACTGGAATTTTGTCGTTACAGTGTTGTTACAGTAATTATCTCAGTGTCTCCTTGTCAGATATCCTACACATAGTGGCTTTAATTTGTATTTAAGACTTGATTTGAACTTGCTGTGAGACTTGACTTACTTCAGTATGTGGCTGCCTAACAACTGAGACTTGAAAACAAACTCTGACCAGTACTGACCCAGTAAAATGCCTGCACATAAGACAGCAAGTCTGCTTTTAAAGATTTTTTAATGAATTTCTGCTTTAATTAGATAGTGACAGCTCAAGAGTGATGGGAAAGGCAGGGGGGAAAGAGAGGGGATGACATGCAGCAATAGGCCCGGACTGGATTCGAACCTCTAGCCACTGAGGTAAGGACTCAGCCTTGATACATGGTACCTACCAGGTGAGCAAACAAGGGGCCCACCATTGGCATTTTTATTGGTACTGGATTGGAATTAGGATTTATTTAGTTATTGATATTGGCACTGTAATTTATTTGCTATGATATGGTCAAGACGAAGATTTGTAAACATCTGTAGTGGCTGTGTTGTTTGCGTCACTAAGTCCTGACAGTGAAGGCTCATTAAAGAGTATTATGAAACATATTGTGGCGCAATGGAGAAATGGTTATATCTACCTTGATGGGAATTATATATAGCTTTTGGAGTGTAAGCAAATATTAGATACACTAACTGATGTCTTACCACATCATAAGAATTATGGCCTACTCTGCAGTTTGATTTATTTCTTATGGATGTGCTACCGTCTGTTTTACATATACAGTTAGCATCCTGAGGGTTAAAAAGGGTGTATGACATCATGTGCATCAAGTACGGGAAACTCTCCTGATATTTCAGAGAAGCTGTTTCTCCAACTTACTGAACAGGTTTCCTGACTGCTTCTGACTGCAATTCAAAAACCACAGCGCACTGTCAAAAAACAAACAACTAGTGTGAAGCAATCAATCCATTATCAGATTTATCAATCAAACCAGAATCAAAATATTTGTGTACATTAGGTTCCCATTTTTTGTACCTGCACATGAGGGTAAACAAAACCGTGCTATGTGCATACAAGAAGAGCAGTAACATTTCACAGCGCATGGCAGTTTATGCATGTGCATATATACGAGCGTGTCTCTGTGCTTGAGTCAGGTTTGTGTGTGTACGTGTGTGTGTGAAAAAGAGAGAGAGAGTGCATAAAGACTGCAGTATTCCAGATGGTCACCATGACACACAGGGGTAAATCACTGGCACTATTTGCTCAGCTGCTGCGCTGTTTCAATCAATCTTTTAGTTTTACACATAAGCATACACTATGATTGGACATATGCACATATATACATGTGAACACATTCTTATAGCTACTGTCCAGAACCAGAATGAAAGAATAATAAAGTGGTACGAAAACCACATTAAGTAATTGCTGATACACTTTGACATATTGACCTTCCGTGACCCTAAATTGTTTCTTTATGTACTCTGATAGGTTTACAGTGTAGGGGCTTGTGGTAATATTTCAATGTGATGAATTTCTACACTAAACCTTGACAAGTTGTAAAGTTACTGATGCCATTCCTGTAAGCACCGTGTGGGTTTTTATCATGTTGAGATGATCGCACAGGAATAAAACACAGGGTGTAAATACCTGCTGCCTGTCCCATTACATATGCGTTATATATCATCAGTCGAAGAAGGTCACAGGCTACTGGCACTGCATTTGGACTTATTATGACACTGTTTATCAGGCCATAAATAGCTGTGTCAAAGGGATTTTTTAACAATATTAATTGCTGTTTTGTTTAATTTCTTGGGGTTAAATATATATCTGTCAACATTTACATGCTTCATCCCAGCAGCATGCATTGTAGAGAGACACCTTAAATAGGTCACAAGTCCATCAGAGGGTTAATACATTTATACACCAACAATTAGAACAATTACTGTCTGTAGTTGACCTGTTTTACATGTCCTTGGACTGTTTGAGGAAATTAACGTGAACACAGGTCAAACTGAAGGTTCTAAGCATCATTTTTCACAGTTTTACTGACAATAATATGCACTCCAACAGTTAAAATGGGAAGTGCAGTTAAATGGAAAGTAAATTCTGCCATCTACAAAGCTTCACCTACAGGCTTTGTTTCCAGTTCAGTAATAATTTCTTGATTGAATCACTATCCTTACTGTGAGTATAGAGACACTGAATTGGTGTAGAAGTTCCATCATTAGTTAACTGTCTCATTTAACTCCAAAACGGACATAAAGCATATAGTCCCCGCTTATACAGCAGGCTCTTTGATTCTACTATCAGGTGGACAAGTTTGTTGTATGACAGTCCAGTGCGTCTGCTACGCTACACACCCTGGGGGGTTAAGCCATTGTCCAAAGCAGTGTTCTAGAAATGTTGTGGATTATCTATGAGTCAGGCCATATATGGCCATAGCGTGCCAACAAGAGATGATGATGAATAAGCCTGTTATAATACTTTCATTATACCCAGAAAAACAAAAGAGAAGTGTTACCACTAACTGATGCAGGAGGTGAAATGGTTTATAACAAACCATATTGGATGCTGTATATAAACAAATAATGAGTGACAGTATACTATAATACAAATGTAATTATATTAAATATCTGCTTTTAACTACGTTATAATGTCTTATAAACAATTTCTTATATATGTATATAGTACTTATAGAAGATGAAAGCGGAGATTAAAGTAAATTGTTCCTGCCTCAAGGCCAAAGGTCCCTGTCACATTGCCTTATTGAATAGTGTGCAGCCAGTGGTTATGAGTAGATAACTTACATTAAACATTAACATTAAAAAGGATTGTGGGATGCACGCAAATATGTAAGTAAGTGTGTGTAGGAGTTTCAGTATACATTCCAGATATTAAATCCATCTTTCTTCAAAACATATAGGTGGTAATACATATATCTCGCATAATCTCATTACCTTCCCTCTCTGCTGTGTCTTCCCCACTCCCTAGATTCAATTATCACCGCACTGCTTGGTCTCTCTGCAAAAGTGTGTCATGTTTGAGTGGAAGGATGTGAAGCCAAAAACATAATGCCACATCATTATCGTCCATGGCACCTCTGCTGCTGGAAATAAAATGATAAGTAACCACAGATACACCACAAGTTTTGATTCCATTAAATAAGCCTTCACAAGCTAAGAACAATCTAAATAAAACACTTTTTTTGTAAACCACTCCCACTCTTGGCCAAAGGGGCTTGGCCAAAAGATCTATAAGAGAAGTGATGTCCAGGCGGAGCATCATTCAGGTGAGCGTTCACATTCTCATGTCTCCACCCTCTACTGCCTGAGGATACTATACTTCAAAGAAACCAGACACAGGAATACACCTCTGACTCAACAAGGTACAGATAAGCGTCTTCATTATGCTTACTCATTCTCATTCTGACTTGGTCTATTTTTCTTTTGCTGTCATGTGACTGGCATCTGATAAGTTATGTGTGACAGCTTCTTTCACTTCTCTGTTCATATTGTGAGTTTTGGGCTGTGATTCTGGTGTCTCACAGAGGTATTTTCTCTTTCCAGATTGTCCTTTAAGTATGTTAGCAGAAATGGAGATGGTAAGTCAGATATCATTTGTTTGTGTTTGTTTTCGTTTGTGTTTAAAGTCAGCCAATGAATGACAAAGAAAAGTGTTTATATTTATACAACTGGATGTTTGAGTAATAGTGGCTTGATAATATTATCGTGTTAACTGTAACTGACGTGTGTTGGCTGAGGGCAAGGGGTTATTTGTAAGAGTAGCAGCTACGCCACACATCACTGTTACCTGAATGTTACCTGTGCTGGGTGAAGGTACAAACACTTGCATAAATTTGCCAGTCAAACTAAAACACACATGGTCACACCAGGCTCGTTTTCAAGACAAACAGAATATCATACAAAATGAATAAATATCACACATGTCACTGCTCCACGTGAATGCCATTAGTGTATGTCACTTGGAGTTTGACAAAACTGTGCTATAGTCTAGATGGAAAATATGAACCATATTACAATAATGATCGGTGCTGTTTAATATTATGTAGAATCCATGGTTTATAGACAATTGACAGCTCATTTAAAATTGATGAATGAGTCCATCCCTGATCTTCAGATCACAGAGCAAAATGATCCACTGTATAATGCACCACAGCACAATATTGCACCTCAACAAAACAGCAAAAGGTTTTCATGAAAAAACAGCAGGTGTGCAGTCTGATAATAACAACACCTCGGGCTATGACACGAGATAAATGCCACCCATCATGCAAAGTGTTTTCTCCCCATCAGCATCAGACAAAGAGTGTGTATGATTTCTGAAAGCCAGTGTCCCGCTCTCTGTCTGTCAGATGGCTTACGTGACTGAGTTCAGGCTGAGTGGAGACCGAGGGGCATGGAGCGGAGTGGCGCCCTCCACCTGCCCTGAGGTGGACCTAGAGGTCATCGAGGAGTACCTGCAGGAGCACTCACTGGAGGTCCAGCCTGCGCGCACACCTATGTCACCTCCAACAACCGTGGGGCAAGAAACACACACACAGTCCCACCAGGGCACCAGGATCGTAGGTTAGTGTGAGGGCGCCAGCGATGATAAGGAAAAAAATGCTAATGGGATATGATGTACGTGCTTGTGTAGTTCTATATATTTTACCTGACGGTATCTTTTGCCTGTTTCTCCGTAGAGAATAGCTGGTCAGGTCAGCGTCCGTATGAGTGGCACTATGACTCTCACACTCCAAAAGAGGAATATGAAGAGCAAGCCCTGGCGACAGCCTGGTCTAGTTCCCATGACAACCAATGGGTGAGTTCATTGACCTCAATCTCTTAGTAAATTAAAGCTTTATTACCTCTTCCATAGCTGAATGCAACTACACATCGCTTTGTGATCTCACATTTTGATGCTGAATTTAGACTTTTTGATTGCCTCTATTCATGATTTATGAGAATGGTTACATTTCTGAATTATGAATAATGTTTTTACGTGTGTTTGCTTCAGGACCACTTTTCGTACTCCTACGAGGCACCTGCATACATTGACTCAGACTCCCAGTCCAGTAGCTCCCAGTACCAGGAATACCAAGATTCCCCATCACCATCGTCTGACAGGGGAGACTGGCCGGACAGAGACTCCCTGCCTCTTGCCCCACTTTCAGGTATACACACACTGGCACATCTCAACATGCACCAAAACTCTCAACAATTCTAAATTTTGACATATCTACTAACTTCCAAACTTCTATCTATTTAGTGTGAAGCCCTCTCTTGGGGCAAAATCATGCGTGTTCACACATACACACGTTTATGAGTCATTGTCATATTTATATCCCCTTCCTCCTTAGCAGGAAAGAGGAAGGAGCGGTTGTTCCAGTTCCTGTTCGAGATGCTCCAGACGCCATCAATGCGGAGCTGCATCTGGTGGGTCCAGTCCTCCGCCGGCACATTCCAGTTCTCCTCACAAAACAAGGAGCGCCTGGCACAGTTGTGGGGCCGGCGAAAGGGTAATCGCAAGACCATGACCTACCAGAAGATGGCACGGGCACTGAGGAACTACTCCCGCACCGGCGAGATTCAGAAGGTGAAAAGGAAGCTCACGTACCGATTCGATGAGAAGACGCTGAGAGGCCTACAAGGAGACTCTAATGCAGTGTAGGAAGCATGATGGAGAGTGTATACAAGCATAGAAAAAGCACAACGGATATTCAGAGAAAATCGCTGTGGTTGTCCCATTAATGTTGCTGATTCTAATTCTATGGCACATAGAAACAAATTAATACTGAGTATTTTAAAAGCCAGAACATGAAACACTGTAGGTCACTGTAGGTGTGTGAAAAGTCAGCTGGCTTTAAAAATTATGTAAATCTAAAAGGTTATCACATAATATCTACTTCATAAGTAGGACTTACATCATTCTTAAAATAAAAGTTGTGGTTTTCTGTTTTTTTTTATTCTGTATTGCAGATATTCAGTAGCTATAAGATCATTTGATAGACTTCTTAACAAACCTAAGTTCTGTAAAAATGATCTGTTTGTGTTAAAATATCTTTCTTTAAGATGAATGAATAAATCTGAAAATATTTTCAGAATACCTGATATATTTTGTCTATCTATCTATCTATATGAACAAAGATATACTGTGTAGTCCATATCAGCCAAGCAAACACAGATGTGCTTATAAACTGAAGCAAACATACACACACACACACAAACACACACCCAAAGCCAAAATGGTATGCAAAGTAAGCATGCATTAAAAAAAACCCATTAAAAACAGACCTGTTAATCAGTAACATCTACAAAGTCCCCTGACACACAGAGCTGCATGCACACACACACTGTACACAGTCGAGTTATTGAGTATTACCTTCTTGTATGAAGCTGCCAAAATAAAGCAATTTAATATCCGTAGTCAAATGATGGGGTCACACACATGATGAAAACCATGAACCAAAGCTGATAACCACATTCTGGGTGTACAGGTCAGCCTTTGTTAGACGGGGCTTCACGCTGTTGGCCTACAGAGTCTATTTCGGATGCTGCAGCACGTTCACGGCTCTGTTTGAGCGCAGGAATCTCAGTAGGCTCAGGCTCCAGCAGGTCATGGGACAAGTTAAAACCTCTTCGGTCCCACGTAGCAGACCATAGATGGGTTCGATGAAATGTGAAATTACATAATTTTAAACACACAGGGACTGTCATTCCTGACTGTGCAGCTTATACTGCAAAACTGATTTTTTTTTGGTCTGTTAACAGTCACAAACTTGTTCTGCGATGACAACTATCTACATTTACACAAGTACTATACTTAGTACTATACTTTGATCAGACATGGGGACTTGTGACTTGGTGACTTGGACTCCAGTCGCTATTTTTATGACTTGTGACTTGACAAAAAATAAAATACTTAAAATACTACTTGACTCGGACTTGGAAGTTAAAGACTCGGGACTTGACTGGACTTGAGACACGATGACTTGAATGGCTTGAGTGTTAATCACACCATTTTTTTCAGTTTGAATATAAAATATATAAATAATTTAAAATCATAAAGTTGAGCCTGCTGGAGCACAGGCTGAGAAAAGCATTGTCATGACTTGATCACGACACTATCATCAGTCATGTCCTCTCGTACCTTACGCACACCACGCCTACTTAGATCAGATATCACATCAACATGTCAGCCGGAGGGGTACCGAGGCTCATCGCTTTCGGCTTCAACAATGATTCTCAAGATGGCAAAAGACGGACAGATCACGGACAGCCAGAGGACAACCTCAACCTTTGGTATTGACATTTGATGTTTTTTTTGTTTGAAATAAACAATAAATGATCTACTACTTTCTTTGTCTTTTCCTTATAGCATGGTCATATTTATCTAAGCATATTTTGGCATCTTTGTATAGTCTCACCTAACAGATATATTTTTTTAAATTACAATTTACCAAGTTAGGCATATCACCATTATCAAATTCTGGAAATTAAATTCACAACAGTTGTGTAAATAATATAATACATTTTTAGAGCTGATTTTTCAAGCATATCAAACTGAGCTGTGAAATAATGAATGAGGAAGTTCACTTTCTAACAATCATGGGCTTTCACACTTGCCCTTTAAATTAAATGAACTTTTTGTCTTTGTTTTTATTAGATCTCATTCAACATGAGGTGCGACCTGACACAACATCCCAGAGTCCTGGATTCCAAGAGGTTGAAAATGAAAACCAGGAGGAAGAGAGCACTGGCATATTCTCAGAGTACAGAAAACGCCGCAAGCAGGACACAACCACCAACCCAGAGACACAACTAAACAACTATTTTGGTCTTTGTTGTGGGCAGGCTTGTTTGTCCTTCTGGGATGCAAACAGGGGTATCCTCTCTGCACTTTTTCCGGTTGCAATGAGAGCTTTTTCAGCGCCGGCTTCAAGTGCCCCAGCTGAAAGAGTCTTCAGTCATGGTGGGATCGTCATGAGGCCACATCGTACTCGGCTTGCAGTCAAGACCCTCTCGAATCTTATATTTTGCAAGTGCAATACCTCGTAAAAGAGGTAATGACTTATGGATATACTCTGAGAGTGTGTGTGTGTGTGTGTGTGTGTGTGTGTGTGTGTGAGAGAGAGAGAGAAAGGAGAAATGTAACAAAGTTTAATGTTTTATGTACATAAACTGTGTTTGAGAGAGAGAGAGAGAGAGAGAGAGAGAGAGAGAGGTGTTCAGAGAGGAGTCTGTTGGATGTTAAGCTGTTATTTGTTTTATGGACTCAATGTTGAAAATTTTAAACACTGTTGGCAGAAGTGAAAAATAAATAATTTTATGAAGTTACAATTTTGTTTGAATATTTTACTGAACATGAGTATTTACAATGCAAATCCAAATTATTGTAATTTACTGACAGTTACTTATAGCTTGTCTTTTCACTTTATTAAGACCAGATTCTGCAGGTAAAAATACAAAAATAAGGTGACTTGACTTGACCTACTACAGGACTTGACTTGACTGGACTTGCCCAAGAAAAAAGTACTTGGGACTTGCTTGAAACTTGAAGGTTCAGACTTGAGGCTTACTTGAGAGTTGCACATGTGTGACTTGGTCTCTGACTTTGATTTTGAGGTACTTGTACTTGTACTACATTTATTTGACAGCTTTAGTTACTAGATTCTTTGCAGATTTATATTTTACATATAAAACCTAAATGTGAAATTGTGCATACAAATGAATGCATTAGTAATATAATACATATCAAAAGATGACACCGAAAGGGGAAATGTTTGCGATTTTTGATATTTCTTTTGCTTTACTTATTCAGTATTGTTACATTGTAGTATTAATACTTTTACTCACGTAAAAGATCTGAGGTCCGCTGGCAAAATCAAACACACCTGTTGTGTGAAAAATGTGCCATGGCTCATTCAGAAGTCCTCTCCTCTCAGGCTACTGAGACACATTTATTAGAGTGAGGCAATGATTTTCCCTCACTGATGAAATACAGATGGTGTCTCCATGGAGTGCACGCCTGTTGTTGTGTGTGCACACAGAAGCGCAGGCATGTTTGCATATAAAAAGCATCTGTCCAAAGCTTTTTCTGGTCATTTGAAGCCAAGAGCTGAAAGCAGGAATACACTATCTGAACAGAAAACACAGGATTATGTTGGACTTAACTCTCGCTGTGGAATTCAACCCACCTGTCCACAGCTCTAAAGGAAACCTGCTCCAAACATAGCTTCTCTGTCTTCCGTGCTGTCCATCTTCAGTGATGGCTGAATGGAGTTGGGTGGCCTACACAGTGCTAGAAGTGCTTATTGCTGTGGCCTGTTGCCTTGGCAATGCGTTGGTGGTGTGTGCGGTGTGTATTGGTATCCGGGATTCCCTTCGAGAGCCAACCTTCTGCTTTCTCGTTTCCTTGGCAGCGGCTGACTTCCTAGTGGGTGTGGCCGCTGTGCCCCTGTCTGTACTATTGGATGGCTGGGTGAGTCTGACCCCTGACCTGTGCCTACTTCTCAGCTGTGTTGTGCTCGTGCTGACTCAGGCCTCTGTGCTGTCACTGCTAGCTATCGCTGTGGACCGATACCTCCGGTTACACACACCACTCAGGTGAGGTTTCCACTCTGAAACACTGGTCTACAGGTAGAAAGGTTGATATGTGGAAATAATCCCCTCTCTTTCCTTCTTCTTACTCAGATACAAAGCACTGGCCACACAGAGGCGTACATGGATGGCCGTGTCTGTGTGCTGGACACTTTCCTGTCTACTGGGGTTCACCCCTCTGTTTGGCTGGCACAACTACTCGTCTGTAGCATCTGATTCCACAAATACATCCTCCACTTCCTTCATCACTCCACCCTGCACCTTCCTCTCCGTTATTTCCCTACCCTTCATGGTCTACTTTAACTTCCTGGGATGTGTCATGGCACCCCTGCTGGTCATGACGCTCCTCTACATGCGAATCTTCTGGAGCCTGCAGGGCCGTCTGAAGGAGTGCTGTCCTCAAGCCCACGCCCCTCTGCTCAGGGAGAAGAGGCTGGCCTGCTCCCTGGCTCTGGTTCTCATTTTGTTTGCCGGCTGCTGGATTCCTCTGCACCTGATGAACTGTCTGCTGCTGTTTCATGGTCATCAAGCTGTCACACAGGGGACACTCTATACAGGCAGGTGACAGTAGCTTTTCTAGTCACGGTCTGCAGTTGGTGTTTTGGTGTTTTTGTTTTATTATTCATGTTGAGAGTGTTGTTTACAAAGTTCCCCCTGAGGCTTTAAAGAGACAGTTCACCCCAAAATCAAAAACACATATTTTTCCTCTTACCTGTGGTGCTATTTATCCATCTAGATTGTTTTGGTGTGAGTTGCAGAGTTTTGGAGATATTGGCCGTAGAGATGCCTATACAATGGGAATATATGGCATTTAGCTTGTGGTGCTCAAAGTGCCAAAAAAATACACCGTGTTGTGAGCAGCTCCGTGTAGGAACTATTGGTAGAAAGAAAATAGTTCCTACATTAAACTGTAAAAATATGTATTTTTGATTTTGGGATGAACGGTCCCTTTCAACACAATACATTCCATCAGTTACAGTGAAATCTGACAGTAACAAATACATTTTTCCAGGTATTCTCCTGTCTCATGCCAACTCAGCAGTCAACCCTGTGGTCTATGCGTATCGCATCCCAAAGATCCAACAGGCCTACAGTCAAATATGGAGACGCTTCCTCATGAACATAAACTGTTGCCATGGGGACAAGCAAGTTTGCCGATCAAGAACAGACAGCCGAGCCAATCACACAGAGATGTGTGGATCAGGAGGGAAGATCATGGCCTAACTAAGGACCACAGGGTCATTATAAGTCCAGCATGTTTGAGGTTTGAGTTCATGAATTCACTCACACAAGAAAATATCCAACAATCATTGAAGGCTTTATTACAGGTAACCAACTGAGGACACACGGGAGGACTGTGAAAAACTGGTAGTGTTTGGTTTGAATGAAGCTCTGCATACTCCACGGCATTCCGTTGCATACACCTTGTCTGCCAACTTTATTTAAGTAAAAGCTATCTCATAAGTCTCCACTAGAGGGTGCTCTAGACTAACAAACTCAATAGCTGCTGTTGCACACAAACCATGAAACCATCACAATTGCAATAGGTGACAAACAAACAATTTCAAGATCTCATTCACCGTTTTTTGGACAACTGATTTGAGGCAGGTATAACTTTATTGAGATGTACATATTTTTTGGTACGTCATTTGACAATCAATGCATCGCTAACCTTTTGCAGCATGTATCTACTTGCTTCGGTTTTTCTGAAATCTAAGAATAAATGTGATATTTAACCATGAGAGTGTGTTAAACATTCATGACTGTTCAGTGAGCTCCTCAGGGAAGGCAATAGACTGTATAGTTATCACCTGAGCAGGGTGCAATCCCACCCACCAAACTATACAACCTACTACCTCACCCTGACAGAGCCCAAATCAAACACACCACACGTTCACGTCCTGTTAGGGAACATGCAACCTAATTTAGCTGCTCTAGCAAAAAACAATGCTTGTCACAGTAGATTATGTTGATTGCTGCAAGCGTATGTTTTGGACAGCATGATCATCCGGAGATGACAATCGGCGAGTGGCTGACTCTGCTGTCTCCTTGGGAAAGACAGTAGATTGTATAGTTATCTCAAAAAGAGGTTACACAACCCCACAACTATTCAATCTACTACCTCAGCCCCAAGGACAGCATCCATGTTGCTTCAGCATCAAAGATCCACAAAGGTAACTGTCCTGCAATGGTACAAAGAAAGAGAGACAGAGAGGGTTATCTTAATTAACTATTCTTCTGCGTAAAATACATGCAAGATAAAACTGGGTAGGACTGTCAGTTTTGAAGTGTATATTTGTGTTACAGTTTTGACTGATGTGTTCAAATTCAGTCCCTGCTCAAAGGAGTGTTATCGGGTTTTCAGTTTTATCTCTGTGTCTGATTCTTTGTTTTTGTTCCTGGAAATGGTTCAAAATCACGACTTATGGATGATAGCTGCTAACAAGTCTTCAAATGCCAAGATTTGGGGAAACGTTTATCACTTAATAACAAAAGAAGACCTTCTGAGATTTTGCATATTGGCACATCCTCACCGATCAACCAAGCTTCTGTTTTTTCATGCGGCGCTGAATGTCTTTTAAGAAATCCGTTCCATTAAAATAAATCAAAGACAAATAATTTAACGGTAAGCAGACATCGGAAAGTGAGAGCAAGTGAGTGATGTGTGAAACCCCAACAAACAACTCACTGGCTTCCTGAGACTGGCATGTGATCGAAAGAGGGGAAAAAAAGAGCTGCTCGACACTGCCAGGAATTCATTTCCGTTTTTTGCCAAAAACTGAGCTCATTCCAGTGGGCTATCCCTCTGTAGGCTCGCTGCTGCTTCTCAGACGGAGGTACACACACAGATGCCTGCAAATATGGCTTCCACCAGCTGCCTCTGATTGTATACAAGGCTGGGATTCTGCCCCCCAAAAAACAACAAGGAAACACAAAATGGCGTCTCGCACATCGGCCATTTTAGGTCTGCTCAAAAGCACTATAACGTCAAACTTTCAGAGTTTTTTTCAGAGCCTGCTGCCTCACGATTAAGAACGACCGGCTGTTCAATCGAGAGTGATGGCGAATCAATCTTGTGCCAAGCACTGAGACGAAGCCAAGAGACCCAGACGACACACTCACTATCACGGGTACAAAGTAAGAGAGCAACTCTAACCACACGTATCAGGCAGCTGGAAAGTTCACTGAGAAGAAGCATCATCACATACAGCATGACCATGTTCCTGTGAATTTACTTCTACCATGAACAGTTCAGCTTTGGTTCGATCAAAAAGTTGGCAGAAAGTTAGTTTTTTCGTTTCTTAAACTTTAATTAATTTTACAAAGAAAGACCCTTGCTCATCCACAGACAGCGAACTGCTAAACTCATATGGGATAAAGATTGGGATGGGCCAGCGGGTTAACATGGCAGCAACTGAAGGGTTAATGAGTGCCAGACTAAATGCCAGACCTGGGCCTCTGATAGACAGAGAAGGGGTTAGGAGGAACACTGCTTGCATAAATTAGCATACAGCCACAACCCCTAAGACTTGAGCCAGACCAGCCCATAGTTAGCATGCAGTAGACCCTGCTAGTCTGATTACAGAAGACCAGACAGACAGAAGGGGGGGGGTTGGCACGATGCCCAACTCTGCCACCGTGCCGCTGAGAGATCTGTGAGCTCTGTTTGGTTGCCGAGAAACGTCCCCTGACTGGAGCTGTATTCGGAGGACAAGGGGCACAGATTAATAGTGCTATGACACAATGTACTGGGGGAAATGGGTCAAATGAATGAAGACTTAACAGGACATCTGAGCATGGCCTTGAATGAAAAAAAAAAAAAAATTAAACGTTAAATGCTTGTGGGGAATTCTGTGCTTCTGGGTTAATTACAAAAACTGGCGCCCCACTCCCCTGCACAACTCCCGACTGTTTTGGAAACACTGAGGCCAAACTCGGTCAGTCATGTGAGCTCTATTGGGCGCTGTTGTCTGTGGTCGTGGCGGGGCACACATGGCTCGGGCTTGGGCAAATCATATTCTCTGTCATCAGCTCCAAAATAAAAGTGCCTCCAGCCAGTGGGACAGCTGAGAGGATCTTGAAGAAAATATGAGGTAAGGAAGAAATGTGGCCTTTTGAGTTAACCTCATATGCCTGTCAGACAGTCTGTCTGTGCATGTCACAGCAAAATTATGGCTAAATGGTAGTAAAATCATATTTGCAGTATTCTGTGTAAGCCAAGACACAAGAAGCTTGTCCTCGCTTGCCCTCTGATTTCGCTGCTCTGCTGTGACCAACCAGGATATTTTTCTGGAAACAATTTCCTGCTTTAGTACGTTAATCTTTCTTTGGGTGACAGTTACATGAGTTTCTTATGGGTTTTCCACAACCCCATGTCAGTTGCAGCGCCGGGAATTTTTTCTTTTTCAATACGTTTCGAACAGCAACAGCGTCTATAAAGCCCATACCTGATTCTGTTTCAGACATGCAACATCCAGTGTTTGTTTTGAATAAATTCATTTATATAATACTGCCACAACTATAAAATAGGAAGGCCTTTTAAGGAAATTTTAAAGTGAACACCTACAAAAAAAGGCAAGATGTTACGATAAAAAAATCGACTTATTCCGCTCTTTTGTGGATTAAGTTAAAAGAACAAAATCAAAATGGCTGCTAAACCGAATTACTAGTGTATTCAGGTTTTTAAAAACTTCTAATATCAACCTGCTGTGCTATCAGAACCCACTACTTTAACAAATCAAAACCCATGCAAAAATTAAGAAGAAAAATACTGTGGAAACAATAGGCCTCAGCTTCCTCCCTTACACTGTGAAAGGATGCAGGATTCATCAGATTTGTTCCTCACCCGATACAAATGACGTAAACACAAAAATTAATCAGCAAATCCCCAAACACACACAGCGAACTCAGTTGCCAACAAAACTCCTCCGAATTGGAGCAGATTTTCGCAGGAAGCAGAGGCAGGGAAATACCTATTGGATTGCCTGGTCCCTTCGTCCGCGAGACGGGATGAATGCTTGGCAGACACAACGGACGGGGCACCAGACGATTGGTACAGGTTCTTGTGTGTTTCTCTCTCTCTCTTTCTCTCTCTCTCTCTGAGCTTTGTGCCAAGAATGGGCAGTGTCTGTGTGCCAGGCAGAATTTCAATGAGGGAGGAAGGAGGTGGTGATGGTGGGCAAAGAGGAGGAGGTGCGGTGTGGGGGAGCTGGAGTTGGCAGAGGAAGTATGCCACACAATAAATTTGCAGGATGAAGAATTCCCACAGTTAAAAAGACGCAGAACGGATGTCTTGTCTTACTCGTGTCCATTTTTAATCTAGAGAAAAATTGTGTCCAGGCATCTGGCAGATACGAAAAAGAGGGCTGAGCGCTATGGTGATTTTATCATATGTGCTTTTTCATCTTCCCCACTCCCTAAGTAATGCCTGATTCCTGCATTAAAGGACGAAGGACGGGAGCACTGAGCCCCTATCGTGCCCGCTTGGCATGGTGCCAGCTCTGATGTTCTGTATATCCTCATTAACCAGACGCAAACACACAAGGCTCATGCTCATATGCATGCGTGTATACAGAAATACGTTGCCAAATGCACGTACGTACACACAACCACACACTGGTAGACACAACACAGTCCAGTTGCTTGACCTGTGTACACGAACGAAGCTCGTTCTATCTGATCCCGATTTACTAAATGTTAATTAAATGAAAATGCTTCCAGTCCTTTGCCAGCTTTTTTGCGAGCCAGAGGGCTGCACACACAAATGTTGGATTCACAGGCATAAGAGCTAGGTAAACATGTTTGATGAAAAGGTAGCATGACCCAGATAATGCAGGAGTATAAGGGAACCATTGTGTTGACTATCACAGTGTCCAACAATCATTTCAACATACACACAGCATTGAAGCTAAGTTGAATAATCATTAATCAAAAAGGCACACACTCATTCCACTTTTGTAAATCTCCAATTTTTAGATTAATACTTAGTACTTAGTAAGTATCTCAGGTTGGCTTATCTCAACATTATAAATCATGAATATGCATGTGAATTTTTTACTTCAAGAGAATGAGTTATTAGCTGATAAAAAAGAACACAATTTTTGAATCACTATTAGCTACAGTATACCCTCCAACTACCCGGATGGCCAGATGTGTTTCTAAAACCTCTAAATGAAGAAAATATACATTTATACAGGTTTCTGTCCTCCTCTTCATTTAATCTCTCTATCCCCTCGCCTGTTTTCCACTTGTCTATGCTTTTGCTAATGTGCTGATGAGATGTGTGGTTGCCATGGTTTCAAATGTTTCTGATAGCTCAGATGCCTGGCCTGGCATGTTGCTACACGCCCACATGTTTCAGCATTCACTAATGCCACACATGCACATGCACACACACACACACACAAAGCTATGCCCTTTCAAAGACGGTGTGCACGCATATATGTGTGCATGTACACAAAGTGTGCAATAGTGCAAAGTGGTGTCAGGACGAAACAGCTGCAGCTTCCTGCATGAGAAGAGAAACTTCCTGTTGCCTCGTTGCAAACCGCGGCCGGTCAGCCAAGATATCAACCAATCAGCTATGTTGAGGCTGAATGCAGGAAGTTAGCCTGACTGCCTCTAGGAGGAAAGCTCAGAAACATTATGAGGCAACACGATAAGTTCATCTGAGGATAAGAGAGGGGCGGGGAAAGAGCTCTCCCACTCCTACCTCTCGCTGTCTCTGTAACCCTTGTTCTCTCTTTTTCTCCAGCTTGTTCTTTCTTAACATTTTCCTCTCATCACTGTCACATGTCGATATACATAAAGAGAGGTTCTTTGGGTTCTTTTTATGAAATAATTTGCCACTTAATGCCACAGCTGAGCGATATAAAATGACAGAGGTTGATGCTGAGGAATTAGGAGTAGTATACCCACAAATTGTGAGGGGCATGTTGAAAGGGTCTGCCCATATTCACTGATTCTGAAACACGTGGCACGAAGGCGCCATCTTAACACCAACCCATATTTAGATTAAGATACAGTACTGACAATAAGCACTCGAATTACATTCCTAATTGTAAAAATGATGCATATTTCAGCTGAATTAAATTTCCTCTGTAAAAGTAAGTTGAAATATCCAGTTGGTTGTTAATTAATTTACTTATCCTGTTCTATCTCATTCGGAGAGTGCAACACTGATATTTTGCTTTTGTTTCATGGCACTCTGGCCTGTGACATGAGACTGTAATCAAAATATACAGAGTAATATTAAGAATATGCTTGTTTTCTTTCTGCTGAGTGAGATACACATCAATCAGACAAATGCTACTGTTTACGTTTCTTTTCTTTTTCGACAGGCGCTTCACACTGGTGAAAATAAACCAACAGCGTTACTGTTAAAATGAGAAAGAACTACTGAAGAACACCAACATTAATCGGTTTCATTTCTGTCTTAGTTTTGGAACGCACGCGCTCACAGTTTCCTCTGAAGTGCAAAGTATCATACACGGGAGCCGACTACGCAGTGTGTCAAGGTAAAAGTTGCAGATGCCACCTTTTAACAAACTGTCACACCTCTAGATAGCAGAAAGATAAGACTCATGTACAAACACGCAGTGGCAGAAAGTGCAAACAGTGTGTGAAGGGCATGAGAAGCAAAGTCAATATTTCCATCGTATTAGCTATCATAACGGCTCTGGATGATAAGAGACCTGCCAAGTGTCTCACTTGTCCTGTGGGTGCAGCTCTTCAACACTGGTCAGCAGCTAAACTTGTACTGACCTGAACCCAACAACAGCTCTCTGGCTCGGTCGACCCTCTGAGGTCAGAAAGGAACCGAGAAGGCCTGTCCTTCCTCCTGCCATTCTACAAAGAGACACCTGTTCAGTACGGAAAGCCACAGAAAGATGCAGCACCCTGTCAGAGCCTGCTGTCCTAGAGCAGAGAGGGGAGAGGAAGAAAGGGACAGGGACAGAGAAAAAAAGAGATGATGGAAACAGGAGAAAGAAGATGGTCAGCAGGGAGTCGAGGATTCCCTCTGAGCGCTAGAAAAGTTTCTCCTGTTATGTCCATTGAGCCAAAATGGCGGCAAGCGGAGTGCAGCGTGGCACCGACGACGATAGACACATTTACAGTAAGATGACCATGATGAAGGACAGAGAAGAGGGCGAGAGGGACTGGAGGAGAAAGATTACAGGGCTGTGAAAAAGACGGGAAGAGGTGTCGCAGGATGAAAAAGAAAAATACCTGGAGCCTGTACGTGAGCGGCGGGCTGGGCCGGAGGACTGGAGGAGAAGAGGGCCGTGATGGCGGGAAGAAGGGAAAAGAGAGGAGTAGAGCACACCCTCTGAGAGCTACACCCCCTTCCCACAATCCCCTCCTACTGGCGTGAGTGCGTCTGTCCGTACACAGGGTGACAGAGGGACGTCTGCTCACACACAGCCCTATAACACACACACACGCACAAAACGCACACAAGCCACAATATCAAACACACTGTGCACAACAAAAAGGGAAAAGCTCCAAAGCAGACTCACAGCACTTGCAGTCGCGTACGACCAAAAAGGAGACAGACACACAGACAGAGGCCACTTCAAAACACAAACATACACATAATCAATTCGCCAGCCTTTGGATCGCCCTCTGCTCTGCCCTGCGCTGTGTTTGCCTCGCTCCGCCTGCCCACTTTGGCACTGCTGCCAAGAGGCAAGGGGAGAAAAAGGAGGGGGGGTGTAGAGACACAGAAAGAGGAAGGGAGGGACATGCCGTAGCGAAAGAGTAGCGAGAGAAGGGTGAACAGAAAGAGGAGGAGTCAGAGAATAAGAGTTAAGGAAGAGAGTGAGACACAGAAAGACAAGAAAAGAGAAGAAGCGTAAACTGTCGTGAGCAGACGCGGTGACACAAAACAGTGGCACAGCAGCTGGGAGCCCTCCGAGAATTTCTATGTTAATCATCTAACATCCAAAACACGCCTCTCACCTTGTACTGTACTTATATCATCCTGCAGCAACAGACAGACAGCGAGGGAGACAATCAGATCCCGACACTTCTGCCATATTGTTCCATTTCACCATATTGGTACAATCAACAGATCAAAAAAGCCCAAACTGGCTTGAGATCTCAACTCTAAACTGACATTTGTTGTCAAGTTCCCTCGCCTCAAAGAGGCGTCCCGGGAGAGTTACTGTCTTTTTTCAACATCTTTATCCCGCCTGCCTTTCACCATGTCTCCCTTTATCCTTCCGTCAATTTGTCCTCTCCCTCCATCGGGAGTGGGAGGGGTTTGACGGAGTTCAGCTAAATGAATCAATGAGCGAGGAGGGTGGATATTTCAGAGAATGTCACTTTTTTTTCCCTCCAGCCGTTGGCATCTTTCCTGGGTCTCGCTGTGCTTTCTCACACCAGCAAGACAGTTGAACACCAATGAAGATCTTGGATCAGCGAGCTGTCGCCTCTAGATGACCTCAATCATTAGAAGAGAAAACATAAATCCATCTGTTAACAAATGGCCGACCTTCTCTATAGCCTGCTCGCGGACCAATCACTGGCGTTTGCGCGGGTATCCCAAGCCAAGCCAACCAATCAAAGCTGACTTCTGAGCCGCCGTCATTTTGCAAATGCTGAGTTTAATTCGAAAAATACAGGGATACCTTTTACCATTGAATTCCAAGCAAATACTCTTTCTCTTATTTTAAAACTCACATAAACCACTTGAAGACAAAAAAACAAAACCCGTTTTGTCTTTGGTAAGTGAAACAGTTAATTCCTCGTTGCAGCTGCTTTAATAACTGAGTTATTGAGTCCTCAAACTGACCAAACACACACACACATTTGTGGAGGGTTCTTCCAGTCCTCAGACACTCACCACGGAAACAAAACACACCCCAATAGTCCAGCTTCCCTGCTTAAACTCCACGTCTTTTCTCGAAGATAGGACAATGGACACACACACAAGCACACATTCATACTCTACACACGCACGTACACACACACACACACACACACACACACACACACACACAAACACATCGGATACGAACAATCCGGTTCTTCCATGGAGGCTCAGATTCAGCCAGCAGGCTGGACAGCCCCTCAACCTGACGTCACGTCTCCTTTGTTGTTCATGCATTTATTTCTCTCCTCAGCTGAACTCTCTGAACCCAAAGCCTCACCCCCCATCCCCCCCTCCTGTCCTGTCCTCCAGCTCACTTGCCCCCTGCCAATGAAGGCGGGTAAATACAGTATGGCTTTAACAAGGAATAAGAAAAGAAAAAAAGACAGACAGACACAGAGAGGAGAGGGACAGGGAAAGGGAGAGAAAGGAGCATAGATGTCTCTCTCACTTTTTCTTTTCTTCCTTTTCTTCTTCGATCGCTCCCTGTGTCTCTTCCTGCTTGGCTTGTAAAAGTTTCAGCTGCATGGCGGGCCGGCCTCTTTTGGCAGCCGTCCAACTCTTGACTCTCCTGTCCCCTTGCAAGAGAGGGAAGGAGGGGAGGACAAATATAGTCACAGCTAGACTGTACTGCACAGTTGTAAAGGCAGATGTACTCCGAATGCACGGTGAGCACTTTTATGCTCATGCTAACACACACAGGAAGAGAGAAGTTTGTGACATTCCTTCAGCATTTAAAGTGAGCAACAGTGAAGCATTATACGGCAGATCACATGTAACTCACACATGCTAACCATTGCTCGAGACATCATGCAGAGTTTCAAAAGGCTGTGCCACAGTTGTGATGTTAGTCTGCCTTTAGCTGTGTGACAGCTGAATCTGATAACCGTGTGTTCTGGTGCTCACACCCAGTTCACACGGGGACACTTGATTTGTTATTTCTCCTGGTATCAATAAACATGAGCAACTCAGTTGCTTGTATACACAGACCGATTTACACATGCACACGAGAACATTTAAAACGCCAAATATTAACAGTATATTTATACCTAAAGCTAAGTGGGCCTTCTGTTTCATTGCATAGGTACGCACACAACACATGCACAAGCAGATGGAGGACATATTGTTACTCATTTACCATCCTTAACTTGGTGCACAGGGGTTTTAATGCTGTAATGTGGAGGTAGCTCATCAGAAAAAGAAGCCTAATCATTTAATAATTATTTTCTCTAAACTGTAGTTTAAATCTACTTATTTTGCTCTGTTAATTAAAGGACTAATTAAAGCATTAACTTTTAAGTGAATAAATAATTCATCAGATTATATTTCATGATGATTTCTTACTTTTCAGTGAAGAAACCTTATAATAAAGAGTATTTCCATTTTTTTAAGCACACTGTTTCCACTGGTCTTCCAAAAAGTTACGATTTTTTTTATAACCACATATTCTAAATATTCTGCCATAATGCTGGAGCTAAAATACTGTAAAGGCATTCCTCAGTTATTGTGTTTTCAGTGGTTCAGTAACTATCAAAATCTGATTTATAATATCCAAGAATGAAAATATTGCCACAGAAAAAGTTATTGACTAACTGAATACAAAAAAGACAATTTTCTGAAGTTGGGGAAAATAAAGATATATTGTAAGATTAAACTGAAGCAAATGCTGTTGTCTTGTCTGCAGTGACATTTTGTTTAGATATTGTGTGAAGCAATTAATAAAGAAGGCATTTTAATTTTACGACAATACAGTTGATCATCAAGTGTGAAGTCACACCTGAGAAGCCCAAGATTTTGATTATCCAGTTGCTCAAGACAAGAATAGCCTACTGATCATTTTTGCAAATAAACGTGGTTTAATTAAAGGGATACAGCTTGTTCACTGAATGATTCTAGAGTCCTGACAACATATCTTCTCTAAATGGAGGTCCTCCTAGCAGCTACTAGCTAAAACCTACTAGCAGGAATGTTAGCCACAAGCTGTACTAGCTGGACCAATTTGAAGAATTTAACCAGATGTTGACTAAATTGAAAAACAAGTTTGGTCTTTTGAAACCAATCAAAACAAACTTTGGACAGTTCCTACATTAGAGCTAAACAGTCCACTGCCTACCTGGCTGAGACGCTTTTGCTAGGTGCTGGCGGGGGGAAGAGGCCTCCACGGGCTATCTGCTTGTGCCATTATCTGCATTACATAATTGTTCGGTAAAATGTAAGTGGCAATTGAATCCTATAGGCCTTTGACCATTCAGGTTTTAGATAATAAGTACTTGCAGTGGCTGTTCAACAGGTGGGTTGATGCTGTTTTTGCTTTGCTCTGATTGGCTCATGGACAGAAAACAGTAGCCAGGAGTAGCAAAGTGTGAGCTCAAATGCTGCACTCGAGTGGCTGGGCCAGGGCCTACTTGAAAAAGGAATAATTATAGCATTTAAAGCTTGGCAGGCATTAAACTGAGCCCAATAAATGTGTCTATTGTGATTTGTTTTGGCTTGTAGGCCTACATGCCTTGGCACATAAATGTAACTCTCTGTTCACCATCAGAGGTCAGTAATAGTCAGACTAAAGGCTTGAACTAAACAGTTTACCAGTGTAAAAGAACACCTGCTCACAAAGATAGATCATTATTCCACTGTCACTGGCTCTTGTAAAACTACCAGCTCGAGCAGTTTTCGCTCTAGAAAGATGAGGCTCCCCATCTAGTGGCAGACTTGTGTAAATGCATTTTGTGAGCTGAAAAGCGTTTGCTTTTGAAGAATAATCCCACTTTTTTTGCACATGCTGTTTTTTTCTCTCCTAATTTCCTCTTAAGTGTGTGAATTTCTCTAATATAAGATGCAAACTGTACGTCTCCACTATGGAACTATTTCACACTAGCAATAATATTTCACGGAAAGGTATGTAGCATTATTTGCCATTCTCTCAACATAAATGATTGTTAGTCCCATTGTATTTTTTATTTTTATTTTACTATAAACATGACCCATTAAACAGAGAAGAAAACAGTTGCCCATGCATGACGTAAATAAGACATAGCAGACAAGGCAAGTAAAGATTTGGGTGGAAGACAAAAAAAACATACATTGTAGTATTTATTTATCAGGTGTATGAGTGTGTGTGTTTGTAGGGCTTTGGACAATCATGATTCCGTTGTATTATACCAATGTTACTTAATGATCAAAGTGTCAAATATCAGTATAAAGTCAGGCAAAGGTATTGACAGCAACCCAGAAGTGGGAAAGAAAAAAAGGAATGATGAAGGGAGGGAGCACTAGAATGGCCATTCAGTTTCTTTTTCTTTATTTTTCCAGTATGAACAGCAGCCTAACCCCTCTGGAGACTGAAATTAATAATCCTGAAGAGTCCTGAATCCTGCCCTCTAGCCAGTTCCTGAGTGAGTGGAAAGTACTGAAGGATAAGAGAGATAGAATGAGGCTTTCTTCCCATGTACCTTCTATATTTGAACAGAACAGTGATAAAAATGAGGGAGTTAACCTCTTTAAAATTCATGCCAATGCCAAGATAGGCATTATTTCTGACAGGTATAAAGATCCTTTTTTCTTTCTTCTCCTTCAGTGTTTCTAGAAGCTGGGAAAGAAAATGAGCTACCTCTAACTACCTGATCTCCACTGATGCCGCAGACCTCACTGGGGAAGGGAAAGAACTTTGTACAGGCAGGTTGAGATATAGACATGTTTGTACATGTCAAAAACAAACCAGGGAAATCCAACCGATGCTAGGCAATCTGTTATCTACTGTATATTTCACTCTGAGGCACTCTTGTCCATCACCAGTCCATACACATGAGTAAGTCAAGCATAATATCTTGATCAGATTTGTTTGTTCCAAATATGTGTGTGGTTTTGTATCATTAAAGTTACGGCTAGGTCATTCGTCTTAAGTACAAGATGACTTGGCGCTTTGTGTTCTGAGCTGCTTTCATAAACTCACAGGACCGGTAAAACCAAAATAAACTACTTACAAAAAAGCTTGCTTGTTGGCTGTAAACGTCACACACTTTTTTCATAAATCAGTGCCATGTCAACTATAGCCTACTAGATCTCTGAAATGCCAATGGCTATGGTAATACTGCCCTCTAGGGCCCATATTAAGGGACAACACCAGCCCAATTTCAAAAGGGGCGACAATTTCCCCCAGGCCTGCCTGGCCGTGCTCTTCTTCCGTTCCCAACCAGTCCTATGGATGTTTCTCATTGCCAGTCCTGTCACTTTTATACCCAATCCCGTTTCTATCAATCGATTCAGAGCATTAAAGGACCAAGGCAGGTGCGGGTAGGGTAAGCAAGTCTTGATAATGTTGAGAGTTATGCATCAAAACTCACTGACTCCAGCAGTCAAAAATAGGTGTAACTGGGTGTCCTGCAGGATTCCAGATCAGATGTCAGCCTTTAATCTGTGCCATTAAAAAGGAGGCTGTTGTCAGCGGTTGAGGGGCATGTTGAGAATAAGAGGGTTTATGTCTCTTTGCCAGTCGCGTGACATTTCATTCAGAGGCCATTTATATCTTTGACAATAGAATCACTGTTATGTGTCGACTGTATAAGCACGGGGCCTTTTCCTCTAATTACGCTCACCTTGTCAGCATGGGAGAATAATACTGTAGTTGATGTAAATCATTGACCAGGGCTGACCCAAGCCTATTTGGATCCCTGAGCAGCTTAACAGCCCTCTCCCATGTGTCCTAGCACATCACTAAGAATTGTTTCACAATGTCGTGTAATATGTGACATCACAGGAGGGGACTTCATCACAGACAGCGACCATGGAAATAAACTTAAACAGTAGACGTTTCTTCTTATATGAAGGATGTGAATATATAATTAGTACAGAAATGACAAATAATGGTCGTGAATTACTCTGTGACTGTAATTTCTCGTTGAGGGGGGGGTGTATAGCCACTTGTAACCAACAGCGAACAAAAGCACACTCCTTGTAGTGTCCAGTGCCCGCCCACTAATGTAGGATGTCACCTAGCTGAGGTACAGTATATTGTAGTGTTGTGGTGTGGGCCTACAGAGTGAAGTGTGTCAGTCATTTCCCCCCCACGTTGCCAGCAAGAGTTCACTGTAGATGTTCAGTCAGCCTCCTGTCATCATATCATGTCTCCTGGTGTTTCCCACTACAAAAAAAAAGCTTTTACATATATTTTTTATCATTGTATTAAATAAAATAAAAATGTACAAAGTAAGAAAAATGACAGCTTTGTAGGGTTCATGGACTGATATTGGTCATTTGGAAAAAGATAGAATGAATGTCTTAATAATTAGATCCCCAGTCCTACTGTGTGCACTGTGTAAATACAGTCATTGTTGACTAATAAAAATAGCTTTGGGGAAATTGTCATTTTACTGTGAATTATTTTCATATCATATATCATGTGATATTTCTATTAAACCGGAATGGGATATTTGTTGGGTTTTAAATACGGTTATGACAGAAACAGTGTTTGTGTGCATGTGTGTCAATGTGTGCGCGCTTGGATATCAAGAAGACACCAAAGACATGACCTATGCCATGGCCTTGATTAACGCGTGATGGAGCAAAAATGTGTTGCTGTGCCCCCTTTAACCCCCCCGTTGTCAGTGCATTGTGTGTACTGTTTTTCTACAGCATGTTAGAATATTACCTGGACACAGACTTGTTGCTTTGTAATTGGATTAAACACATCAATCTAGGAATATGCAAGATACAAGCACAAAATTGAGATGTACTTTGAGACCTCTTCATGATTCGAGATTAGATATTAAAGCAAGACCTACCCTAAGAACTTTATCATGTTAGCTGATATTATGTTTGAGTGGTGTACCTTTCCAAACATATTGTGAGTTAAATTAGCACAAAACCTGTTGACACAGAGCCTGGAGCAGTTGCAGCACTTGGTTATATATGTGCTTGATTCACCTGTACTCTTTCGGCTTGTGACACTTTAAAACAAAGCAAAGTAAGTGCTTTACCATAAAACTGCCCAATGGTGTATAAAGTGGCCTAGGCCTCCCTAAAATTGGCTATACATTGATAAATCACAACATTAAGTAATACTATCCATTAGTAAAATATATCTTTAACACATTTTGCAGCCTACATTTAGCTGATGGCACTACTGTACCATTACTTAACATTGTGAATGCAGGACTGTAACTTTTAATTAAGTATTTTTAGAATAAGGATCTGAATGCTTCTACCACCACTGTCAGAGAGACGCTATCGGTGCATGCAGTATGTATTAGCCTACAGTTAAAGGTGAATATATCAGGGAGAACATCAGTAAGATCCCTAGAACAGGACATGTTGCAGCAGCATAAATCACCCTAAACGCTAAAGACGCAGGATCTAGGCTGTATTTTGTGAAGGAGAACAACAACATGTATCTACACCGCCACTTTCCCTTACCCGTGTTTTCACCCAGCAAGAGTCTGCGGCGGTGGGAGGAGTTTGCTCTGGGAGCTACAAAACTTTTGCGTGTGCGCGTGTTTCGACGCCACGCCTCTGTGCGTTTTCCTCCGCGCGTTGATTTCATACCAAACTCATACTTGGCATTCCGCCTTTTTTTTTTTTCTGTCAAACGCGATTCTTTTTGCCGTGGAAATACGCTCGATTCGGAAAGCAAATCTGCCGTGGAGACACAAGTCTAAGGAGAGGAGCGTGTGCGTGTAGGAGCGGGGCAGGAAAGCCATTGTGAGGTGAGTGCGCTCCCAGATAGTTCTTTGTTGTGTGCTGCAACTTTCGTGCCGCAGCAGCTGCTTCGCTTCGTGTGCGCTTGAAGTTTTGGGATATTTGACATATTTCGCATTTTCCCGCTGACGTTTTGCTGATTCAGAGCGTTGTGTGTTTAGCAGGGAATTCCTCTTTTATTTACGCAGCCGCCCGTGCTGTAATTGCGATGGCTTTTTAGGCGTCTCTCGGACTTAGTTTGGAGTTTTTTGAGGTATTATTAGCCCGCAAGCTAACTAACTAGCATGCCAGCGCGAGTGCGTTATCCGTGGCTTTTTTTTGTAATACATCCACTGAAATATAGAAAATAACCCTTCTCCTTACACTTCAAAGTGTTTGTACTGTGTTTTAACCAGTGCTTGGACCAGTTAGATGAAAGTTTTTCCCCACTTTGGATCAAAGGCAGATTTTGCCAACTCACAGTTGGCTAAACGGCTTCCAGCCGTTGAACGTGATTTCATTTTCCTCCCTCTAACGTTACATGTTGGCAGATGGGATTCATTTTTTGTTATTGTGAAAGTGCCACACACATGGGAGACTGGTCTTACAGGTTCAACAGAAGTCAGAGGAGGGGGAAAAAACACAACTCCAGCACAACTAACCTGGTTGGATTATCAAGTTTAGTTTGAGATTGGACCTGTGGTTTCTTATGAAGTCCATTCAAGTGCTTGAAGCCTGATCGATTTGCTGCCCAAAATCTACTAAGGTCTGAAGTAGTAGTAGTAGTAGTAGTAGTCGTCAGCTGAAGTGGGCATGGAAATCTGAAAGTGCCTGTGATGAAATCTAGCTTGGTTAATCATAATGTCAGTGCTGCTCCCATTGGAGCACAAGGCAGCCCATAATGTGCATGTGTCTTGTCTGTTTGCTGAGCTCATAGCTTAATTTAGCTCAATGCTCCACTGGCTTCTCATTGCACTAAACACCTGACCCTTTGGCCACTGGGAGCTATATTGAAACTGGCAGGGCCGCATATGCCTTCAGTTCTTCTTGTCCTAACTTTGCATCACCTCTACTCTGGCAAATGCCAAGTTGTGGCTGTGATGCCTCCGTTGCACTAATTCCCAAATCTTAGCCAAATTGCTCAGCAGTAGCCTTGCATTCAGTCTTGGCATGCACTCCCTGGCCACTTTATCACGTGAAGAACTTTCCGAGAGGTGTTAATTCAACTTATCTTGAGGTCCTAGTTAGTGATGGTGTACAGGACTGCATTATATTGAAATGTGTGTCTAATATCCCCCCCCCCCCCCTTGTAAATGTGGAGGGCAAAACAGTAGAAACACCTCAATATAATGCAGCCCATTTTACCACCGCAAACTCCAACCTCAGTAATAAACGTATATTTAAATGAATACCCGTCTGCCAGTTTTAATCAAAACAGATCATTATTATGTTTGCAAATGTAGAATTTATAGCTGAGCTGTTGTTTCGGATTGCATTAGAATTTACATGTATGCCTAATAAAGTGGCCACTGAGTGTACAATACTACACTACTTAGTGTCAATAATGTATATTGTTTGCATCGAGTTAACTGAAGTTATTTGATCAAAGTTAACTCTTATGATGTTTGTTGACATTGGCTTTACTTCCTTATTTTTTGCCGTCTAACAGGCCCATCTGCTGTATGTGTAAAAAAAAAAAAGAGAGAATTTATTTTCAAAATCAACCGTTGTTTTTTTTCTTTTTTTTAAATGTTTTATTGCTAATAGAAATGTATTGATTTGGCAACTCTTCCCTCTACCACAAACTGAGCTTGCAAGCATTGTTATTACACCAAAGAAGGATATTGATGTTGCATCAACAGATTTATATTCTCTTTTTTTTTTTGCCAAAAAGCCATTCACGGACAAATACATTTATTGTATGTTATCCTATATAGCAGGGGTTCCCAACATTTTTAGCTTGTGACCCCCTAGAATTGAGCAATGTATTACTCCTCATCACAGGTTAAGGCCTCGTGTGGGCATGAGCTTTGAGTAGATCAAACAAAGTGGGATATTTCTATCTCAGATTGTTTAATTTGAAAGCTTTTATAGGCCTGACTAGGTGAAAGTAGTCAGTATTTCACAAGAAAAAAGTAAAAATTTGGGAGCCACTGTTAGTGATGTTCCTTATATTTGGGGTCAATTACACCCCAGAGAGGTCAAACGTTTACATAATTCGTTATAAGCAAAGTAATATAATTACTAAATGTCATCAAGGCGATATTTATCAATGATTAGTATGTTGTTGTTTTTTAAGCTGTTAACAGGGTCCCAGGGGTCTCCAAGATCTCAAACCGAACATTAAGGTTAATCAGATCCAGTCAGGACAAACATCTTCCCAGTTGCTGACTTTTTACGCAGTAGAAACCTTCAAGACCATCACATATCCTCCCCTTGAATATCACAATGTTCTTTTAGGCTTTGCTCTTACCTAACCATCTCACCCGGGCCTGTCTGATCTCTATGGCAACAGCACAGTCCCGTCAGCAGTGATTTGAAACTGGGAAGGCCCTGTGCAGAGTGCGTCCAATAAGCCCACCACAGCAGGGGAAGCTCTGCGACCACACCGATCCTCTGCGGTCCTTCTGTGGCAGGGACCATGTTAGCCACACTCTGGAAAACATTACACACCAGGCAGCATTCTTGCTGCATATGTGTGTGCCTGTGTTTGGGAGACTTGGAGCATCCTCAACAATAACAAAAGAATGTGTAATTTCCTCATGTGGCCTATGCAGGCAAAGTTGCAGGCTTCTGGGAAGTTCATGTGGCTCAAGTACTTCCTTTTAAACTAGTTTCCCTAGGATGATAAGCTAAGGAAAATTACTAACTGGTCTCGCCATCACTAACTGTGGTCAATTTGTCATCTGTCCTCTTCCATCCACTGGTGTAACCTTAATAGCTAGACCAAATGGTGGTGTCATCGTTGACCTTGGCCAGTGTCTTTATAAATTCACAAGCTCTTAATGTTTTGCCATTTTTCTCATCAGGTCTTTAACCCTGAATGCCAGGACTATTAATACACCCAAGGAAGCTGTAAATAACTTCAGGTGAATCTGATCTTGCTCTTGGTGAAGTGTGGAGATATTTGGAGTCCAAGAAATCTGTCACCATTTCAGAGTTAATCCGGGTCCTGTCCATCCGTCACAATGTGTGTGATGTGGGTTAGCAAGACAGTGCAGGGCCACTCTTGATTTCGTGACCTGCCTATCGTTGGGCCTCATTCATAAAACTCAGATTTTATTTTATTTTTGTGAGCATGTACAAATTAGAAACTTCAAAAATATTCCTCTGAAAAGTGTGTGGTATTTTTGTAGAGGTCAGCACAACTAATAGTGAGAATAGTAAGGCCCTTTGTATATAAAGTCTGCTTAATTATATGTAATTTGCATGGTTACATATTAGGGCTGCAACTAATGATTATTTGCATTATCGATTCATTTCTCAGTTAACTGTGTTGTCTATAAAATGCCAAAAAATAGTGAAAACTGCCCGTTATAGCTTCCAGACCCTAAAGTGGCATCTTCAAATTCCTTGTTTTATCTGACCATCAATCCAAAACCCAAAGATATTCAATTCACTATTATAGATGAGACAGAAAAACAGAGGATCCTCACATTTTAGAAGCTGCAGAGAATGTTTGAGAACTTGTGCTTTAAAAAATGACTGCAACTACCTATTGATCATCAAAATAATTGCATATGAACTTTCTATCGACTGGTTAATGGATAAATCGACTCCTGGATTAACTGATAAATGGTTAAAGCTCTACTACATATCAGCCTTTTATGGAAATGAGTTGTTGGTAGATAGCTCTCTGTCCAGTGACACATTAGACTAAGAGACCTGAGCGTTAGGCTCTAATACTCCAGCCTGTGATACCTTTCCTTGGTCTTTTTGGTTGTAGTTTGAAATCAAACTGCACTTTTATAACTTTTATCACATGTGTGGTTCGGTACTGATACTACACTCAATGCTGCTTTGGCATCCTCCTCTGCTCTGCTCTGTGCTATGCTCTTGGAGCCACTTTCTCCACTTCTCTCACTCAAAAATAACACATTTTAAAAGAGGCCCAGTCAGTTAGGAGTTTCAGTTTGAGAACAGACTAACTGGATTTTTATGTATGCTTCTTACAACTATACTTGAAATGGCCATCTAATTTAAGTTTAAATTTAAGTTCAAGAGATTTTCATGTAAATAACAATGAAAAAGCATGTTTTTATTTTAATTTGGTGTATTTAATCTGTTACTGTAAACTGCATGCCATGTGAGAACAGAAAGTTTTACAGGCGTAGCAACAGTAACTAAGAGGACAGAGCTTATCAAAGTGAATTCTTTAAAATGTCTTGTCCTGTGTTTTCTAGGTGTGTTGTGGCCAGAGCCGTCATCATTGCGTCGGAGTGGAGTTGCCGTGGCAGCCCTGATGGGGCGCAGGAGGAGGGTGGCGATGGAGAAGCACTGGGAGACGGGCCGGACCGTGGATTGGACGGCGACCCTGAGGGAGTGTGGAGTCCAGACATTGAGCAAAGCTTTCAGGAGGCTCTGGCCATCTACCCTCCATGCGGCAGGAGGAAGATCATACTCTCAGATGAAGGGAAGATGTATGGTGAGGAACAGCACATTTCTGTCCTAACATAATGGTTGTCATCCAGCCATCCTATCCATCTCTTTCGTCCACCAGTTTTGTTCTTGCATATCATATTCATAGGCCAAACTTTAAAGGTCCAGTATGCAGGATTTAGTGGCATCTAGCGGTGAAATTGCTGAATACGGTGAATACTGCCCGGCCTCACTGTCCCACTCTAGCATGTAGGAGAAACTACGGTGGTGGTGAAACTTGTGAAAAACGCGACAGGCCCTATCTAGAGTCAGTGATTGGTTTGTTTGTTCTGGGCTACTGTACTCCATGGAAGAGGACCTGCTCCCTCTGTAGATAAAAATAGCTTTTTCTAAAGTAATGAAAACACATTGATTCTTAGTTTCATGCGACTATACACTAATTCCATTTCTGACTAGCTCCTCCGAAATGCTACATACTTCTTGTTTGTGTTAAATGCCTGCTGAGATATGTTTTATATATAAAATGTAAAAAGAGAATATCACTCTACCTTGCTTGTGAAGGGTTTTGACCAAATATTTTCTGCCGTGTAACCCTTAGATCATGCTCTTACAGTGGCAGAATAAAAAATAGATTGCTCACTATATTTAAAGCTTAATTTTATTTTATATTTACAACTTGGGTCTTCATTTCTAGTAATAATAGCAAGGTTTTCAGAAGGTTCACTGAACCGATTGTGGGCACAGGGTCTTTGCAGGACACTCTGCAACTGGACATATATAGTACAGCAGCATCAACCCTTTAATCTATAATCTATCTATATAAAGCACTTATTTGGAAGTGAAAATACCCAATATAATTTGCCATTAAATTGCATTCTGCTTCTGTCAAGGACTTACTGTACTGCATGTAGTTTTGTTTGTAATGATGTCTGGCTCACTTTGACATAACAATGTATAAACCATTGCAGCAGTGTTAGGAAAAGAGAGATTTGCAGGGTAATCTACAGCATGTAAAGCCACTTACCTTTGAAAGCAAAGCATTGTTTACACGTAAGTACAGCGAATGTTTAATTGTGAAGTTGCGCTGCGAAACAATGGAGAATATGTGTTTGTTCTTTTTAATTTATCCCTTTTATTTTCAATTCTAAGTAATTGGTTAAGATATCTGTTTTAAATCGTGCTTGTTTAAATCTGTGTGAGGCTTTTATGTTTAGTAGAGTCCCAGTGACACTGCTTAGTAAACATAACTAATAAGTAAAAGAGCCTTTTTACAGTGATGAAACTTTATTCCTGATATGGTTTGGTTTTCCAAGGAACCTCAGCAAAGGCCATTAGTGATCTGCTGGATGCACTTTGGAACCCAGTGGGTTATTGATCGGTCTTGTGAAGATCTTAGTTTGTGCCCAGGTGATCTGCTTGCAGTTATTTTGGGAGAGGGCTATTTAGCTTTGCAGTCAAAGGGCAGCCAGCACTGACAGTGTCAAAGGATAGAGCAAGTTGACATTTCAGGTCAGGTTAGGCTTAGCATGTGAATAAATTGCTTGATTGCTCATTCCCCTGGGCACTAATAACTTAAAGACATATGGCAGCGATCATCAACTGGCGGCCCGCGGGCCAAATGCGGCCTGCCAAGCCGTTCGATTCCGGCCCGCGACTGGATCCCAAAATTGTGAGGATCAAAGAGAAAAAAAAATTAGGGCCTATTCCACACTATTAAAGCAACCAAAAACAGCAACAACTGAGTCTCTTATCAGTAATCACCACCATTTATGACTCCATTTAGGCTACACTCCGAAATGAGGACAGACTTGTTACAGTGTAACGAGCTGCCTGTCGTTTATACTATAACATCAATCAAAATGTTATACCAAAATTAGATTTTTTTATTTAATTTTTATTTAAGGGTACCACCCCCAAGGAGACTGTCTGGTAAAATTCTGGCCCTCTGACAAATATAGCTGACCCCTGACATATAGGTCTATGGGACTGCATAACCAGTGTTGTGGGATCTGCTCCCTGCGAGTAGCACTCTGGTGTATTTTGACCGTTTCTTTCTACCTTACTGAAGGCCTTGGCTAGCATCCAACATTCCCAGCATTTTTGTCTGTCTTTTTTTTTTTTTTTTTGTGTGTTTTTTGGCTGAGGGTTGGTATTCCTGCCTGCAGCAGCCTGTGTCATGCATTTGTGTATGTATATGTGTGTGTGTTGTGAGGAAAACGGGATGTGTGATCCCATGCGACAGAAAGGGAAAGTTTGTTTCAACATTGTGGCATTTTCTCCTTTTGTGGAAGTACGTGCTCACTGTGTTGACCACCCCCACTTCCTTCTAAATAAATAAGAATGATAGTCCCAGTGGTAGACACATTCACACATTGGAAAGCTACACTGACACTTGGAACAGAATCCCATCGCTCACAGTAACCCACTGGTCTCTCAAGGGAAGTACAAACTTCCATAGCAATTTTTGAATTACTGTATACTATAAATCTACTTTTTAATGTTGGATGTGCCCACTAGTAGTGTGACTGCTTTTATCACCCTTGAGGAGCATAAAAGATGCTACAGAAACGTTACTAGTAGATCCTAAATTGGCAGATTACCGAAAAGTCCTTTTCAAACATGAAATCAACTGTTTAAAATTGGCAGAGCATCCAATGTCTGAAAGCGGCTCATATTGATAAATATGGATATCACGATCAAGCAGTTAGAACCACTTAGTGCAGATGTTAAAACCAGGAAACGATGACATTTAAATTAATATAAAAATGTTATAATATGAGTATTTACCTCCTCCTGCTAAACTAGGTCAGTCATAATTGAGCTCCAGTCTCTGTGCCGTCTTTGCTCACAGTTATGTTACTGCCATGATGTCACCCTGGATTATGGTGTCAAGCATGTATTCCCAAATAAGGATGATCAGCAGACCGATCACTTGCTCTTACACTTGCAGGGTGACGCAGATTAAACAGAGGCCATTTGTTTTAATGATGATGTTTTAGTATCGTGTTGGTAATAGGTACTAGTTTGTTGCAAGTGTGTTTTCAACACGTGGGTAATTTTTGACTCTTGTGCTTAGTGGTGGTTTTGTATTTGATGGCATTATATAGTAAGGGATTCATGAGTTTTTCTCCCTGATACACATAGGTGGGAGATGGGTTGGGGGCAAATGCAATACATTTTAAATTAACATTTAGTCATTTAGCAGACGCTTTTATCCAAAGCGACTTACATATGAGAACATTCACAAACCGAAGGCGCAGCTTCGGGAGCATTTTTTTGGGGTTCAGTATCTTGCTCAAGGATACTTCGACACATGGCTGGGGGATTGAACCGCTGACCTTCGGATTGGCAGGCAACCGTTCTGCCACCAAGCCACATTTTAAAATTAAATGCAGATCAAAACATTCAGCTATGACCTTGGAAATTACATGAGAGTTTAATGACACGGTTTCAACAAAACTAAACACTACAAGGTTCAGAAAGGTCATATTTGGTGGATTGTAGTAGATTGCATAGGTGTTCTTGAAGTTGTCCACCTTTTTTTTAATTTTTTTTAAATGACCTGCATTTATCAAACTTCTAAGAATTACATTTAAGAATGCTCTAGAGAGCCATCTTAGGAGTAAAAAGGTTTGTACCCTGAGTGTGAACAATAAGACACATTTCTCAAGCAACTAAGACTAGATCTCATGTAGTCAAATATACTCGGAGTAGGAAGACCGAAATGAAGACAAGGATTTACCCCACATCTGCCATATTGTTGATTCTTTTTAATAAATCCTGGCATTTTATTTAAGGATGTGTTGTTGATTTTTTTTTTGTTTGTTTGCCAAAAACATCTAAATATTATTTGATCTATTAATATCTTCAGTAGCAGTCAATAGGTGAAATTAACGACAGTCTATTATATTTTTTGTTATATATATATACACACAATTAGGGATAAAATAATTTGACAACTTTGGTTGTAATGGAAACAAACAAACATTCTGAATTATTCATATCGCTGAAGCTAACGTATTATTCATTATGACCAATGATTTTGCGGACAAACATGTCTCAGAAGCTGTGTGTTCAGCTCTGTTTCTGTACTGCAGCCATCTATAGGATCTACTCTAAGCTACTCTACTGGAGCTCGCTTAAATTGATCAAGTTTATCTATCTAAGTTTATTTATCTTAAACATTATGAAGTCCAAAGAAACCTGATTAAATAGCTTTGATTATTAAGTTTGCAATAGGAGTAAAATTTAACTCAAGTCCAAATTTGACTTCTATCAGTTTAATAAATACAGTCGTCTTCTACAATCTTTTTGGGTTTCTTTTAATTTACAGAATAACTCAAGTCGGGTCAAAGACTCGTTCAGATTGTCAAGTACATATGTGGCAGGGCCGCCTCACACCCTGCTGTGAGAAGGTCAGGCTCCACTGGTTCTAAGTGAAATATGCTTTATATTTGCAAGACGCTTTGGTGATCGTGTCCCTCTGGCGAATACAATTGAAGTTCTTTCCTGCTATTTTCTTATTGTGTAACCCCATTGAAATAATGACCAAATAAAGTTGGATTTGAGTTTTAGTGTTGTGTGTTATCTCGCTGGCCCACTCTCTGTATTGTGCACTGTCTGTCTCCCTTTATCTCTCTGGGGTTTTTTTGTTTTTTACTTTATGAAAATCTCATCTCTAACTTCGACTAGGATACAACAAACGGGACATAAGTTGACTCCTGATGAAAAAGCGTTTGGCCTTATGTGGTGTAGCGGTAGGCTGCAGGAAAGTACATGTGTCCTGTTTAGGGAATTGGAGCAGACTGCTGGATCTGAGTCAGCCCCTTCTGTTGATTTTGGGGAATTCTATGTTCTGGTAACTTGATGTGACTCAGCCTAGGTCCCTACAGCATCACACCACTTCCCAGAAAGAGGGATGGTGATGTTGATGATGTTAGTGCATGTGTTAATGATAATTAAATGATTACAGCCATGGAATCGGTCTGTAAGGCTTAATTTGGGCACTTTTATCTTTAACCTCTCTTCAGTTTCTCTGTAATTTTGACAACCCAGCAGAGTGAATAGTGAGTTGCTTTCCAGTTACGATTAAAGACAAGCAGATCATCAGGTGTGGGTTGGAAGTGGGGGGAAGTAAAGAAAGAAAGCTGACCATGCAGTCTGTAGTGACCACATTTTGGAAGCTTAACTTTACTATATGATGACCGCTCCTCCTCTCTTTTTCCTTCCATTCCCAGCTCTTCTCAGTCTGTGGTGGACCTCTGCCATTGAGAAAGGCCAAATCTGACTAAATTAACACACACTCTCCTTAATGAGACTATCATAAAGCCACATAAATTGACAGCTTTACAATCTTTGTAATTGTGTGTGTGTGGGGGGGAATGCAGTAGACTTATGAGAGCCTCACCATCTTTTCACATCTCACACTACAAGTGCAGTCACAGTAAACCTTCATATTAGGCTTCATTTCAAATGCATTCTGGGATTGGAAAAAGGATCCACATCTATCCTCCTCTTCTTTTGCTTCATACCAAGGCTTGATTCAGTACATCCTAAACATACATTCGACCAGTTGAAGTGCTCAATGTCACTGTGACCTCTACGCTAAAAAGCATGAAGGACTCATGGTCTTGCCAGGTGTGTTATGATTGTACTTAAGAAGATTAACGTTTTAAGATACAAACCAAAATAGAGATTGTGTGGTTTGCTGTGCTGCAGTAGGCTTGAGATCAGGTACTGATTAAGTTTGGCTCACTGTTAATGTATTCGAGCACTCACTCCCGTCATTATTGCCTCTTAGGTTCATATTTGTTTCAGTGAACAAATCAGATGGGTTGCGCCAGTGGTTGTAGTAGTAGTAGTAAAACATGCCTATTTTGTGAACGTACCACAGACAAACACTACGGCGGGACTTTTTGACATTTATTTTATGCATGCCAACGAACCGTAGATGTAGTGTCCTACATCAAGCATCATTTAAATGATCCAAAACTGTGGCTATCATCAACTGTCATTTTCTTAAGTTAAATCACATTTTAGGTACTTTCACCAGAAAATGGCAGAATTCAGTTTTTGAACGCTGATTATGGCCAATGCATTAGAACATAGAACATGTGCACTAGAGTCCTTCTCCCGCAGAGCCAGCTGAGAGCTGACTTCCTGTTGGCTTCCAGCACACATGAATGGGATAAAATAAATTAATCATTCGGCTCCGGCAGACTTTCCAAACGTTACTTATATTAAATTCTGAATATGGAAAGAGTCATTTCAGGGACTTTGTGACACATTTATTCACCGTTTTACAGCTGCTCCTTTTCCAATGATTGTGTATGGGGGAAAATGCTTTTTGCACGAGGAACATTCTACAGTATTGTGAAAGTTATATTTTTTTGTTTTTTCTTTGACCCAGCACCTGGACAAAAAAGAAGTGCGTGTGCTTTACACACTTGGCATGTTTTTGGGCCAATATGCTTCATGTGATGAACGCGAAGTTGCAATGCCCCTTGCAGCTACTTAAATTGCTCACTTCTGATTTTATCTATTCCTTTCCCGATTCTAGGTCGAAATGAGCTGATAGCTCGATATATCAAGCTACGAACAGGGAAGACGCGCACACGCAAACAGGTATGCACAGGTGTTATTGAAGACTACAGTATTTACATGTGTCTTATGTAATAGGACTTGCTATGTGCAGCTTACGGATAAGATTTTTTATTTTGTTGTAATTTACCCTTTAACCTTGTTGACGTGATTTATTAATGGACCATATGTATTTAAAATTGCAAAATCATCCTGAAAATGTGTGTTTTTTTTCGTGGGGGTAACCCTGGCCCAATAGGTGTCTAGTCACATTCAGGTTCTGGCACGTAAGAGGGTACGAGAATACCAGACCAGCATCAAGGTGGGTGTCCACTGAATCAACTCTCCCATCTCTCTGTAGTCACATCCCCTCTTCTTTTCCTTTTCCTTTCCTTTTCCCTCCCATCTTCTTTCCTTCATCCTGTCTTTCGTCAGGTCTCTAGTCACCTGCAAGTCTTGGCCAAGAGAAAGTCGCGTGAGATTCAGTCTAAGCTCAAGGTACATACACGCTCACTGACCATGCTAGCTGCTTCGCTCTGCATGTTGCCCAAATCAGACGTAACCCATTTAATCACCGTAGATGTCTTTGTCAGAGCTTATGGCAGATTTATGCTTCTCTGTCGGGGTCTTACTGTACTCAAATGACGAGGCTCCATTCATACATTAGGGGTTCTGCCATAGTTGACGTGCACTTACTCAAAAAATTTAACCACACGTGATGGCTACAGGGGCTACGTGGAAATCTCAAGAACTGTAGCTGGTCAACTTTGGCTATTTGAACATTTTCACTGCCAAGGCGGCATGGAACAAGTCAGAGAAGGACTTTTGTTTCCATTAATCATAGACTAATTTAAATGACAAAGCATGATGTATCCATTTAGTGTGGTGTGCCAGGATTCCTAAATAGGCATCTAAGGCAGCACCACTGGAACACCTTGATGGAGAAATAGAAATCCAACTTACAAATAGTTAGGAAACATGATTTGTGATGCCATCATTAGGGCACTGAGATAGTGGTTGTTAATGGCTGTGGGAACGTGGCATGGCAGGCTCAGGTTATATTTCCAAACATTTTATAAGTTTATTTGTATGCTTTAAAGGTCTCACTTGTTGTGTAAGTTTTACGGCGTGAAAGCCAGGCGTTTTGAACGCGATTATGTATCATAATATGTGGGCAAGAGATTTTTTTCATAATGCATGGCAGTAATGTGGATCTGTTTACTTAGTTCACAGGGCTTGTGGCTTTGGACAGATAATTGCATGAGATTCGGTACTTGTCTTGGTTGACCTAAGCATGTGCATGGCTGTAGTAATCAACATGAATACTTGCGTACACACAGACATGCAGGGAGTTTTTAATGTGCCCCTCATCCATACGCACATATTTCCGTTTTCTCTTTTAAGTCACTTCTGATCTCCACGTTCTCGCTTTGAGACACTTCCCTCAGTCCTTTTATATCTTTTCTGTTTAAGCAGTTTTCTTGTGGTTTTACCATGTCCTGTAATAAAGGTTTTTTGTGACATCATTTTGCATCATTTTACTTGCTGCTCTCTTACACACATTTGCAGAGTATAGCTTGTTCAGATTTCCAGGCCAGTATATTTCCTAGTATAAACTTCAGCCCTCAGCTTTAAGACAGCACAGATTAATAGACTGCAGCTTGTCAGGTCAATGTAAGATTCAATTTTTTTTTAGCTTAGTGGGAGTGTGTTTGACAAGGTAGGTTCAGGGTGCAGTCCCTTCAAAGAGTTGTATGTAGTGAGCAAGGTGTTTTTCCACATTGAACAGTGAATCTGTGACCTGCTGTTATTTTGAATGTACTGAAGTTAATTAATAATGTCTCTTCTTTGCCATAGGCCATGAACTTGGTAAGTTTTGGTTATACAACTACAGTTTTTTGCTTCAGGCTTTGTGCTTTGTGGTTGGCATCACATTACTGCAGTTCTGATGCCAGACTCTGCTCATTACTCTTTTGTTTTTAGTGGCTTTAGTTAAATACTGGTGATGGCTCCAGATAGCTCTCGTAGCCTACTAGCTTGGTGCACCTCCTGCTTTGTCAGCCCCCCCCCCCCCCCCACCTCCCTTTCTCCCTCTCCTCTCTTCCCCCATCCTTTTTCCCTCCTCCCGCCATTCGTTTTTATA